>PVKB01000072.1:793902-1208922 GCA_004027205.1 Ctenodactylus gundi | reverse complement strand
CCAGCATCTGTGTATGAGACCCTACAAATTATACAGCATTTTTATATGAACCAAAATCATGAACTACTGAAATCCTTGACAAACAAAAGATACTTTGTCCACATTCTTATTGCTGGTTTCAAAGGAGCTAAAACTTGCCAGAAGCTTGCCCCTCAGAAAACCAGAGGGGATCTCTGGTCACCTGAACCGTGACAGTAAGAATTGCGTGCAAGACTCCAGGTGAGTGACCAGGCTATAGGATGTGAGACACGCGTTTTGTCCTTCCCAAAGCACGCCTGGGGCCAACCTGATGTACACCAGCCCATCCCCCTTCCCTCCTTGAGCAGTATACATGATACGCACACCCCAGGGGCAAGTTCTAGGGGACGAGGTGCAAAGTCATCAAATGATGCTAACCAGCATCTGCTTTGTCAGGCACATTCACTACGACTGCTCCCGAAACATGGGGGCTCTAAATATAGAATTCCCAGCACAACCCCTGCTTTCCACCTGTTTCTTAAATTAGAAACTGACAAAGCCACCTAACGCCTTGGTGAGTATAGGAGTGTACACGTGTACAGTGCATGGCACAGAGAACGAATGCTAAGGATGCTAGGCCTCAACTGCTACCCAGCCTGCCTCTGTCACCAGGTTATTCAATAAGCACTCTTACCGTATCTAACTCCGAGTCACGAGACGGTCACTGAGCAATTCAGGCCAAAGGGCACCGGTTGTCTCTGCTGACACAAACACACTTCCCACAGTCGAAGGAAGGTTATGTTGAGATTGTTTTTGAGATCAACTGTGACAAGAAAGTCAACATGTCTTGGCTCAATCCCCGACTCTACACCTGCGACGGGGCTCGGGCAAGCAAGCCCTCCACATTCGCTGGGGTTTCCTGTCCCTCCGCAGAACCAAGCATGGATCCTCCGAGAACGGCTCATGGCAGTCACGAAGGGCCTCTCAAGTACAACCACTGCTGCCACTACAAGATCCGCCCTCATCTCACTGACAGGATATATCCCATGAGTTTGTGAAAATATCTTCTAAAAAGATACAATGCTGTGTTTCATTATTTTGCTTTCTAGTGCGGGAGATCAAGCCCAGGACTCATGCGTGCTGAGCACGGACTGTACCACTGAGCCCACCCCCAGCCAGGTACTGTTCTCCATGTCAGATCCCTAAACAGAAACTGACAATGCTGGTTCTGGGGAGCACCCTTTACACCCCTTGGACAGACAGCCTGCTTCATGAGGAAGGGCCACCTCCCTCCTGAGCCCAGGGCTGCACCTGCTCTTTGCCGTGTGCACAGACCACCTCTGTCCTTGGCATCATGTGTTCTTCCCACCAGGAGCCCTGACCCTCATGCTGTCCTAAGAGTTATTCTGAAAAACAAACGCTACCTGACGCATTGTTTGAGGATAAGGTATTATCTAAGGGGTGGCCGAAAAAGCTACGAAAATTCAACGGCAGACATTTGATATTCACAGATACTCTGAGCAGCACTTGCGTCTTCCCCCCACCCAAAGTAACCCGTGTTCTGCTTCATTTACATACAGAAGTGGCTCTTGCCAAAATATTAGTGACTGCTAATGTTTTTCTTCTGTGACAAATACCAGCTAGTTATTCTTTAATGTTAAGAGAAAAAGTCTTTATTGTTATTTTGATAAAGCCCTATAAACACTGACCTAAGTATCAGTTAACATTTAACTAGGCTGGTAGACAAATAATGGCTTGATTAAAGTGTCTGCTGCCAGGATCTTTGGACCCCAAACAGGAGAAAAATGCAGGGCGCTATCATAAGGGGAAGCAAAGGTCAAGTAAAGAAAAAGCCAGCCGCACCACGCCCCCAGAAATCCGCATTTCCCCTAAGGACTACACTCCAGCGCTTTGGCTCACGTACAAGATGCTGCTAAAAAAAAAAAAATGACACTTACGGGCAAGCCCTTTTGTTAGCTAAGAGGAATAAAATAAAAAAAGAGCCAGTGGAGAAATCAGACACATTCCTATAGACAGCAAGTACAAACTGCTAATATGATCCTCTAGTCACAGAGGGGTGGGTGGACTCTCAATTTCGCTGAGAGCTTCGGTCACTTGGAGATCTCTTACTTTTGTAGGTAGGATGTAAATTAGCAAGAGGTAAATTCCTTTAGCACCTCTAGGTCTCACGCTCCAAGAGAAAGTCAAATTCCTTTCCTGTTCGTTTTGCACTCATCCCCTGAACCCTACCTCCAGTACCCAGCCTTCTGCAACCCAATTGGCGCACACGGTTACAACCAATGCACCGCTGCAGCTCCAGCTCCAGGCTGGACGTGGTTCAGAACGGGCACATCTCATGGGGGCAGGAATGCAGGTCCCCCCCCCCCCCACACCAAGTTATGGTCCCTTCCTGGAACTGTTGGTCTTACAGTATTACAACTACTCATTAGCAAGGCTGTTCCACGGAAATAAAAGTCAAGAGAAAGGCCAACACTTGCGCAAGGCGTCGGACTGACACTTTCTCCTGCCGCCTGAAGCCTGCAATCACTTAAGTCACTACAGGACTTTGCTTTCACGTACACTCCCACGGCTTGCTACACCTTGGCTGACAAGCGACCGCAGGCTGGCCTGGGAACGTGAGTTCGATGAGACAAGTTACTCAGTGCGCACTTACTAATCCTTTCCTCATTCACAGTTACGCTCTGCCCAGTTACAACGGAGTGGCACTTCAGCATGCCACGGACAGGAACTTTTTACAGGACTATCCAAACAAGTCCTGCTACTATGTTTACACACTGTCACATAGGAAATGCACAGCTCGGTGTTGGTGAACGAGCGTGCACACCATGTGATACCACGAGAGCCAAACACGAATGTTAATAAGCTCTTTCTTTATTATGCTGACCAGCAGAGCGTTCATGAATCTGCAGCCTCAGCATGGCGGGTGAGAAGAAACCAGCCCTCACCTTGGTCCCGGGCCTGTGACGCCACCGACATGTGCCAGGATAAGCAGCAGCTCGTGGCCAGTTCATGTCTGCCTCTTAGAAGAATTTTAGAACTGTGATTGAAAGTTCAACTTCCCAAACTGAAAACTAAAGGTTCCAGGATTTTAATAAAGGTTATGCTTTCTTGTAGCATCAACAATCCCGGGATGAGACTATCACTTTGTAGGTGAGGAGGCACTTGAGTGGGGTGCACGAGGACTGCAGAGGGCTCCACCTTGGCCCACGGACACAGCAAGAGCACGTCTGGTCCCCAGATGGCCAGGCTCAGACTTGGGCAGTCTGGCTAGTTTTGTAAAATGAATGTGAAGTGACCAAGCTCAAGGTCTCTGAGAATATTGTAACCCCGTCCTGCCATTTTCAGCCATCTCCTCAGGTCCTATCTGCCACACACCCGTATGCCTGCCACCTACGTCTCCTCCCACACCCAGGCCTGGCTACGGACATTCCTGAGACTCAGCACCTATGTCCTGCCCCACTACAGGTAGGAGGCATAACACGTCTGTGGGAGGAGAAGAGGCTGTTGTACTAACCTGCTGAGGCCAAAGATGCAGAGACTAGTCCAAGAGCCCAGACTACCTCAGTAGGCCAGTCCTGGACACGACATTTTCTTTCTCCCTTTCAACTGACCAGGACTTTTATGCCAGAAGCTGGGCTACATGGGAGGCCTTAGAAGTATGACCGTAGTGGGCCCCTGTGGGCTGCAGACACCTTTTGGCTCTACTCTCTGACTGGACTAATTCCATACCATCAATCCTACATGCCAGGACTGTGAAAGGAGGCGGCCTATACAGAATTAAGATGGGCAAAGTCTCCTCTAAAGTCCAACACACGATGAAGCATGGGGTAAGAGAAAAGTCCTCGTTTTCTTTTTACTAGCTTTATTTATATTAGGTAGTTTCACTCAGACTCTTAATCATTTTTCAGGTTGAGGTATGTGTGTATACATTTGTGTATATGTGTATGTGTAACAGTTCATATTCACTAACTCTGAAACTTTATTTGGTATTACTTCACATTTTTTGGTATACAGAAATAATTTTATTTTCTTAATGCAGCACAGAAAACATACAGTCAATATTATTCCCTAGAATGTGCAATATATAAATTATTCACATGAAAAAATTAAGAACAAAAAGCCTCATATGCAGGAAAATTTAAAAATGTCTAACTAATTTGTAATCTGTCTAACAGTATGACACACACTGGCATGACAACGGGTCCATTCCAGATGCCTCAACATGGAACTTGCTCTTCAGTCTGGTCACTGAGATCCCGGTGCAGAGCACACCCAGACGTACATTTACTACAGTGGCGTTGTGAGGATTTCTGCTTCTTCTATTCTCCTTTATAGCGAGGGGGCCTTTTCTCTTTAAAAGCAAGAAGACCTTCAAGTCTGTCTTTTGTTGGAATAGTCTAAGAGAAACAAAACATTACCCTAAATTAAAAATACAACAGTAAAAATCTGTCAAGCATTATCTAAGAAAACTACTCACAGGCTTTACCCTAAAATCTTGAAATCAATTAGTCATCTAAATAATTCTTATTTGACCAGGCTGACTATCCTTACTCCAAATGCTTTTGTTATTTCAAACATAGCAAGAAAATCAAAAGAATTTGTCAGAAAATGGAACTACCACACAGTTCCTCAAGCCCTCCCCCCACATCCTGCTATTAATACCCTGCACTGGTGTGGTGTACTTGTTCCAAGTGATGAACTAATAACAATACTGTTGTTAAAGTCCAGTTTTCATTAGGGTTCCTGCCTGCGTCACACATTCTACGGCTTTTGGTCACCACACTACTACACGGAAGAGTCTCACTGCCTGTTCTAGTCACCTCTGATTCCTGTCCCTCAAAACCATAGCTGCACTTTTTCCAGAAAGTCACTACATTGAAATTGTACAGTGTAGTATTCTGAAAAACGAATTCATTTACTTGACAGAGACTTGACAGAGACTAGCTGCTGCCTAATAATCTACTGTCCACACGTTCTGGTCTATCCCACTCATCTACTTAAAGACAAGTTGATTCCAAAGTTTTGGCAATTGTGAATGGAGCTTGGTTTGCAGGATTTTTTGTGGGCACAAGCTTTCAACTTATCTGGGCAAATTCTGGCATGATAGTTTGGGTCACAGTGAGGGAACGTCTGTCTTTGAAGGCAACTGCTAAGCTGTCTTGTGACGTAGTTGAAACCATTTTATATTCCCAGTGGCAGTGAAACACAGCTTCTTCAGCTCTACATCCTCGTGAGCACGTTCAGCCTGTTGTGATAAATTACACTGATTGATTTTAAGTGCTGAACAAGCTTAGCTGGACTTTAATTTTATTTACATTTTATTAGGCTCAATTTGCTATTATTTCATTATGGATATTTTTGGTCATATTCAGGAGAGACATTTGTCTATAATTTAATTTTCTAGTAATGTTTTTCTCTGGTTTAGGTGTTAGGATAAATTTGGCCTCATTAATAATAAGTTAGAAGTGTACCTTCTGCTCTATTTTCTAGAAGAGTCGTACAGAAATGGTATTTTTTCTTTAAACATATTGTCAAATAAGTTGTGTGTGTTCGTGCTTTTTGGGGGAGGAGTCTGTGGCCGCCCCTTTCTAAGACCTTTTATAATGTGGTTCACCCGTGGTAAGCATTCATCAATGCCAAGTGATGTCTACATACAGAGCAGACACAGGGTAACACTCCAGATACTGGAACTCGTACTCTTCCCATACTCACATGGAATGTGATGCTCAAGAAGGGTAGAACCAAGCTCCTTGGCTACTTCAGATGTTTTAAACAAAGATGTTTCTTTCAGAAAAACAGTTTTACTACAGAAAGAACTAATCTGGATATAGAGAAGAAACTATCACTTCACTAGTGAACTTTTGGTGTGCAGGAGAGAAGGTTCGGAAGCGGAGAAGAAGCCGGTGACCCCGGGCACCAGCGCCGCTGGCAGGTAGACACACTTGCTACCAGCTCTGGCGGGGCTCTGCACTGGGATGGGAAGCCGCGCGACGGAGGAGCCTCGGCAGGCAGCTACAGCATGAACGACACTCATGAAGTTGTTCCACCCTTTTCTAAATTACGCTGACATGAGTCATCAGTCAATAGAAGAGCAACAGTCATAAAATCTGATAAAAGTCAAATATTAAAAACAACTAATTCCAACCCATTTGTATAGGTGGGGGACGGGGATAATGGTAGTATTTCTCAGTGATTCATAATTCAATCAAAGTACATAGAAGGTAAACATAACTTGGAAGGGTATTCTCTTTGATTTTGTGATTTTGTTACATACCTGAGCATAACAAGCTTCTTCTATGGCTAACCCTGTTACTAAGTCCACCTGAAAACGAAAACAATTCATTTAGGCAGAAATAACTTTTTTTTTTTTTTTTAAATAGGGTCTCATAGGCTGGTCCTGAATTCATAACAATCCTCCTGACTCAGCCTCCCGTGTGTCAGAAATGACTTTTAAAAATTGGGTATATTCAATGTAAATTTGAATTCAGTGGCCCTATCTTAAAAATAACAGAATCCTGTGACATAAGATACCTGAAGTATGAACAGCTCCAACTAAGAAATACACCCTGATCCCACCACCGGAACACTTCCGAAAGGCACGTTTGAATAAAGGCACTGTGCTGCTTACTAAATGGGGTGGGGGCACTATGCAGATTGGGTGAGTTAATGTGAAGCCTTCCTAACTTCCTAAATAACCTAGCAGACAAACACAAAGCCTGGGACATGGCGAGGGCTATCTAAAAAGTATTGCTAGTAATACTGTCACTACTATAGAAGGATTCAAACGAGCTAACCAAATACTTGCAAACTTGTATTATATTTATGGCTAACAAATCCAATCTCTCTTTCCCTTTCCTTTTTTTAAATAGGCATAAAGTCAAGGAAGATATAGAGGCTCCTATGTCTTTAAGAAGGAAGCAACCTTGTTCAAAACTTCATAATCTAACCAAAATATAATAGCCACCATCCAAAATCCAAAGCCCATGAGGGCTGAGCTGCTCCACTCCCCTGTCCTTGCTCCTGACTCCTCCCTAAGCCATAGGCCCCACCCCTTCAAAGCTGTATCCTGAGGGTAACCCCAAGGCACCCTACAGATTTGCCTGGCTCCTCTGGCTCTTCTGCAGAAGACACACTGAGAGGTTAAAGGTCAGGAGACCAAGACAGAGTCTGGAGCTGGGAGATTTTTTTTTTTATCTTGTAACACTAATGCTGAAAATACAAAAAGGCCTTTTTCTTTTGGCTTTCTAGAATTCCTAGCACTGAATCTGCCTACTAACTCAATGGTAAAGATAAAATACGTCATAAGCTTAAGGGCACTGGTGAAATTCTGAACTCTGTAATTAATGAATCAGCAATAACCCATAAAAAGTATAAAATTAATGATGGTGCTAAGAAGACACTCAGGAGCTTCCGGTAATAGCTGTATCATCTTGTGGAACAGTAAAAGTAAGGCAGTGGTCTAAACATGCTGTGTTTTGGTTAGATCTCCACTATACACTTCTGTAACACAACCAACAATAAGGAACTTACCTCCATCCCTTGATTAATTGCTAATTTTGCCACTCGCATTGCAACAGGTCCCTAAAATTCAAATTAAAGAAACATTTTTATCACTATTTATGCAAAGTACATTGTACAGCTGATTAAAATTTAAAAAATCCCACTGCTGGATCCATGGCCTAGCCCACAATGGTGTGAGATACTAGATGGAAAATTTCTTTTTGAGCTTTGCAATACCTTAGTTAAACAGCAACTTTAACAACTGAACTGCATCAGCAAGTTTTACATTCCACAGGGTTCTATTACACAGGAAACTTCAGATACTGGAGGCAGCACATGGCGCATGTGCAGATGAGGCCTAACATTTTCCAGTGACTCTCCACTAGAGGTAGGAGGGGAGGAACAGTCAATATAGCATCAATATAACACACTGAGCAGAGGTTACAACCAGATGAGGCCGACACCATTGGTTAAGGTGGAGTTCAACACCAATCATGTCACACAGGGCGATGTATCTTTCCTCCCTTGGCAAACTAACTAACTAAAATGATGATAGATTAATATATGTGGGTCCTCGGGGCAGGGCTCCCACATCACAGGGGATATTTACATCACTGAGTGGAGAACTGGACATTCTTTGTAAGAAAGACAATTCTGTGCCTTGTGAAGTCAAACTCTCACCAAACTTCGTACAGAAAGCTATTCTCCCAAGACAGAATTTAGTATTTGAGATCAGTTAAATTTCTAAAATATAGCTCACAGGTGGTAAGTGGGAACTCAATGGCATATTCTGAATTGATCTTTTGAATTAAAAATGTAAGGTAGATTCTAAAAAAGAGGTACAACAAAAGACTCTAACAAGCAAACAGAGAAATAGATGAGTACATAAAAATATCATTTTTTCCCTATCTACAGGGTTTCTATGATCAAATCTGACCTATTTAATTTCTCTGGAAATACTCATTTTATAGAAACTTCAATTCTTTGGAAAAGCAATTATTTAGCAAAGAAACAAATGTAAAATAAAGATCATTTTATTCAAATTTCCTTTGGTAACTTGTGTCTACAGCTTTTCTAAGTTTCCTATTTTTTGAAGTCATTCAATATCTCATATATTGTTTTTTACATTGGTCTGTAAAAAATTATAACCATTAGTATTTTCAGAAATGTCCTTCAGATGAAGGGCAATGGCATTTGCCCAGGACAATGCTCACGTCTTGGCTTACCACACAGGGCGCTGGGGCTCAGCAGCGGGCGGGAAGTCGGAGAGCGGCAGGCAGGCAGGGGGAGGGGGCCACCACCCAGTCTCAGACGGGGTAACGGGGACGGGGAGAGCATCAACTGTACAGATCACGGAAGGCAAGGCAAGCTGGACACTACGGCACATGGGGCTCTGAAACAGGGACCTGAACTCTCACATCAATGACAGCCAGCAATAACCAGAATTTCTTAAACATATCCCTTAATTTCAACTGAGATATGTTTTGGTCATAAAGTTTTAAGCCAAGAGAAGTGTTTAAATCAATATGTGGTTAAACTACTACTTTCTCTGACCTGCATCTTTAATTCTCTCTTTAGGCGAATATTTCTCTACTACATTTGAGAAATACCAAAGTTATAATGAGTCTTTTTTTCATAAAGCAGTAAAAAGTTTTTACCTTCCTTCTCCCTATCAACCCAACAAGTACTTATTTAGCCTGTACTGAGTGCAAGTTTCAGAGATCACCTTGAATAAAGAGTAAGCTCCAGAAGGCCTGCCTTAGGACAGCCAGCAATTATGGCTCAACTAACAATCAGAAGCCAGGACCAGTGACACAAGCCTTTATCCCAGCATGCTAGAAGCCGCAGGCAGGAAGACTGCAAGTTTCAGCTCAGCCTTGGGTGTTAGGGTTTGGATGTGAAATGTCCCTGAAAGGCCTCATATATTTGGATGTAATGGAAACCTATGAACCATGCACTACTGGGAGGTAGGGCCTGGCTAGAAGAGGCAGATCCTTGGGATTTGACCTGGCAGAATTATATCAACTTGCTGAAATTAGGAAATGCCCAGGGCAGAGCTCTCAGGTACATATGACTGACTTATAGACCAGGATGAGAGACCAACACCCACCCTGGACACTGGCAGCCCAACTGGCAGCTTGAACTTAAATGAAAGGAAGGAAGAATAAACACTGTTAACAGCATTTCCTGGGAAATCTCTGGCTTTCAAGCCTTAGTCTCTGGACATTGGTTAGCCTCTCATTCACTTGGTTTTCTGTCTGCTATGCTGTAAAGAGCTTTTTTCCAACTACACCTCTGCCATGTACTTCCACTGCTGCTGCTGGCTGCCCGTAAACAGACTGTATGAGACCTTCTGAAACTGTCAGCTAAAATAAATCTCTCCTTCCTGGAGTTGTGGATACCGGATACTTTGTCACAGCAATGAATAAGTAACTAAGGCACTGGGCAACTTAGCAACTTGGTGAGCCTGTCTCACATAAAAAAAAAAGGGGGGGGGGGGCTGGGCCAGTGAATATAATGGAGGCCTGGACACACGCAGCATCCGCAGCTGGCAGTGTGGTCTTAGACAGGGACCTCACAGCACCACCCCCCCTGACAGCTCTCACAACAGGTGTGCCACAGCAGAGCAGAGCCTAGGTCTGACAGCAGAGGTTCTCACATTGAAAGCCAAGAACACCTTCTGAAACTAGATACAAAACTGGACAAATGTTCGAGTATGTGCTTTCTCGAGAAAGATTTCATGACATTCCTTAAAGGATGTAAGGCCCTAAAACAGGTTAAGAATCCTGTGTTGGTTAGTAACCCTAAGAGAAACTTGCTTTTACTTCAGAAATAGTTGGGGAAGTTGTGACACTTCCAGGTCCATTAGAATTGAAGAGATTACCATTGATCATTCACACAGCAAAAAAGAGGCACTTCCTCTTAAGTTAAAATCCATAATTTCTGATTTCAGGCCAAACAAATATTTAAAAAAAATACACCTGAATGACATTTAGAATCAATAAATCCCTTAAAAAGGAGGGTGCAGTGTAACAGTCCACCTACTGCTTTACGTCTCGAATGGCCCACGTTAAAGTACCATTTGTTTGGCTAAACAAATGAGAGCAATTCTCTAAGAAACTGCCACATGTATCAAACATTATTCATGAAATATTTCCAAAAGGTGGCTACAGTATATAACGCTCAGATTAACCTCAAATCTTGGTTTCAATTCTGAAGAATCTTACCATTAATCCAGTATGCTTCTCATTTTACAGCTATCACGCATTTCACGGACTGAAAGGCAGGCCAAGACTGCTCAGTGGTGCATGACGGTATGATACAAAGAAGCATGCAGTAGATACCTGAGGCAGAAACTCCCTTGCCAGGTCCAGAGCTCTTCCGTAGGCAGCGTCACCCTCTTGGTTCTGTTCTAGCACGTGGCTGACCAAGCCTACTGCCTTGGCTTCTTGGCCGTCAAGGACTCGTGCGGAGAAGATAAGCTCCTTGGCCAGGGACATTCCGATGGCACGTGGCAATCGTTGTGTCCCCCCTGAAAGCAGAGGCCGGCAATGATATAGAACCTCTAGTTAAAACACTACTGGTTCCTGTGGGCCTTTCTAAGAATGAACGAGGGCCGTAAGTTTCTAGGTCAGATTTAGTCCCTAGAAAACTTACTTCAAAACAGAACCTCATTAATTTAAACAACTGGTAGCAACAAAGCACTTGAGAATTTCACATTGTACTAATGATCCTGGCACCTGAAAGACAGCGGATACGTTCTCAATCCACCACAGCAGGGACCACAAGCTGAAGAACAGTGGACACACACTGGTGGCCGTGAAGTTCATGGGTCAGGAATGTAAAAGCCCCATCAGGCCTGGCAATTTGCTTTCAGCTTAGACACAACTTAATCAAATTCTGAGAAATTTGCCTCACATAATTTTAAGGAGTCAAGTTCCATCATCTCTGTTGGCTTTTTCTCTTCCGAAGATGTTCTCTCCCAATGTACCCTTCTCCTCGTTGTCCAAAAATTTACTCAGTGGAGACAAGAGCCATACATGTGGTTTTCACTTCATATTTAACAATTTGGGGATTCTGGGAGTTAGCTCCTCAAAGGAACACACTGGCACTGACAGTTCTGCAGCCAAAGGCCTGTCTGTTGAAGACAGGCTATTTCATTCAATCCATCTACTGTTCACTACAATTTCTTTCCGTGAAGGGGCCAGGATCTCATTAAACAGAAACTGGGCAAAAACAGGCAAGCTAGGTTTACCATTTCTACCAGTAAGACTACGCACTAGCTACAATGTCATAATCTGTCTACAACTTGCCCTTCAAGGAACATATGCCGCTTCCTCATTATCTGCCACTGGACATGTGGGCTGTTTCTATCTTTTGGCTAATGCTACTGTGCACATGAGCACACAAATATCTTTTTTTTTTTTTAAATAGACACAGCTTTCTATTCCTTTGGGTATATAACTGGAAGCATACTTTTTTCATCACCTAGTAATTCTGTTTAATTTTTTGAGAAATTTTCCACAGTCATTAAACCATTTTATATCTCATCAGAGAACAAGAATGCTAATTATCCAAATGCTTACCAACATTTGTGCTTTATTTTACAACCTAAGTGTGCTTTTCAGCTGATAAAAATAGAAATACTATACATAAATATAGGATACCATGTGGTATTCTGATATATGTTTACATGTTGTAAAGTTTATTATCAGGCTAACCCTGTCTCTCCAATGTTTACTGTATCTACATGGTGACAACATTCAAACTTCCGTCTTCTAGCTCTTTGAAACATGTAATACATTAATTATCTACAGCCAGCCTTTTGTGCAAAAGCACACTTGAATTTCTTGCTCCAATCTACTGGTGACTTAGTACCACTGATCACAATTACCCCATCCTACTCTGACCCGACTCTCCCAGCCTCTGGTAAACACTGATCTACTCGCAACTTCTTGGAGGTTAATTTTTCTATATTCCAGATGAGTAAGATCATATAGTACTTGTCTTTCTGTGCCTGGCTTATTCATTTAATATAACAATCTGCAGTCCCATCCAGGCTGTCAGAAATGACAGGTTCTCTCTCTCTTTGTTCCTTTCGCTGAAGTGCATTCCACCACTTTTTCTCCATCCTTGGACACTTAGGTTGCTTCCACTTCTTGGCTACTGTGAACACTGCTGAAATAAACATGAAAGGACAGGCGTCTCCTCAACATACTATTTCCTTTATATACTGGGAAATAGGATTGCTGGATCACACGGTAGCTCCATTTTTAATTTTCTGAGAAACTTCCATACTGGTTTCCACCAGCCAGGTACAAGGCTGGCTTTCCTCACCACTCTCCCCAAGCAATTACCTTTTGTCTTCTGAGGCCTTTCTTCTTAGATTTAGGTGAGAATATCTCATTATGACTTTAATTTACATTTTCCTGACTGGTGTTTTGTTTTCATACCCATAAACTACTTATAACACTCCTTTTAGTAAGTATCTACTTAAATTCACTGCTTGTTTTTAAGTTCTGGTTTTTAGTTTATATTCTTCTACGCTGTAGGCTGCTCTATACTCTCATGACTATTTTCTTTCCTCAACAGCAGCTTTTTAGCTTGATGTAATTATATCTGTCTCCTTTTGCTTGTGTTTTTGAGGTCATGTTAAGCAAATTCACAATTTTGATGTCCAGAAGCCTTTCCTCTATATTTTATTCTGGTAATTATGTATTTCAAGTCTTACATTTAAGTCTTCAACCTACTTTGAGTTGATACGTATAACTGATGAGTTCATTATTTTGTATATGAATATTCAATTTTCCCAGCACCACTGAAAAGACTGTCCTTTCAACAGAGGTATCTCTGTTGAAAATCAGTTCTGAAGATGTAGATAGAGCTTGGTTCTAGGACTGCTCT
Organism: Ctenodactylus gundi; assembly: GCA_004027205.1. Taxonomy (NCBI): domain Eukaryota; kingdom Metazoa; phylum Chordata; class Mammalia; order Rodentia; family Ctenodactylidae; genus Ctenodactylus; species Ctenodactylus gundi. The sequence continues at coordinate 1,195,539 of PVKB01000072.1, read as the reverse complement.
TCTCTTGTATGGTGATCTATGTGTCTATTTTAATGCCAGTCTGAGACTGTTTCCATTACTGTAGCTTTGTGGTATATTTAAAAGTCAAGTTGTATATGCCTCACTTTGTTTTTTCAACTCAGGTTAGCTCTAGCTAGTGAGTATTTTTGTGGTTTCATACAAATTTTAGATTTTTTCTACTTCTCTGAGGAATATTGTTGGTATCTTAACTCGGCACTGAACACGTAAATCTGTTTTGAGAACTTTGGAGGTTTTAATACTATTGATTTTTCCAATCTATGAACATGGGATGTCTCTACTTTCTTCTGTCCTCTTCAATTTCTATTTCTTTCCTTTTAGTTTTCATGGTAGAGACCTTTCACCTCTTTGGTTAAAACTATTCCTCAGCACTTACATAAGGGAGATTGTTCTCTCAATTTCCAGCTCAGATAACTTTCTACTTGCATATAAAAAAGCTACTTATTTTTCTAAAGTATTATTGTATGCCCTCATAATCATTGCTAACGATCCTTTGTATTTCTGTATGAGTTGTGTTGTCTACAATGTCACTTCCAATTTTATCTAGACCATTTCTTTCCTTTTTCTTCATCTAAACATTTGTCAATTTTATCTTTATAAAGAACTAGTTGTCACACTGATTTATTATTTATTTATCTATCTACTCATTTAGTGTATCATTTATTTCTGCCCTGGTTTTTATTGTTATTCTTTCCTTACACTAATTTTGGTCTTGGTTTTTGCTTTTATAGTTCCTTGGGATGCAGCAATGAATTGAGATCTTTCTCCTTTTCTAAGGTAGGCAAAGATGGCTATGACCTTCCCTCTTAGTACTGCATTTGCTGTATACTATAGACTTTGATATGTTGCTTCCATTTTAATTTGAGGAAATTTTTTTATTTTCCTAATTCATTGGTTGTTCAAGAATGAACTGCTCAATTTTCATGAGTTTTTATATAAAGTTTTTGTTACTGATCTTTATTGTTACTGAATCATGGCCCGAAAACACAGCAAGTATAATTTCAATTTTTTGAATTAAAAAAATTTAAGGCCTGTTTTGTGGCCTATAATTGGTCTATCTGGAGGAAGATTGCCTGGGCCGATGAAAAGAATGTTTCTGCAGTTGTTGGATAAACTGTTCCACAGATGTCTGCTAGGCCCATTTGAACTAGGATGTAATTTAATTTTGATATTTTCTTGTTTTCTATCTGAAAAGATCTGTACACAGCTGAGAGTAAGGTGTTCAAGCATCCTTTACCATTGTATTGAAGGATATTTCTCCCTTTAGGTTTATTAATAGTTTATATCTTGAGCTCTTCCAATATTGGCTCACACATTAGAACTATTATTTCCTATTGTTGAATTGATTCCTTCATCACTTATAGATCAACTATAAATATCTATTATTGATACATTATATATTATTTATAATGAACTTTATCTCTTTTTAGTATTTTGGGTAGAAAATCTATTTTATCTACATGTTTGTCTGCTCCTGCTCTCTTCTGGATTTTATTTGCACAAATGAAATCATTCCACTCCTTCACTCTCAGTTTACATTTGTCCTTAGAAATGAGTTTCTTACAAGCAACATAGAGTGGGTTCTGTTTTATACTTCAACACCTCTTAACTTCCTTTTGGAGAACTGAACTCATTTATCCTTGAGGTAGTTACCATACAAGGCCTTACCACAGCCATCTTGTTTGTAATTTGATTTATAGTTTTATTGCAGTTGCTATTTCACTTTCTCCTTTCCTGTAATTTTCCTTCGTGGTTAAGTGATTAACTCTAGTAGTGTGTTCTGCAGTTACTATGAGGCTTACAGAAAAGCATCTTTTGATAATCATAAAATCAGAGGGAGGCTGAAAATAGTAATAAGTAACTCTCTACACTTGGACTTCATTACACCTATTGTGAACTTTTGATGCTGTATTTACATCTTTCTCTATTTCATTTTTTAACACGTTAATGCAATTAATAACTTAAAAATTGTGTTAATCTTTATACTAAGGGTGTGAACTGTTTCTTTACTATGTTTACATATTAGAATACTCTAAATTTTTCTGATTAATTTCTCTTACAGTGAATTTTATACCACCCTACACTGGTTGCTGTTCTGGTTTAGATCTGGAATGCTCCCCAAAAGCCTCTTGGATACTATGTATTGTTGGCAAGTAGGACTTGGCTGGAAGCAGTGGCTGCCTGGGGCTTGACCCAGAGGGATAAGTGCTGGGTCTACCCTTTGCCCAGACTTGGCTTTGTGCTGCCACGCTGTGAGGATGATTGCCTTTGAAGCTGCAGCTCTGCCTATGACCCTGCCATGTGATTCCATCCCTTCCCAGCCATCCATCCATGAATGGACTGAGATCTTCTGAAACTGTGAGATAAAATCATCTCTTTCCCCTTAAGTTGTGGATGTCAGGTATTCTGTCCCAGCAACGAGAAAGTAACTAGGACAGTTGTTTTCTTTTCCTATAGCACTTTGATAATCTAATACTGTCAAACAATTTGAAAAACCATTACATATTGTTTCTTTTCTCTTGCTGTCTTGAGTACCAAATACATCTGATAACCTTTGACCTTCCTGGACTTGGATATTTATATACTTCTTTAGTTTTAGGAAGCTTTCTGTTAGGATCTCATTGACAGCAAGGCTTTCAATATCTTTGGCATTTTCAAGACCCTCCTGAGTCCCAGTAACCCAAATACTTTAATGCTGTTCCAAGTTTTCCATAAAGTTTCTTTTCTCCTACAACTGTGCATTTTCAAATAAACCATCTGAGTTATTAATTCTTCTGTTCAATCTACTCCATTACTGATGCCTTCTACTGTGGTTTTTATTTTGCTTAATATATTTTTCAGCTCAGGAAATTGTCTGAGTTTTAAAAATTGCTTCTACCTCTGTTATCTAAATAATTTGTGTTTTTGTAATGGCCCAAGTTTCTTTAAATAACCATTTTATAGTAAATTCTCCAAAAACTGGTCCACTATCTGAGTGATCGCTGGTGCCTGATTCTAACCATGATGTGAGGCCATGGTTCTCTGAGCGCTCCTGATGGCTGTGCATGACACTGTCTAGGTACTCAAGGATTAGGTATTTATGCTGGTCTTTTTGTTTCTGCCCATTTTTCAAGAAATTCAATAGTTGCTTTTTCCCTCTGAGCCTGTATTCCTGCTGCTATTTCAGCACTAGATGGCATCCTGAAGCTAGGCTGTAATCCCAGCCTAGCCACTCAAAAGGCAGAGCCAAGAAGATCACCGTGAGTTCAAGTCCAGCCTGGGATGCATACTGAGTTTAAGGCCAAACCTGACTGTATAGCACGATGAGACTCTCAAATAAAACAACAAACAAAAAACAGGACTGGGGTGTAACTTAATAGTTAAAGTGCTTCTTAGCACATACAAGGGCTCAGGCCTGAGTTCCCAGTACTCTATGAACATTAGTTGGGAGGGGTGCCATGACTGTAATTCCTGCACCCAGGAAGCTGAGGCAGGATCACCATGAGTCTAAAGCCAACCTGTGCTACACAGTGAGTTCAGTACCACTTTGGCCTAGAGAGCAAGACCCTGTCTCAAAAAAGGGGAGAGGTTGTATCTAAGTTCAATGAGCTCATCGTGAGTCCACTATTAGTGTGTTGTCACTATTTCAGCTTCACAGGGTGATTCAAACCTGGGTTAACCCAATATGCAGCTGATATGCTGTTTAGCATAAATGGAGTACCTAACAGGTAGTTTGACTCTGTCAGCTCACTTACGGCTGGAAGTGGTCCAAATATATCATCCATGGTCAGTGGTTGGTGGTTAAGAACTATGAAATTCTTGGCTCTGGGAAAAACCACCTAGCCCAGGTCCCAGTGCTACACTCGTACTAGGAATACTACAGTGCCACAGCACACCGTGGGCCCAGACCCTGACAAGATCAGCCTGATTCTGAGTAGGAACCAGGTCAGCACTGTTATGGGCTGTCTACTGCTGAGGAAGGCTTCTGACCCAAGACTGCTACAATCACCTACAGTTGATGATGGTTCAAACAGAAGCCACACAAGCTGGAGCTATGTCTCCATCTGACACCAGGGCTGTCCAAGAGGCTCTCTCCATTGGCATTAGCACGGGGTGGATGTCATTAGGATCTTCCCAATATTCTGACCAGGCTGGAGCTGTCCCAAGGCGGTCTTGTGTCTCCTACCCCGTGTCACCTCCACCAAACAGTCTTACTCTATGCCGGTGAGGATGAGATGAGGATGAGGAAATGGCGCTGTTGGTGAAGGTGGCCTCAGTCAGACAAGCTGATGCTAAGCTGGACTGCCTTTAAGTCAGGGGGAGTCTTGGGTATGGCCTCAGACACCAATACAGGCTGAAACCTAACTCACATCCCACATCTGCAAGCAGAAGTCTGGGGTTAGCTGTGCTACCTAAGGCTTGGGACAGGTGATACAGGCAGTCCTCTGGCTGCCAAGGCTGATGCTCAACTGACGTACACCTTGATCTCATAGCTGCAGAGAGCTGTGAAGCTGGGGAGAGGGCTAGAGTCTAGAGGGCAATGCTCTAGATCCAGTCCAATGCTGCGTAATCATGTCAAAACTTGAGTTCCCAAAGTCATGCTACTTTTCATATCCTACCATCTAGCTGGTGGAATTTTGTCTCCTTTTCCCCCACCAAGCTGCCTGAATTGGGGGAGTGGCGATGGAGGCAGTCAGTTACAGCATCTCAGTCCACTGATACAGGCCTGGGAAAGGGGTTATAGGAAACAGTGCCTGACACTAGGTTTCACCACGGTATACAGAGCTGGTATTGGGTTTTAACTCTTACATTTAATTTTCTGCTCCCTTTCCATGCTGTTTGTAGCTGGGGGAAGGGTGATACTGACAACTCTTTCTCTTCCAAAGCATCTTTTTTATTTTAATCATTATATTAAAACCAGGCACTACGCTCTCTCATTTGTTTCCTTGGCTCTCCTGAAGGCGGTCTGGTGAATGAACAGCTGTCGGGTATTCGGACTGTGTGTCTACGGGAAGACAACCCCCAGGGGACGTTACTGAACTGCTATCTTGCTCCACTCTTATCTTCAATTCTCTGGATAGCAGCCATCTTAACGGGGAAAGTGGTATGTCATTGTGACTAATCCTGTTAAACACTGAGTTGCAGGAGTTCTTAAATAGTTTGGATCTTAAATCTTTATCAGACATATGATTTGCAAGTATTTTATCCCAGCACATAGCTTGCCTTCTCACTCAGTAATGTCTAATGCACAGAAGTTTTATTTTTTGTTTTTGATGAAGTCTCACATACTTTTTTCTTTTGCTGCTTATGCTTCTGTTGTCATTACCACAAAATCACTGCCAACTCCAACATCATGAACATTTTCTCTTAGGAGTTTCACAATTTTAATTCCCATTTGTTAATTCTGCGGGCAATTTCTTTTGCTGTTGGTGTCTTATTAAGAAAGTCTTTGCCTACCCCTATGCCTTTAGATATTTGCCTAATTTGTCTTCTAGAAGGTTCAGTGTTTCACTTTTAATATCTAGGTCTTTGATCCACTTTGATTTGATTTTGGTGCATGATGACAGGTGTGTGCCTACATTCATTCTTCTGCATGTGGATGTCCAGTTTTCTCAGCACCATTTGTTGAAGAGGCTGTCCTTTTTCCAGTGTATGTTTTTGGCTCCTTTATCGAAGATTAGGTAGTTGAGGGTATTTGAGGTTGTCTCTGCTTCCTCAATTCTGTTCCACTGCTCTATCTGTCTGTTTTTGTGTCAGTAACAAATTGTTTTTACAACTACTGCTTTACAGTAGAGCCTGAAGTCTGGTATTGTAATACCTCCTGCCTTAGTCTTGTTACTCAAGATTGCTTTAGCTATTCTAGGTCTCTTTTGGTTCCATATAAAATTAAGGATTATTTTTTCAGGTATAAAGCCATGAACAGAGTGAAAGAGAATTTTTTTTTTTTGACAAGGTTTGTCAAAACAAGAGACAGCAGCTGCCACCCTGACTGAGCTACACTCTGGGTGGTCCATGGTGATCCCACTACTGAAGTCCAGCGACCACTAGGATACTGCACCCAGCTCACTGGGAAGGGCGCCCAAGGCAGCTCCATCATGTCACACAGCAGCGTCCATGAACAATACTCAACTCTGAGCTGCTACCACTCTCTTTTATTTCAGTCTAGGAACAGAGGCAAATAACACTTTATAGAAGCCTTAAATCTTAGAATTACCTTGGCAACACACTAGCTCTATGAAATACTTAACTGTAAGAAAGAGGAAAGAGAAGAGGAAAAAATAAATTTAATTACCTATATCAGAATTCCGAAGAAGAAATAAAGGGGGTAGGGGAGGAATGGAAATGCAAAGGAAAAGACATTACAAAAACACAAGCCAAAAGTTGTCATTTAAAAAAGAGTGAAATGTTGGTTGTGATAGCGCATGTCTATAATCTCAGCACTTGGAATACTAAGGCAGAACAATCATAAACTGGAGTCCTGCCTGGGATACTTAGTGATTCTGTTTCAAAACTTAAAAAAAAAAAGAAAAAGAAAAGAAAAGAAAGTGGGCTGGAGATGAAACTGAGTGGTAGAGTAGTAGAGTGCTCCTGCATTCATTTCTAAGCACTGCTTGTGTGTGTGCTTGTGTGTGTAGGCAGTGTCACTAGAGTAGCGCAGGCTAACAGCATTTATAGCATCTCTAACTTCCAGCTTGACAGTGTCCAGTTGAGGCTCAGTGCAGACAGCAGTGCTGACACGAGCACTCAAAGGTCTCCAAATACAGGAAAGTGGCCCTGAACCAGCTTGCAGAGGACAGAGAGCACACAGACCAACGCAAGTCACCTGGTTTTCCTGGGTTCAGCCTACACCAACCAAGCTAACCAAACAATAGGCATTAAATCAATCGCTCACCCATAAGTAATCAAAAATAGTCAACACATTTTTATGCAAAAAAAAATCTCCTGGAAAGCAAAAGAAAAACCTAAGCAAAACTAAAAACAATGGCAAACAAGAATAAAAATACTTAAAACAGGAAAAAAAATTACAGATCAAGAACTAATTCTTAGTATCTAACGGATGTCTAAGACTTGAGATTAGCTCACTAACAAAAGAAGGGCAATTTTATGAACACACAACTAACATTCAAATGGACCTTAAGTATGATAATGATAAACTTTGCCAATTGGGACAAACCTAAATTATACAGCCTGCAAACACCCCAAACTTTGATGGAAAGGAAGCTCGCTTCAGTGGTGATGGGCGAGGCTGGCAATACCTCAGGACACTCACCCTTTAAGATTCAGCTGCTTCACTCCTAGGAAGCTACCCAAAGACACACTGGTAAAAATGTGAAATGACCTATGCAAGAAGTTTTCTGTGACATTATTTTAATATCGAAAGGTAGAAAACAAGTCAAATATCTAGCAATAGCAAGCAAGTTGAATGGATTGTGGCATATCTACACAAAGAGAAGAAAAAAATGAGGACATCTAGGCAGTTGCACAAATAAATGTACTAAAAATACATAAGCTGCTATCGTATCGTATGCTTACCATATGGTTTATGTGGTAGGTGTATGTTTAACTTTTCAAGAAAATGCCAAACTGTTTCCTAAATTGTTTGTACCATTTTACACCCTAGGTATAGTGTAGGAAAGTTGCAGATGCCCTGTATCACCGCCAACAGTGCAGCCTTTTTAATGTCAGCTACTCACTCTGATAGAGACCCAGGGATGTCTCACAGTGGCCTTAACCCGTATTTCCCTACTGACCGATGACGCCAAGTGTCTCTCTATGTGCTTACTTCAACAGGGAAACTGCTTTGATCTCTTATTTTGTTCAGCCAGATTGCTTAGTTCTCTTACTATTTTTCAAGAGTTCTTCACACATTTCAGATACAAGTCCTCTACTGGATACATGGCTTATACACATTTTTCAATCAGACTGAGGCATGGCTTTCTATCCTCTCCACAGTACCTTTTGACAAGAGATATTCCTAATTTAAGAAAGTCTAATACGGTCAGTATCCTTGAGGATCTAGTTCCAGGACCCATGGCTCTTTAGACCCAATAAATGCACAAGTTCGCAACACAAAATGGTATGGTATCTTCAGGAAGCATCTTTCCGCAGAGTTATAAAATTATTTCCAGAGTATCTACAATACATTATAAAATGATATGAAATTAGCTGTGTGTGATATAACATATTTGAGTTAATGACAGGAGAAAAATCTACATATGTTTAGAACAGAATCAAATTTTTTTCAGATATTTTCAACCTGAGGAGGCTGATGATGCAGATATGATACCCTCAGATATGGAAAGCCGGCTGTCACCATTTGCTTCTTACATGGATCATGGTTTTGGTGTCTGATGTAAGAAACCTTACTCAGTTAAGCCTCTAACTCAAGATCGCAAAGATTTTCTTTTTCTTTAAACTTTACTACGGAAGTTTCTGTTTTTAGATTTTACACTTTAGTCTTTGATCCATTTTTGCTTATTTTTACATACGGTAAGAGAGATGGACTGAGGTGCAGTCTTTTGCACATGGACAGTCAACAGAAGAATAAAGTACTTTCTCCAATGAGCTGCCTTTACTAGGCTTTTTTTTTTTTCAGACAGATTCTCGCTCTGTAGTCCAGGCTGGTCCTGAACTCACTATGGAGCCCAGGCTGGCCTTGGACTCAGGGCAATCCTGCCTCAGTCTCCCGAGTGGAGTGCTGGGATTACAGGCGTGTGCCAACACACCCAGCTTATGTGGTGCCGGGGAATCGAACTCGAGTACTTGGCACTTGACTTAGCGCTTCCTTAGTATTTTAACCACTGAGCCGTTCCTCTAGCTAGGTTTGGTTTTTAACTGTTTGAATTTGTCTCAGTTATTTAATTTTTTTAAGGTACAAAATGTCTCAAAAGAAAGGATAAGATTTTCTTCCTAAATATGTGTACAATTATTAGACATATCAGAAAAATAAAAACGTGAGTTCCTAATAATGCCACGGGCAGGGGCAGCCTCAAAAGTATTCTGGGAAGGAGGCACGAGGAAGTTGAGAGCAGCCACCGAGGCAGTGGGAATGTGGCCCAGGCTGTGCATATGGGACATGGAGATTCCAATGGCTGGCAAATAAGCTGTACGCTTTGACCACTTCTGACTTACAGAGCTCTATTTTCTGTCCTCATTGGTTCATATTAAAACGCAGTTACACTGCATTTTTTTGCTCACAGTCAAGAGTGTAACAAAGCTCTACATTTATAGTGGACAGCTCCAAGTAAATGAGAAAATCAGAAATAAGCAGCAATACTACTATTCCTGAACATTAACCTGGAATTCTGTAGGAGGTAGCTAAGGGAATACCAAAGTCATGGTGGCCCTATCACAAAACTAAGGAACAAATTGTTTTATGAAAACCTTTTTCCTATAACCTTACCCATGAGGCTGTCCTTTCAGTTGATCACACAAAGGTTATTTGTTCACATTTTTCCTATTTGTTCATATTACATATAGACATATTTAACAACTATGTTCAAAATGTGCTTTCCAGCTACTATTTATCTTAATGTTAAAATTTTCTGATAAAAAAAAAAAAAAAACTCAGAGGCACCTTAAGTTAAAGTCTCCATTACTGTCTTCTTTCAGAGAGAGAAGAAAAAGTCAAAAAAGGAAAAAGTTACCTTGAGGCCAAATATGGAAAGACACAGAAGCTGTCACGCCCCTATCTCTCAGGAAAGGCTGAGGATGAGGCTCCTGCGAGGGGCCGCAGGGGACCCCCAAGCACACACTTACCACACTCACTCCTCTGTACACTCCTCAGCCCCTCCTCTCTTGTCACAGTGCATCAGTTTTTCCTACTCTTCTGAAAAGCTATTTTAATATCACAGTCATACCAACTCTTTCTGCACAAGTCCTACAGTCCACTGTCGCCACCTGTATGCACAATATGCGCCTATGCCTGTTTAGGTTCCCTCTCCCTGCAGGCATTAGGGAGAGTCAGTGCAAAAGAAGAACAGTTTCCCTGAAGACGTGGTGAGTCTCTCAACCCCAGGGGAGCCACCACATGCCTACATCAGTAGTGTATACTATATTTTTGCTACAGTTTGAGTCTACACCGCTATGGGGCATTTCTGCCACTGCTACATATTTGTGACAATTTAGGGTCTGAGTTCCCTTCATTTTTCTGTTGAAGAAACTAATTAAAAATATGTTGACAATACATTATACTTTTTTCTCTCTGAAAAACAATATTTATGTTTGTTTTAAACCCCACTTATATAGGAGAAAATTTCAAGAACCCAAAACTGACTGCATCACTGATATCCTCCTCCTTTGGATAGCAACAGATGGACAGATGCTGTCACCCTCAGGTGATTCCTCTATCAGTATGGAGGGCTTTGTATGTTTACATAAAGCCCGGCAGCCCTGTTTCCCTTCATGCAGACAAAGCTGTGGCGCTCTGCTCTGCAGGACTCCACACCCCCCAGGCTGCTGTGAAGGCAAGGACATGCTGGACAAAGAGAAGAGACCACTAGTAGATAGACGGCCACTTCCCTTCAAGCCATGGAGACATCTGTGTGGCTGAAAAGAGAGCACTGCCTTGGGAGTGCAGCCCAGAGCTGCCAGGTGACCAGGAGGTGATGTCTACCTTTGTAAGGTTAAGAAGACAGAGGAGACCTGACCACTGTAGGTAAACTGTGCCCAAGCCTCTCCTTTAGGTTCTACAGTGGTGCTCTGAGGTCCTACAATAGCAGTAAAGGCCTCCCGACGCTGAAGAGTACAGGGACACATTCCCAGACCCGGGTTCTTCCAAACAACAGAAGTGAGTTCTCTCCTACTCCGAAACCAGTAAAGAAGCTCTCCCGCCTCTTACCAAGAGGCTGCAGGGCAAAATGTATGCCTGCACTATGTATTCTCCAAGTGCGCACATTCCCAGGAGGTGGACTCAGGTGGGTCTCTTCTACTTACAAAGGAGCTGGTTTCTGAGAGGAGCCACTGCAGAACGGTAAATACAAGTCAACCACGGCTGATCAAGTATTCATTACAAAAGCCAGAAGCTGTGGTTTCCACTGATATAAGCTCCCAAAGAGCCTGGAAAAGAAAAAGGAAAAGGGAGCCAAAGGTGGAATGCATGCCAGGACAGAGGAAACTTCCCATTCACTCTTGTGCTTCCTCAACAGTCTCTGTCATTCCCTCGGAGTCCTACAGCCCTTGCACATTCCGTTTGTCAACCAACTATGGTTAAATTCTTATAAGGACATGTAATTATGCCATGATATGTATATGCACAAAGTAATCAAGATCAATGTAAAATTGATGCATTGCATTTATACGTATCAAAATTCTTACAGTGATCAAGCAAAGAAAAATTCACATTGCCCTTCCGAGTACTGTGATTGCACACAGTTGGCCTTCTGTATCCACAGGTTTCATCCCACAAATTCAGCCAACAACAGACTGAAAAAAAAATTGTATCTCTACTGAATATAGACAGGCTTATTTTTCTTACCCTTTGTTACAGTCTGAGTGTGTCTGAGTGTGGGATACTCCCCCAAAGCCTCACCTATCTGGACGCTGTTGGAACAGCTTCGATTTCACATACTGTTAAGAGGTGGGGCCTGAGGCAGACCTCTGGGATGTTACCTGGAAAGACATACACTAGCTCTGTCTTTCCTCACTCATTCTACGTTGTGTTGCCATGCTGCCAACAGTTCTCCCCAGCTGTGCCTCCACTAGACACTTCCACTACATCAGCCACCCATGAGTGGACTGAGATCTGCTGAAACGGTGAGCAAAAATAAACCTTTCCTCCCTTAAGCTGTGGATGTCAGGTATTGTGTTCCAGCAATGAAAAAGTAAGTAAGACACCTTTATTCTCCGAACAATATGGTAGAACAATTACCTGCATAAAGTGTAAGAAGAATATGTGTAGGATATATGCAAATGTGTCAACTGTACAAGGGAGATTAGCATCCTTAGGTTTTACTGCCCCTCATGGGAAGGAGACCCCAAAACCAATCCTGAGCATATACTAAGGGATGACTTAATGTAGTCATAAGGAATTAGATTATTTTCTTTATTCCACATCCTTCAACTTCCTATTGTTAAATATTTCTTTTATGTCTTGAGCTATAAAAGCTGTTGAGGAAATATATCAATCTTTTTTTTTCTATTCATTTATTGAAAAACAGAAGTCATTTTTTAAAAAGGTCTACATGTGATCAAGGAGCAGCTACATGGATATAATGATGCCTTGAAAAAAGCCTAAAGCAAAAAGCGGAGGACAGATTATTATATACTAATCCATGTTCTAAGAACTTACAAAACTCATTTTATTCCCATACCAAATTAAGAGTGCAGATGGGGACCCAGGGCCCAGTAGCAGGCTGAGTGTTCACACATGACTACCACACCACCTCTTTTGTCTTTCTAAGGTTGAAAGAGCCCATGTGGCTGTGCTCACAGTCTTCACCTCACCAGGGCTGGGAGTACAACAAGAAGACGATACAGACGACACATGGATGGCCAAGGAGGTCAGACATCGCAAACAAAATGCAAAGGATATGCATCTAGTATCTCAAGTACTACACTGTTACAAGTAAGATATCACTATGAATGCAATACATCGTTTGGCTCAGAATAAAGGTATCGCAAAACCCCGCTGTAAAGAAACAAAGCCGTCAGCACTAAACTTTTAATGTCAAAGCAATATTGTTTTTTACATTTTTGCCACTGGACCATTGACTACCTATGGTACACATCTACCTTCAAAAAGAATGGGCAAAACTTTCTGCTTCTAGTAATTAGCAGTGTTTCTTAAATTTTCATCTTTTCCCTTAAATCAAATACATGATTTTTAATTTTAGAAAGTACACCTGGAGGGCGGAACCTGGACGCGGCTAGTGCCAGGCAGGGCCGTGTCAGAACAGACTGATAGGACTCCGGCAACCTTACCCGCCGCCATTCGCGGCCCCCGGAAACCTGCTGCGGAACCCGGGCTCAGCGGTAGGTCTCCCCGCCATTTTCCCCGCTGCCCCTCACAGCAGAGGCCGGCTCGGACGCTGGGCTTCGCCAGCAGCAGGAAGAGCCGCTCTGGACTAGACCTATAGGACTCCCTGCTATCTTACCTGCCACCCCTCGCAGCGGAGGCCCGCACAGAGAATGGGCTTTGCCAGCAAGAGGTAGAGCCACATCGAACTAGACCGGGGGTGGGGGTGGGGTGATTCGCTGCCATTCCCCCCCACTCCCACCCCCCACACCTCGGCAGAGCCAGGACGGGGAGCGTCCCAAGGGGACATCCAGAAATAGACAACCGGAGACAACCAAAGACAACAGAACCATGAGGAAATGTGGAAATAAGTCTCCTCCAAAGTCTTGACACACCAGAAGAGCACACTGGGAATCCTGAAAACGCAGAATCTAAAGATGAAAATGGCAAAAACGATGGCAACTTCTGGGCCCAGAAATACATCGAATTAAAGCAGAATGAAGCAGGAAATGAAAAGTCACAGAGCAAGAGCTACACTAACACCTAGCTAAGTTAAAGCAAGCTTCGAGAAGCAGGTAGAGGAGATCAAAGAAGAAATGAACCAGGAGATAATGAAGGCAATACAAGAAATGACAGAAGAATACAACAGAGACATTAAAAAAATGCAGATATCCAGGAAGTGAAAAACACACAGATCATAATAAACAACCATATCGAACAATTTCAAAATAGAATATCACACCTAGAAGACAAAATGATGGAGTGGGAACAGACCATAAAGAAAGCAAAGTAAAAAAAAGAAGAAAGTGAATCATTACAACGACTGATAAATGATTTAAAGAGAAACAACCTCAGATTTATAGGAGTCCAAGAGAAGACTGAGGACAAAACAAAAGACTTAAAAGTCATATTCAAGAAAATTATGGAAGAAAATTTCCCAAATCTATGAAGAGAAATGAATACTGAGCTACTGCAGGCATACAGAACACCCAAAAAAATTGATCAGAAGACAGCCTCATCACGACACATCATAATAAAAGTACTAGAATCCCAACACAAAGAGAGAATGCTGAAAGCGGTAAGAGAAAAGCAGAAGGTGACATAAAACGGTAAGCCCATCAGGATAACTACAGCCTTCTCAACCCAGACCCTAAAAGCCAGAAGATCACGGAGCAATGTCATTCCAACACTAAAAGAACACAAATTCTAATGAAGACTACTATATCCACCAAAACTATCTTTTAAACTAGAGGAAGAAATTAAAATTTTCCATAATATAGAAAGCTTAAAGAAATTTGCAGTCACTAAAGCCTTCACTGCAGAGAATTCTGAAAGGAAACTTGGATATGAAAGAGAGCCCAACGACACAAGTGATCCCAGAGGAAAAAAGACAAAAGCTAGAGGAGAATGAGCTGAGAAAAAAGTAAAGCGAGTAAACAACAGGGAAAAACTACAACAATGGCAGGACACACCAAACATACCTAAATAATTACCCTAAATGTGAACGGTCTCAACTCACCTATCAAAAGACACAGACTAGCTGCCTGGATCAAAAAAACAGACACACAATTTGCTGCCTACAAGAGAAACACTTCACGCACAAGGAAACTCATAGACTGAAAATAAAAGATTGGAATTCAGTATTTCACGCAACAGGTCCCAGAATCTCAGACTCATCAGATTTCAAAAGAAAACAGGTGAACAGAGACAAAGATGGCCACTACATACCAGTTAAAGGAATATTAGAACAGGAAGAAATCATGGTTATCAATATATATGCCCCCAACTCCAGAGCACCCAATTATGTAAACCAAAAATTACTGGACCTGAAAGGACATATAGGTCCCAATACAATTACAGTAGGGGACTTTAATACTCCACTATCATAAATAGATAGATCAACCAGACAAAAAAATCCACAAAGATATACAACTGCTGAAAGACACTATAGAAAACTTGGACATAAAAGACGTTCACAGAGTTTTCCACCCAACATCAGCCGATTACACATTCTTCTCAGCAGCACACGGAACATTTTCTAAAACAGACCACGTCCTAGGACATAACTCATGCTTAAACAAGTACAAAGGGATAGAAATAATTCCCTGCATACTCTCAGACCATAGTGGAATAAGACTGGAACTTAGCAGCAGCAGAAACAGAAGAAAACACACAAATACATGGAGACTTAACAATTTACTATTGACAAAACAATGGATCATGGAAGAAATCAGAGAAATCAAAAACTTCTTAACGTTAAATGATGATGGAAGTATCAAAATCTGTGGGACACAATGAAATGAAAGCAGTCCTTAGAGGAAAATTCACAGCCATAAATGCACACATCAAAAGAACAGAAAAGTCACAAATAACTTTGCTAATGATGGACATTAAGGACCTAGAGAAACAACAGGCAGTAGAAGAGAAGAAATTATAAAGATCAGATCTGAAATAAATAAGATTGAAATTATAAGACAATAAAAAAGATTGAGTCAAAGAGATGGATCTTAGAAAGGATTAACAAAATTGACAAACCTCTTGCTAAACTCATCAAGAAAAGGACAGAAAAGGCACAGATTAGTACACTTAGAAATAAAAAGGGTGAGATTACAATAGACTCTGCAGAAATTCAGAATATTATATGAAATTACTTTGAACACCTATATTCTAACAAACTTGAGAACTAGGAAGAAATGGGGGACTTCCTAGATACATATAAAATACCAAAATTAAATGAGGGAGACATAAAAATCTTGAACAACTCCATCATGGACACAGAAACTGAAGCAGTAATAAAAGCTCTACCTACAAATAAAAATCCAGGCCCAGATGGATTCACAGCAGAATTTTTTCAGCACTTTAGGCAAGAATTAACTCCAATCCTCCTCAAACTATTTCACAAAGTAGAATGTGAAGGAATACTACCAAACTCATTTCTTGAGGCTAGCATCACACTAGTCCAAAACCAGACAAAGACTTAACCAGGAAGGAGAATTATAGACCAATATCCTTAATGAATATCGATGCAAAAATCCTCAATAAGATTCTGGCAAACAGAATCCAACATATAATCAGAAAGATCATACACCATGATCAACTGGGCTTCATCCCTGGGATGCAAGGCTGGTTCAACATACATAAATCAATCAATGTAGTACACCATATCAACAAAAGCAAAAACAAAAACCACATGATCATTTCTATGGATGCTGAAAAAAGCCTCTGACAAAATCCAGCATCTCTTCATAATAAAAACACTGAGAAAAACAGGTACAGAAGGGCCCTACCTAAAATTCACAGAAGCCATATATGCTAGGCCCACTGCAAATACCATAGTAAATGGAGACAAATTGAAATCATTCCCTCTCAAATCAGGAACAAGACAAGGCTGCCCACTTTCACCTCTCTTCTTCAACATAGTCCTTGAAACACTGGCCATAGCAATCAGACAAGAAAATGAAATAAAGAAAATCTGCACTGGAAAGGAGGAGGTCAAACTTTCCTTATTTGCAGATGATATGACTATATACATGGAAGACCCTGAAAACTCCACTATGAAACTCCTGGAAATAATAAAAAAATTTAGCCAAGTCACAGGCTACAAAATTAACAGCTTTTCTCTATACTAACAGTGACCTTATTGAACAAGAACTCAGAAAAACAATTCCATTCTCAACAGCTCAGCAAAAAAATTAAATACCTAGGAGTATACCTAACCAAGGAAGTGAAGGACCTATATAAAGAAAACTACATTACATTGAAGAAGGAAGTTTTAGGAGACATTAGAAAATGGAAAGGTATCCCCTGCCCTTGATAGGCAAAATAAATACAGTCAAAATGACTATACTACCAAAACTGATATATAGATTCAATGCAATTCCTATCAAAATACCTACAAGTTTCTTCAAAGAACTTGAAACAATTCTTAAATTCACATGGAACTAAAAGAGACCAAGAATAGCCACAGCAATACTGAGCAACAAGACCAAGACAGGCAGCATTACAATTCCAGACATCAGGCTGTACTATAAAGCTATAGTTGTAAAAACAATTTGGTACTGGCACAAAAACAAACAGACCAGTGGAACAGAATTGAAGACGCAGAGACAAACCAAATACCTTCATCTACTTATTCATTGACAAAGGAGCCAAATGCATACAATGGAAATAGGACAGCCTGCACAACAAATGGTGCTGGGAAAATTGGTCATCCACAAGCAGAAGAATGAATCTACCCACACACCTATCACCACGCACCAAAATCAAATCAAAGTGATCAAAGACCTAGGCATTAAAAGTGAAACACTGAACCTCACAGAAGACAAATTAGGCAAATATCTAAAAGACATAGGGGTAGGCAAAGACTTCCTTGACTAGACACCAAGAGCAAATGAAATGATCCCCATTATTAACAAATGGGATCTTGTCAAATTAAAAAGCTTCTGCACAGCAAAGGAAACTATCAACATTGTAAAAAGAGAACCAACACACTGGGAAAAAAATATTAACATCTCAGATAGGAAGCTCATAACTAGAATATATGGGGAGCTGAAGAAAAGCAAGCCTACCAAAATTAAGGATCCTATTGAAAAATGGGCAAATGAAATGAAGAGGCAGTTCACTCACGAATAAGTACATATGGCCAATAGATACATGAAAAGATGTTCAACATCCCTAGCCATAACAGAAATGCAAATCAAAACAATGTGAAGATACCACGTCACTCTAGAGAGAATGGCCTAGATCAACAAGTCAAATAGCAATCAGTGCTGGCGAGGCTGTGGGGAGAAAGGAACCCTCCTACACTGCTGGTGGGAATGTAAATTTGTACAACCACTCTGGAAAGCAGTATGGAGAGCTAGCTCTCAAAAGAATGGAAATAAATATTCCCTTAGACCCAGCAATACCCCTCCTGGGAATATTTCCAAAAGAGGTCAAAAGAACACATAACAGAGATATATGTATACCCATGTACATAGCAGCACAACTAACAATAGCTAAAATATGGATGCACCAAAATACCCATCAACAGACCAATGTATACACAAACTGTGGTATTTATACACAATGGAAAACTATGCATCTATAAAGTCCAACAGCGTGGAGACTTTTGCAGGTAAATGGAAGAAACTTGAGAATCTCATGCTCAGTGAAGTGAGTCAGAAGCAGAAGGTGAAACATCGAATGGTCTTTCTCATATGAGAGACCCAGATCACAACTATCTCATGGAACTTAAAAAACAAAGTGAATCACTGGGGTTAGGGTGGGGTGGGATGGAGGGATGGGTCTGGTGTGGGAAAAAAGGAGAGTGGGAAAGTCCTTGTCACCTTGACAAGATATGTATGTGCACAAAATGCCCAACTTCATTGTAAACTTAAATTTTGCACTTATACATATCAATAAAATGGGGGGGGGGAAAGTACTCCAGTTCCCATCATTCTTTAGAAAATAATTCACTATGCAATTCCTTAAATGATGTCCTTTCACTGCTTAACATGATTACATGTACCAGCATCCTACAACAATCCTTTGGAAATAGAATGCTGAGCAAGTTGTACCTACTCAACATTTGACACTTGGGCTACATGTGATTAGTGACTTCTCCATCAAGGACAGTTTGGTAAATCATCACTCCATATTTAGCAGGATAAACTTGGGCTTTCTCCATGGTGTAAGACGGAGACAGCAAATAACTAGAACTCTTGAAATTTACTAATACTCCAATTCCAAAATTTCCCATTTGGTTACAGGTCAATCTTAACTTGAATTCCAAAAACTGAGCCTGTAAATAATATCTTCTTTATTGTGTACAGTTACGAACATTCCTCAGATCTTTAAAAGCACACAATTATGGAGCACAATCAAAAATTCCCAAAGATATAAATTTATGACATTATTTCATGAGACCAAGGTTACACTGCAAGCTCATCGCAGCAAACCTCCCAACGCTGCAGAGTGAGTGCCTTTTTGTTGACATGGAATTACATCTCTGACAGTGCAGCCAGGTGCATGACCCTCTGTTATCACAACTGCGCCCTGGAGAACTGAGGAATACCCCAGCCGGCAGGGGCTTTGCAAGCTGCTTCCTCTACAGTGGCTTCTTGTGAGTTGACACTCAGAACCTCTTTCAGATTAGTCCAGCAAAACTACCTAAATAAATGTATCACCATGCAGTGGATAATCTTTGTGTATTTCAAAGTGTTAAGCCAAATAATTCCCCTTTATACAAATCGTATTTTGATGGCATGAAATGCAGCATGATTCAAGGAAAACATTATCAATATGTTGTAAGAAATTAAGTAAGCAAGCAGAGGAAAGAAGAAAGATAATTACACTTCCAACTAATTAAAACGGCAGTAAAATAATATACTTTCAGGCATACAAAAGATTTGCCCATAAACAAACTAGCAGAAAGGAATAGTAACAAAGTAAATGTGGCTCTTCTGGCGTCCACAGGCCCAGTCCAGCAATCAGGCAGGGGTGGGAGGGCGCAGGAGTGCGGGGGTGAGGGGAGAGGTCGGGGGCGGCTGTGAATATATGAGGCTGTCTCTGGTAAGGTGGGGCACCATCTGTACCGATTCCCTAAATTTCCTGGACTTTGTGGTTTGGTGCTAAAACATCAGGTACTGAAAGCAGATGATTTTAGGAGAAAGCCAAGTAATGTCTTCCCCAGGAGGTGGCACCTAGACAGGAAGAACCCACTTCAAAGGAGCAGGAGTTTCAACTGTCAGAGACAGGGCCCCAGCACAGGAGGGAAGGGTAAGCTAAAATAGAAAAGCTGTCCTCAGTTTAACGCAATCTGTCCCAAAGTGCCTACAGCAACATCACTTACGTGGCACTGATGCACTATGTTTACACTGTGAAGACGATTTCCCTAATATCAGGGTGTTTCTCTAGACTAAGGAATGACACCTAATGGCCGTCCCCAGTCAATCAGTCTGGAGCCACATATCTTCAATTACTTATGCGGCCCTGGGAAAGGTTATAAAGCTAAGCTTCCTTTGCAATGGTAGGAACCTGCCTTCTAGACCTGAAGGACAGCAGAGGCAGCACAGTATTTCCTGCCCTAGGACCACCATCAAAGGAAGGGAAGGGTCCCTGACTAGAATGAGAAATGCTTCACACTGCAACCCCAAGGTTGGAATGAGGCTCAAGTTCAGGTTTCAAAAAGGGCTTATGTATTCCAAAATTTCCCACTTGAACAGCAGATTTGGAATTTCAGACTTCTTACAATCTTAAAAAGTCATGATTATATACATTAATGTGTTTACATTTCTCAGCATCAGTCAGACTAAATAATGGCATATTAATCCTTAGAAGTACAGATGCAGTTACATTCAGCTTAGGAAGTTTCATATGCTAAACAATCTATGAGTAACAATCTATTTTCCTGACTATATCTTTTGTTACAATCTTTAAAACTTTAATACCTTCAGTTTAAACTGCCTATAAAAAAAGCAGTTTTTTTTCTGTAGCAGTATCATAAAGTAAGAGTGATATCAAGTATTTCACCTAGTTCTACTGCATACTACCTTTTAATCTGCAGCCCACATGTGTAATGCCTGAGTGACAGCAGCACTACAAAATACAAAAGAATATCCTTTGAAAGAAAGAGCTTTTCACAGCTGCTTGTAGTAACCACACCTCACAGCAAGGGCTGATTAAGATAAAGATAAATATAGTAACAGATGTGTAAGTCTGAAATAGTTCTGAGAAAAACATACACAGCATATTTCCAGGACCGTCCTGACAAGCAATTTTTAATGATTAAATACGCCTATGCATGCGCATTTGCACAGTTGTGATACAAAAGCTATTCATAATGTCTCCTTTCAACTTAATAGAATCAAAAAATGAAAATCTCATTTTAAACTATCAAATACCAGCTAACTTGGTACACAGTAGTTACCATTTAGAAATGACCTTTATTATTTAAAACCAAGTATAATGTAAATTAACTTGAAAAAAGTCACTTTTTTCACTTTCATAAACATGTTAACTGCTCATGAATTTAGGCACTGTAAGTTATGCAGCTCTGTTTTAAAAATAGATAATTAAAAGATAAACTAAGTTCTGGCATTATATATTCCATTTTACAGGAATTAAGTATAATTAAATTTAAATGTTATATGAACAGTTTGTTTCAATTTCATCTTAGAAACAACAAAGGCTGACCATCTGTTATATATGGAAGTATCAGAAATTGCTTTTGTTTAATCTATTAAATCAGTCAATGAGGCTCAAACTGCGAAACAAATACATATCCAATAAGACTGCAATTAGTAACCTGTTAAATAAAACCAGGACCAAGATGATTCTGAAATTCCTCCCCCCTATAATTAGATGACCAACAGCACTGCAAGACTGTACCACTGAGCCAGCCTCAAGAGTGATCCAATCTGAGGACAAACAACACTGGGTGCCCCAGATCCTAAAGACACTACTTAGGTCAGTCCTCTGGTCACCACTGCCCTGGCCACCTCCCTCCAGCCTGCAGACTCATGATGTGGGGAAAGGTCCCTTCCTCTCCTCTCCACCCCCCCCCCCCCCCCCCCCCCCCCCCCCCCCCCCCCCCCCCCCCCCCCCCCCCCCTTGGCTGAGTGGAGCACTAGAGTCCATGCGGAGGAGGGAGCCTCTAGGCACCTGTGTCTGGGCAGGAGACTGACTATTCAGCCCCTCCATCTACACAACCTGGTAAAAGTGATGGAAGAAGACGGACGGGGAATCCGGTGACAGTCCATGCTCCCCTCTTGCGGTGCAAGGAATGTGGGCCACAGCCACGGTGCAAACCCCCCTACACAAAGTGACAGTGTATCAGGTAAAGGCAGCTGAGTTTTAATATTTATTTATGTGATAAAAATGTCACTTTTTAAAGCAGAGGCTTATTTCCCTTTAAAAAAAACTCCACACTTACGAGCATACCGGGGTTCTCCTTTTGGTTACTCTGTCACTTTCCACCCAAACACTGTGCTCATCTGCAGGGGGGCAACATACCCCCAAGTCCACACTGCAGCCAGCCAATCAGGCACTGATGCTGTCATAGGGCCATGCTTAACCTGTATGGAGACTGAGAAGGACTGCACTTAGCTAGATGGATTGGACCCAGGGAGAATTTAGCTATAATTATTACTAAAAGGGAGAAAAAAATGCTCCGTTGTGTGGGGGTATCTAGCAGTCTCAGCCACAGAACATAAGAGCTGAAAAGGGGTGTGAGGGGAACTGCAGTCAGTCCCACCTCCCAGTGTGGTGCAGGAGCCAGAGAGGAACCAGCTCCCGACACCTGGCCCCCAGAGAAGAGTAGCTGTACACAAGCAAGGCCAGCTTGGAGAGGAGTCGCTAGAAGGCAGGTGAGTGCCCTGATATCAGGAGAACACCACTCTGGTAAAGGGAAATACCAGGAGAAAAAGCAGGCCCCAGCCCTTCTGCACCCATGGATGCCTGATCACGTGTGTAGGCCTATTTAGAAGACTCTTCTCTGAAGCAGGGCTCTATGTGTCCATTCCTACCACCAGGACCACACCATTTTGATGTGTAGGCCTTTATGGTAACGCCTGAAATCACCTAGTACACAAGAGTCAACTTTGCTCTACATTTTTGTCATGGTTTGGATCTGGAATGTCCCTCAAAAGCCTCATGTGCTCGGATGCTGTGCAGTACCTATGGACCTAAGTGCTGCTATGAGGTGGGGCCTGGTCAGAAGGGATGGAACACTGGGGCTTGACCTAGAAGAAGCAGATTACTGGGACAGGACCTGGAAGGGTACACAATAGCTTTGCTCTTCCTCACTGACTTGGCTTTCTGCGCACCATGCCATGATCAGCTTTCCTCGACTAGACCTCTTCCTGTGCTTCCAGCATTGCCAGCCACTCACGAATGTACTGAGACCCTCTGAAACTGCAAGCTAAAATAAATCTTTCCTCTCCTAAGTCATTCATGGATGTTGGGTATTGTGTCTCGGCAACAAAAAAGTAACTAAGTTTCCATAAAAATTTGAACCACCTGTAATTTATACAAAAAGGCTCCTGGGATTTTAACTAGAATTCATTTGATGTATGTATCAATTTGGAGAGAAGTGACATCTTCAAAATAATACATTATCTGATTCATGAACAAGCTATGCCTCTCAAAGTATTTTAAGTTTTTATTTCAGCCATACTTGGCAGTTTTGAGTATACACAGCTTGCACATATTTTGGTAAATTTTTTTCTAAATAATTCATGATTTTTGATGCTAATGTAAATGGTAGTGTTACTTAAATTTTCATTTTGCAATATTCACTTCATTGCTAGCGTGCACGCGTGCGCGCGCACACACACAAACCAATTCATTTTATAATTTGGTCTTGTATCCAGTGACCTTATACAATTTATTTATTGGATCTAATAATGCCTTTGGAAGACTCTTGAGATTTTCTCTGAGCATGATCATGAAATCTGTGAATGACAGTAAGAAATAAAAATTCTCTAACCTGTATGCCTTAATTCTTTTTTTCTCACGTCCTTGCACTGGATAGAACCTACAGCATAATGTTGAATAGAAAACGAGAGTGGGGTGCACCACGCAAAAATCACCCGGGCATGCACGGGGGGCATGCCTGTAATCCCAGCACTCGGGGCAGGA
Organism: Ctenodactylus gundi; assembly: GCA_004027205.1. Lineage (NCBI taxonomy): Eukaryota > Metazoa > Chordata > Mammalia > Rodentia > Ctenodactylidae > Ctenodactylus > Ctenodactylus gundi. Next base: position 1,171,967 of record PVKB01000072.1, on the reverse strand, counting down.
AGAGTTCAAAGCCAGCCTGGGCCATGTAGTGAGATCAGCATTAGCCTGGACTACAGAACAAGAACCTGTCATAAAGAAAGGAAGGGAAGGGAGGAAAGGAGAGGGAAGGAAAAGAAAAGAAGAGACAAGAAAGAAAGAAAAACAAAGACATTCTCATCATGCTTCCATTTTTAGCAAGAAAATGCCTCGTTTTTCATCATTAAACAACACCAAAGTTTGCAAATATCCTGTCAGATTGAGAATATTTCCTCCTGTTTCTCATTTCCCAAGTTTTCTCTTTTAATCATGAATCAATAATAAATTCTGCCAAACACCTTTTCTGCAACATTCCAATCAGACCATTACACACCTTTCATTTTACCCACTACCGCAGATCGTACCTATCACTCACATGGCGTGGCTCCTTCCGCTCTTTTAGTTTTACTCATGCTCTGTCCTTATCATTACAACACCTCTTGCAAACAGCGTAACTTTTTTGCTTAATGAGTCAGGTGATCTCTTCCTCTTAATTGTATAAAATGTGTATTTATTAAAACCGTCAATAGGGTTTGGCTTGTACTTGCCATATGACTGCAAGTTTTCCCATTTATATCGTCTGTCCTCTATTGCTTGTTTTTTTTTTTCTGTCTTCTTCGGGTTGAGTACTGTTAATATGCTATTCTGATTTCATGACTTGATTACTGGTTTATTCAGATTTTTAGTGCAATTACCTATGAGCTGCCATTCTTAACTAGAGTTTTGTAAGAGAAGAAATCTGGCAGTAAATAACGCAAATAAGCATTCTTACAACTCCTGATGACTGAACACACAGTATGTTACATACAACACAGAGGATTTATAGAATTAAAGCTTTAGTTTTTATCTATTTTGGAGAAATTCTGGACATCATTTTTTTCAAATATTCTTTTACTTTTACTCTTAGCACTATGGCTTGGATCTGGAATACCCACCAGAAGCCTCATGTATTTGGGGACTGTGGCTTATCTGGTGCTAGGAGGTGGGGCCTGGCTAAGGGGCAGATTACCGAGGGTGTACGGATCTCTGTGGGTATGGCTGGAAGGATATACTCGTGCCTGGCTTCACCCTGACCCTTGATCCTTCACCACGCAATGTCATGAGCAGCTGCTGTCCACTAGACACCCCTACCATGCTGCCATTACAAGCTGACGATGCACAGACTGAAAGCTCTAAAATGGTGAGCTGAAATAAACCTTCCCCCCTTGAGTTGTAGGTGTCAGATTCTATGTCCCATCAACAAGAAAGTAACTAAGACAGAAACTGGTACCACAGAAATGGGGTCACTGCTGTGACTTTACCTCATGAAGTGCTTTGGAGTCTATGGAACTGGTTTGAGGGAAGAGACTGGAAAGGTTTGGAGATGCTGGCTAGAGAAGACGTAAGACACTGTCAGCCCAGCTTAGTGGAAGAGTCTCGTCTTCTCTTAGCAGGAAATGTTCACTCTAAGTTTGCCCAGAACAGGCAGGCTTTACTCAACAGGAGCAGAACAGAGCCTAACAGGAGAGCAGTCGACCACACAGAATGAGGAAAGGTTTATTCTGCAGCACCAAAATTTCAGTTTTCTGAATTTAGTTCCATGCCCACATCACAGTTCCTGTCTGCCTTGTCTGGGAATACACGCAAAGTGCCTGTGTGGTGGGTGGGCAGGTGGGTGTGTGCAAGCGCAAGCCCACACACTGGGCACTATCACTCGAACGGGTAGACAGCAACTTTGGAATTCTGTAAACAGCCCTTTAATTATATCAAGGTTTCATTCCTACAATGTACCACAGCTATGCTGTGCCTCAGCTGCTGACCCTGAGCCCATCCAGGGGCTCCAGGAAACACTGGATTGTTCTTTAGAGGCCTCTCTGCAGATGTACCGGTGGAAGCTTTCCAACCGGTCTCCTTTGTAAACTCAACCCTACATACAAAGCGAAATTCTTATATATTATTATTGGTGCCCCCTTTCCTTTTCTTCATTATCTATTGGTCTATGGTTTTTGTTTTATTAATCCTTTTACAGTCCACGCTTTCATTCTGGTGAAGCCTTAAACTCGGGAGGAGGCAAATGACCATGTGCCTAGTGCGCCTTCTTACCCAGAAACCTTGTAATTTTTAAGCTTATGATAGAAGTTATAATCCTATACCAAAGCCAAGAAATCATAACAAAATGCCATACACTGGTGCTTAACCTTAAAGCACCTAAAACGTGTTAATTTGAAGCATCTACAATAATGAGCTCTCAGCAAAGCCCTCTGTGACTGGCTTATGTGCATAAAGATTACACAAAAATCTAAAAACCGTCTGGGTGAGGTGTGTCATACACTTGGATTTTGTAATCAGACCAAGACTCCCAGTAATCTGTTACAAAGGAATTCACAGGACAACTGTCTTGAAGGGGCCATAAAGCCCCACACAATGCAATTCTGTTCTTTAATATAGGAGAAGGGCTGACAAGTCCAATGTGTGGTCCTCAAAGGCTAGAAACACACGAAACCACAGGCTCAGGCAATCCTGCACACCAATTAATAGGATGGGAAGTGTCCTCTCCCCTTGTTAACATCCTCATCACAGGTAGTGTAAAAAGTATGTACAGCTTTATACCAATACATATTGTATAGACAACTGCAAACTTTACACAAAATCATGAAATGAGATTTTACAGAAATTATGAGCATGTGGCATACAGTTTGTACACACTGTGTGCACACGACCTAGCAAAAACTAGATACCCAGTACCTTAATCCAAGTCCCTTGATCTTCATTCAGAAACAAGTGTCAGCTTAATCCACTGATGTGTGTGTGTGTTGCTTCCAAGTAGATAATGCATGCACCTGAGTGGTGCACTAGCTACCAATACTAGCTACGGATAGCCAGGTATATGATGGTGCTTTACAGAATGTGGAGCATTTTTAAAAGACAATAGATAAAATGAACTTTAAAACAACATCTTGATATTATTATCACCACTTCCACTTTACACAGGAAAGAAGAGCTTAGATAACTATATGCCCTGACATAATTTATAACCTGCCACATAACTTGAATACGGCTTAAACCCAGTTTCCTTAACCCCAAACCTTGTAGAAAAAATGCCATCTTCCACTGTTCACTTGCTCCCTACCCATGGTGTATTGTTCTTGAATGACTGAAACAGCCGAACATATCAGCTTGAGGTTTTCAAATTCAACAGTCTGCATTTTCTGATTCCTTTGAGCCCATCTGCTTGCCTCCTCCTGAAGCTCTTCACATGTGGAAAGCAGACATAAAGCTACTCCAGGGTGCACAAGTTGTTCTCCCTTAGAAGTGGCTGCAAGTGAACAGGTTATAGCAGTCCACTGCTGGTGGTGGTTTAGAGAATGCAGGTCTAGCATTTGGGAACGTGAGCATCTGATGTCCTGGATCTCCTAGACAGGCCGGGCAGGAATGTGATGAAGGAAGCTCCTTCCTCCTGCCTAGTCTCTTTCCCCGGCCTTGTGAATGCTTCCTTACTTCGAAGGCTACTACCATGAGAAAGACAGCAGTGTCAATTTTCTGATTGAAAGTACCCTATCCACAGTGCTGTACTCCCGTGCAGATGGCCTATTCCAGGACTCATGCATCTGTTCCACAAACGTCCAGCTTCAGCTCTGAGCTGGCTCTGGTCTTCGAACATCAACTCCTGATGAATATGAGGATGGAGCTGCCTCGAGGAAGTAAAAAAGACTAGGATCATAATGTCAGCCCCCTCTTTCAGGACAACAGCTGTAACAACTCAAGTGGGTATTCACTTATTAATACAGAGGCATTGTTTTCTTTTATACTTAAAAGGAAAATGCATTTCATCTAATTTTTGAGTTAAATTAAGCATTAGTACTATCCAGAGGGCTTCTTAATCCTGTAAAACATTTCTATAATGGAAACAAACTCTGTGTCAAAATAAACACCCTCCAGCATAACTTATTTCCTATGCTGGGGAAAACAGGGCACAAAAAACCTTGCCCATTTGCAAACACTGTGAATGTGCAAGGAACACATACATAGAAACACAACATTTCATTGACAAATTTCTTAAAACTCCAATGTTCCTAGTTCTGATGATAATATATCAGTGGCAACTATTTCAATGTCTTCTCTTAAAGAAAATCCATACATATTCAAATGTAATGCATTTAAATATATCCAAGGTTGCTGATTCGGAATATGACATCTAAGCATACATGTAACAGATAAGAATAAACACAAGCTGCTAGAGTAACTATTCCTTTATTAAGGTTTATCCCAGTGATACACAAATTCAGATAATTAACATTCCTAAATATCTGGGAAACCACTTTTCACAACGTCTTTGTAAGAGATAGCTTAAATTACAGAAGTGCTAACTGCCCAGAAGGCCCAGGGTGAAAAGGCATAATAGAGACAGACAGGGATCTAGAGCAAACATCACGCAGCGACAGACTTAGATGGAAATACTCACTTTTCATCTCCTTAGTTCATACACTGAAAGATCTTTAATCTCTTCTGAATATATAATTCTACCAGTAATATATTGCCTTCAATGGCAAAAGTATATTTTATTCTGTATTCCTTTCTGTGTATTTTCAAGTTTAGTCACTGTTTATTTCTAACCCTAACATTTTAAAATTACTAAAAGAGAAAAGGAAGTACTTATTTTAATAAAACCATTTAAAAATTCAGTGTTAGAAATATTTTAGTTTGGCTATCACTTCATAAAAGACACAGCATTGGGGTACCAGCCACAGCTTTAAATGCTAAGGCACAGGGGAGCAGAGACCAAATCTTCCAAACCCACTACAAAGAGAAAGGCCTCACTTGGCTGGTGTGCCTGCCCAGTGGGAAAACTGTCGCCACAGCAGAGTTAGAGCTAGCATGGAGCTGTACTGTACCATGGAGCCAGCAAACACTTTTACTAAAATAAGAATTCCACTTTAGATTTTAAAAGGATCTACTCTTTAAGCCAATTACAGTTGTGAAGGTTATAAGCAACTAAAATTGACCAAATAGCATAAAGAAAAAGGGATTTGTGAAAGACTCCAGGGGAATCAAAAGCAAGCTCTGAAAAGAGAACAGGCAGACCGGGGAAACCTAGAGCAGCAGTGTCCAGGAAAAGAGCCAGAGCACCAGTACAGAGGTATCACCAGCCCAGCACCACCTTGGCCTCAGGAAAGGCTCAGGGAAAAGCCAGCACCAGGGCAGGGAGAGAGGAGGCAGCGGGAGCTCTCCTCAAGAACGCGTGCCCGTGTTCAGGAAGGAAGATGTACACCAGGCTGCTGCAAGGGTGACAAATACCCACCGCAGAGACTCAGCAATGTGGCAACACTCAAATCTTTCGCAGTATGATAAACCTTAATCACACACTCATTTTTCTTTTTTTCTTTTTTTTTTTTTTTGGCTTTCTTTGAACTCAAAATAGACGTTCCCTGTAAGACAATAAAGGAACAAACACCTCTGTTTGGCCTTCAGCTAGAACCTTTGTTCACCACATTGTGACCAATATGAATTAAGAATCAATATTTAACTGGTGCAGCTTGCCTGGTGCCACGTGCTGAACAGTCAGATCAAATGCTGCAGTTATTCACCAACCAAAATACATTTAGGCACAACCTAGTCCAAACACACTCACAAACTGCTATTCATCATTTTGGTAGAAATAAAACCAGGTATGTCTCCTGCTTTTCAAACTACCTCATTTATGAAGATTAAACACTGCTATTTACAGAAAAAAATCCAAGTCTAGCCTAGTAGTAGCGGCCTGTAATCCCAGCACTCTGAGAGGCTGAAGCAGGAAGATCATAGGTTCAAATCCAGCCTGAGCAAACTAAGCAACTTAACAGACGCTGTTTCAAAATAAAAAATAGGAAAGGGCTGAGGATATGATCCACTGCAAAGACCACAGCTCAACCCCCAGTAACACAACCAATTAATCAATACATACGTACATACATACATATATAAAAATCCAACTGGAAGTTGGTACCTTCCAATCAAAAAGGTTTGAAAAGAAAATAAATGTTTTAATATAATCAAACTCCCTTATTTAAAAAGTATTCATATATACACTAGAGTTCAAACACCTAGAACTAAATACTAGTACTTCAAGAAAAGCCACACTTATTTTTAGTAGGAACGTATTTCAAAATGTTTCTTTAAAATCACAATTAAAGGGCTGGGGTCACAGCTCAGTGGTTAAAGCATTTGCTTAGCTAGCACAAATATGCTGGTCACGATAGCATATGCCTGTAATCCCAGCAGTAGGTAAACCAAGGCAGGGGGATTTCTCTGAGTTCAAATCCAGCCTAGACTTCATAGTGAGTTTTGTACTACAGAATGAAATTCTGTCTCTAATAAATAAATAAAGTCATAATTAACAAGTTCCCCTCTTCCAAATGTTCAATATTACAAAATGTAGAAATATAGTTTTGCAGAGGTACTTGGGATTTACCTAAAGGACTTCTGCTTGCTCAAAATGAAGCAAAAGATAAACATGAATATATAGCAACATTCATCCAAATTCAATCATAAAATACTTTACAACAAATTTAATAGAAAAGAGCATGCCTCCAAATGGCACCTATGGTGTGTGCATTTGCTTGCACAGACAATTAATGCATGCAGCTGGTGTCAACTTTCAGTAAATTTCAATCAAAGCGTGACAGCTACCTGTTATATGTCATGCGGGGTAATTATAGTTAATGGCGGTTCAGGCTTAATGTTCTGCCATTTCTTTTTCTTTTTTTCCTGAAATGTAATCAACAAGATATTAATATGGCTTCTGTTTAGCTTTCTTTAACACTGACAAAAAATATAGGCATCTAGAGGGAAGAACAGGGGAAGCAAGTAGACCCAACGAGTGCTCAGTAGCACTTTTCCTATGGCAGTTAGTTCAGCAAACACACAGACACATGGCACATGATACACAGATTTTCTGCATAACAAAATATTCTATTATTTCATAATCGAACACAAAATCTCCTATTTTGCATTATTCTGAGACTTTCCTACATATATCCAATCAGCATTAGTTATATATCAGGTGTCAAATACTTTTGTGTGTTAAATAAAGAAACACAACAGCAGCTCCCTGGAGATTATGTCATTATGTTATTCTAAACTCTGGGTTCCTACACATTCTTTGTGCATGGTGCCAGGACTAAAATAGATGTTAGGATAACTAGCATATGGTCTAGATTTAACAGACCATGTACTTTAATTTTTACAGTACTTACAATGTTAATTCTTACATCCTAGTGTACCTATAAAACTCCGTTCCACAGCAATTGCATATTTAGTCTCATTACACCTCTGCTTGCTGAAGAAACCAAGGCCGTCCCATATCCTGCCGGCTAGATGCTATCTTAAATGCACTTCTGCAACTGGGTAAGCGGGGCTCAATATCAACCACCTCAGGAGTCCGTGGGCATGGGGTGGACATGAAGGTTCCGGATGAGCCTACTTCCTTTCTGGGCCTGTACATGGCAGCAGCAGAAATGGGAGCAGGGCCCAGTACTCTCCTACATCTGCCTCAGGATTACCATCAGAATCCTTTTGGAGTATGTCCATTCTACAGGGCTACTAGTTCACAGTTCTCCTTCTCCCCCTTGCTTCACTTTTTGAATTATCAACGTCTAGCATATTCCCTATTTCATTAACCTGTCTGTCTCTTCAAATGCTGGCTCCATGAGGGCAGCTTTGTTTCCTTTGTTTACTGCTGTACCTCCAGTCACTGTAAGGGCTTGGGACATACACTCAATAAAACATGCATGCATCTGCCAGACCTATAAACCGAAAAGACTACCTCACTGGAAAATCAGCTAAGACCTACAAAGCACAGATCCGGGGACAGAACTCTTGCTCTTTAGCATCAATATCCTTTAACTTGGATGGAGGATATGAGCGCTCTGGGCTCAAGCTTCTCAGCTGCTAGCAACAGCAACTAACTCTGGCTGATTTATACAGAAAAGAAATTTACTGCAAGAGTTTTAGGGAGTAGCAAGAGTTACCAGAAATGCTAAGAACTGTATTATGAAAAACCGAGAAACCATGAAGATGGACTGCAGCCTCAGACCACACTAGAGAGGCCTATTCTCAGGTACAGACCGGCACTGCCGCAGAGCTGCTGCCATGAGCAGGGACAAAACTGCAGAACAGCACGGACCTAAAGAGGTTCAGATGTCAGCAAGGTCAGAAAAGTAAAATGGGGAAGAAAGGGTTCATTCCATCCTTCACTTAATCAGCTCTTTTACCCAGGGTTGCATGACTAAAGGATTCTACTTTGACTAATATCAAAGGGTAAGTGGCTGTTAATTAGCAATGTGTGTGGGAACAGCTGAAAAGTGATTATGCTACTTTCATATATTTGAACAGCAATTTAGACTTCTGAAATATCAACTAGCATTATAAATACTACACTTAAACTTAAGGTCTCTGGGAATATTTCCAAAAGAGGTCAAAACAACACCTAACAGAGATACATGTACACCCATGTTCATTGCAGCACAACTAACAATAGCTAAAATATGGAAGTCACCAAAATACCCATCAACAGACCAACGGACACACAAACTGTGGTATTTATACACAATGGAATACTATGCATCTATAAAGTCCAACAGCGTGGAGGCTTTTGCAGGCAAATGGAAGAAACTTGAGAACATCATGCTTAGTGAAGTGAGTCAGAAGCAGAAGGTGAAACATCGAATGGTCTCTCTGATATGAGAAAACCAAATCACAACTATGTCATGGAACTTAAAATGAAAAACAAAGTGAACCAGGGGGGTAGGGTGGGGAGGGAAGGAGGGTTGGGTAGGGGGAGGGACAAAAGAGAGTGGGAAAGTCCTTGTCACTTTTACAAGATACGTATGTGCACAAAATCCTCAACTTCATTGTAAACCTTAAATTTTGCGCTATCAATAAAATGGGGGAAAAATTAAGGTCTCACAAAATGAAGGCATCAAACTGAAGTATTTTTAAAAACCTCTCTATCACTGAAATTTTTTTCTTAAGGCATAAAAAATATTACATACATGTATGCATTTATGAGGCAAATCAACAACAACAAAAAGATCAGAAACATCCAAGTAACAGGCCTTGGGAGGGGGTTCTCCCAGAGCAATTACTGATTCAGGAAAACTCACTGGTTTGCAGTCAAAAGGTCTGGGCTCTTTAACCGCTGTGCCTTCAACTTTTCCAAGACACAAAACACAAATTAACTCCTGAATATTACTCTGTTTTCCTCTGTTTCTTCTCAGAGGTGTAAAAGAACTTGCTGATCAGGTGTATTTGGGAAGACAATCTATTCCTTTCCAAATGGGTCTATGTTCCTCACAGCAGGAGAACAGTGCTCCCGGCAATCGGAATCATTTGTCTCTAAGGGGCACTAAAACCACATCTATTTCAAAAGAAGCAAACTAGAACAAAAACAGAGCACCAATGTGCAAAACATACAAAACCTAGCAGAAATGAGTCCAAACAACATGTATTAATAACGTAATCATTGAGTACGCCTCCTAAACATCCAATAAAACACAAAACTTGGAGAAAACTCATCTGATTTCACAACCACCTACTAAGCACCTATAACTTAACAGGCACTGAGCTAGTCATTGTTGACACTCAAAAAGAATGGAGCAGTTTCTTCTCTTGTGCAGCTTAGGGTGCCATGACAACACAATCACATTATCAGAGCTGTAAACAGAAAGAAAGACACACTGCAGGGGACAGAATTTCATGATGTTATTATTTCAATGCCAAATTTCAGTGACACATTTTTAATATGCTTCAATAAAATGTTCAAACTCTTCTAGATTTTACAGTACTTATTTTCCATTGATTTCCCAAGAGTAGCTGTAACGTTTATTAATAAATAATTGCCCAAAACTTTGTAACTAAAAATTTAAGTGTATGAAAATGAAGAAAGAATGAAGTGAACATTAAATTGGCATTGAATTTATGTCTAAATAATACAGGATTTGATTCAGTTAAATCAATATGTAGTTTAACATTAAGATAGAACTGAACTTTTATGCAAGAAAAAAATCTACTGAACAAATAGAGAAAAGAGAAACATTAAAAAGGACTCAAATCCATACTTCCCTTAGCTTCACCCTTTCATACTACTTTGAAATGGCTCCTGTTAATCATGCTAGTCTATCTGCCAATCCTATGAGAATCACATCTCCTGAGTAATTTAAATTGATGTTATTCCTAGTTTGTTCTTTCAGGAAATCAACCAAAACTAGTGAGGAAGCACAGAGAGCACTAGTCAAGGAAGGAGAATGCCAAACACCAAGAAGGGCATCAAGAAATACTACAGGGTGGGCTCAGTGGTGCAGGCCTACAGGGTGGGCTCAGTGGTGCAGGCCTACAGGGTGGGCTCAGTGGTGCAGGCCTACAGGGTGGGCTCAGTGGTGCAGGCCTACAGGGTGGGCTCAGTGGTGCAGGCCTACAGGGTAGGCTCAGTGGTGCAGGCCTATAGGGTGGGCTCAGTGGTGCAGGCCTACAGGGTGGGCTCAGTGGTGCAGGCCTACAATCCCAAGACTGGAGGCTGAGGCAGAAGAATCACAAAGTCAAGCCTTACCTGGGCAACGTCAGCAATTTAGTGAGACCCTGCCTCAAAATCAAATGTAAGAATGGGCTGGGGTGTAGTCCCAATGGACCACAATATAGAAAACACTTATTATTGTGCTGAGCAACAATAGTAAGAACTACTCCTGTTACTTCTACTGGGAGGTAATAATTTGCTGAACTCTTTTGAAGTCCAGTATATGCATTGGACTTTCTATCATCCTCCCAATGCCGTAACAAAGTAAACAGGAATATTCACAATGTCAGATGAGGAGCCAGACACTGAGTCCAGACACTTTCCCTAGGCCACAGGGCGAGTTGTCAGGCTCACATTACCACAGACAAATGAAGTTAGCGGGTTTGCAATAGTTCATATTTTAGATCTTTTTGAAGCACTAAGCTGATACATGACTGGCTTCAAAGTAACTTTTTTATATATGAATTAGGACCTACAGATAATTGTCAGGTAGAAGTCTGTCCCCAGATCTTCATAAAATGTCAAAGCTATCAACAGTCCATACCTCCACGCTAAATGTAACTCTACCTACCAGGATGACTACAGCCATTTTCATTGGCTTCTTCTGCCTCTGAAATGCTGCTGTCCACATAATTATTAACAGGTCAAGGAATAAATTAATCCCAGGGCAATGAAAGTTACACTCATGAAAAGTGGCTTTGCTGACAGTGCATTACTATTTCTAGACAGTACACTTGAACATTAAATAAATCTCACTTCATAGAGATGTGCCAAAAGCCAGTGACCTACTTTCATCAGGGTGGGAAAGAAATAGCAATCTGTCCTTTGAGACTAGGACGAAAATAGCTCCCGAAAGCACACCATCAAGCATTATAAGTTTTAAATAATCTTCCATGGAAGAGCAAAAATAACCAGATCCAGTATCAAACATGAATTTCCTTTCTGTACCCCATAAGTTAATGCTCACTCTCATAAGGTTATACAGTTTCAAAACTTGAAAAATAGTAAGGATTAGACTTAAGAAAATATTAACACTGTCTCAGTCTAAAGAAATTACTAGTGAATACTAACACTGATGAATATTATTTAAATAAGTTATTAATGCAAGTACTCAAAACTGTGGCCTATCCTTATCTACACTGTGATTATTAACACTTTTTTTCTGACCAATACAAAACAAAATCAAACATTGTAGCACTAGGTCAACATTATTTTTCTAAAACTTAAAGATGATTCGCTGAGTCTCTTAGTATCAATTTTAAAAAAGTATGAATAATGAAAAACAAAGCTTAAAGAAAAAAGGTGTCCTGGTATGTTGCTGAGCTTGCATGCAGTCAGAGGTAAAAAAAATTCAAGCACAATATCCACTGCTGAGACTCCAAGCAATGGCCTGTAAAAGGCAGAGGAGAAGAAACAAGTATGGAGGACAGCAGGCTTATCAGTACGTTTACCAGTTGGTTTTGTTCCTGGGGTAAAGAATGTGAAAATAAGACAGAACTACCTCCTAAAAGAGATGCACAGTAGATCACACACAAAAGCTGGTATAAAGCCTATGAGACACACATCTTTGCAACCCCCAAAAACAAAATGCTGAATAGAGAATCATCAAAAATGAATGACGGTTAAATGAATTAAAGATCACGATATCACAATGAGCAAGCAGAACTTAATGTAAAAACATTTAATGGGGAATCAGGGTGCATCCTACTAATGAAGGACATATGCAATGATGAAGGGAGGATCTCTTCAGGCACCAAAAACCATACTGCCAAAATACACATAAGAAAATCTGACATGTATTTGTGGACTCTGGTTTCTGATGAGGTATCTACAGTCATTCAAATTACTATTTTTCTATAAACAATATATGATTTTCCTCTCTCAAGATCTATTTTTTTTCGGTTTTTAATGTTAAGCATTGTGATTGTGACATATCTGGTACGAATATCTTTGGGCTTACCCAGACTCTTAAATCTTATGTTGACATCTTTCACCAAATTTAGCAAGTTTTTCACCAAATTTAGCAAGTTCTTCCACCATCACTTAATTTTTTTTTCCCTGAAATGCAGTCTTTCGCCTCTCTCTCCGACACCCTTGGAAACAGAAATATTACCCCTTTCAGCCCTGTCCCTGAGGGTCCCGCGGCCTGGTCTGCTTACTCAGGCGTTTCTCTCACTCTCATGTTCAGGCTGAGTCATTTCTATGAATTGGCATCTGGCTCATTCTTCCCTTATTTTTCCTCTGCAACTCAGTCCAATTAGTGTGATTTTATCTTGGTTGTTGTGTTTTTTTTAAGTTCTCAAATTATTATTTACTGATACAGGTTGAGCCACTTAATCCAAAAATCTAAAATCTGAAATGCTCTGAAACTTTTAAAGCACTAACATGATGTTCAAAGCTTCAGATTTTAGAGCACAGCAGATTTCAGACTGGAAATGCTCAAAGGGCAAAGTCTTTGCAACAATTTCAAAATCTAAAAACCCAACTTTCTATCTTCTAAATAGAAGAATACTTTCTGTGGCATTCCTTTTTATGTCCTCCTCCCCACGGCACCCCTCCCCCGTCAGTACAGGGACTGAAGCCAGGAACTATGCACTGACCTATACCTCAGCTCTTCCTTTTTATTTTGAACCAGGGTTTCCTGCCTCAGCCTCCTAAAATGCTGGATGACGTGTGTGGGTGCCTCCACATCCAGATTATTTTCTGAGGCACTCTATATTTCTATTTAAGCATGGTCATAATGGTTGTTAAGACCCACAACTAAGGCCTGATATGAACGCTGCCTAAGTATCTAAGAAAACCAGGAGGAGTGTAAATGGCCCAAAGGCAAGTTCCCTTCTTCACTGTTCCTATAGTATGTCCCCTAAACAAACATGCCTCCTTGCCAAGGAGACCAGCTGCAGTTCCCACATATCCATGGTCCACAGCCCAAAGAATTATGCCAACAAGCCACCCACAACCTCTCATAGGACTCAGGGCATACCACCCTCTCAGAACTACAAGCTGGTGTTCACTCTGCCCATATGCTGAGCGGCAAGTCCCTTCTCAGCTGTGAGTCTATGTGACTAATACACTGCTGTCAACTTCCCAGGCCCAATCTCAAAGTCATGTTGTTTGGCCATCACCCTAACCCAGGTGGAGGCACAAGCTCTCTCTAAATAGCTGGATGGTAAGGACTTAAGTTATTCACTTCCTAAAGTATTTTTGTCATGGTTATTTCAAAATCTCTGTCAGAAAATTCCAGGTCACCCATTCCAACTAGCCTTCTGTAGACTGTGGCTTTCGCATTGTTTTGGAGGCCTCTCCTCAGTCTCAGTCTGCGTAGTGGTCCATAGTACCATAGTAGTCTTCATAGTACCTGGTCTACTGTGACATATTAGAGACATGCCCACAGCTCAGAAGCCAGTCCAGCGCTCATGCAGAGCTGCATGGATGCACCTTCCCAAGTCCCTGTCTCATACGGTCTCCCTGCTGCTCTCTGGTTCTTTGAGGTGGACCATTTGGGGCCCTGTGGCCAGAACACAGGGGTTGCATTTATTATGCATCAAGCCAAATAGTAGAAGGACAAAGAAAAAGGCAATGATAGGGATTTGCCTCCGCTGCTTGAGATCACAGCTCTTCTGTGGTTCCAGAAGCAAGTCGCTCTCCCTCAGAATTTTTAAAGTTTTGGCTACCACTGCTACCACTGTAAGGAAATCTGTTTCCTAGTTTCTCAAGCTTGAACAAGAAAGGCTGCCCTAGAATCCTACGCACGTTAAAGTCCATTTCTGGGTTTCGGGATGTCTTTAGACTCAAATGTAGAAGAGGGAGGAAAGCTGAATGTTAGGCCCAGATGATTCTTCTAATCTTGACACTTGTACAACTGGCTATTTGATTAATACTGTACTTGGATGTTTAAGGATCATTTTTAATTAAACGTGTCCAAAACAATATCCTCAACTGATGCTTCCAAATCTACTTTCTCATAGTTTTCCACATCTCAGTAGACGGTAAAGAAGACAGCGTCTCTTTTCATTACACCAGCAAGAATCCTTGGAGTCATTCTTTCCTCTCTCATTTATATTCCCACCCAATCTGTCAGGTGATTCTCAGGACTCCATTTAGAAGACACTGGGACTCTAACCACATGCCTACCTCATCACTGCCATCCCACCCATGCCCGAGCACAACTGATGTACAGCAACCAGCTCCCAGTAGAAAGAGGTCTCCTGCTCCTAACCTTGCCTGGCTATTGTCTATTCTCGGCACAGTAACCACAGTGAACCTTTAAAAGTCTAAGACCATGTCACGTCACACCTGTCCTAAGTCCCTTCTCATTCAGAGAACAAATTAAAGTGCTTAATGAAACTATAACAAACATCCCTATGATTCTGTGGACAGCCCACCTATCACCCCTGCTACGGCTGCGTGATGCGGTGAATGCTCGGGCCATTCCCCCGCCTCAGCCTTCTTACTAGGTGTTAACTTTTGTCTGCAGTGCTGTTCCTCAAACAGTATGAATACTTTGCTCAAAGCATTTAAGTCTTAACCCCATCATTACCCTCTCAGTGAGGCTTGTCCTGACCTGGTTTTAAGGTGTAAATCCAGACAGTCCTCAGACCTTTCCTCTTTCCTTTTCTACAGTCTTCCTCCTTCTGTCTTAACAAGTGATTTACCATCTGTGTCTACGTGGAGTGGAAAGTGCATGACGGCAGGATCCTGCTCTTTCCCAGCGACATGCCTGGCCATCACCAGTGCAGGACTCAAGGAATGGTTGCTAAGTGGACAAACACAGGTGGACCGTGGAGTAAGAGCAGAGGAAACAGCAACAGGAAGTGAGGCCAGCGGGGAGGACAAGCCCTCTCTGCAGGACCTGCCAAGCAGGATCTATCAGTCTTTCTTCATGATGACAAAAGCCATCCTATTTTCTCTAAACTCATAAATCTGGTTTTAAATTGCTCTGTTTCTGTTTGACTAAACTATATTATGATACAGCAGGGAAGAGACCTGTGCAGGTGTGTAACCTCTCCTACTACACTTCAGATCATCAATTCTATGAGGCCTATTTACATTTGTTCCATTCACAGCAATTAATAAAAATGGTCTGCACATCGTGGGAAGTTAACCAATAACTTCCAAATACCCTAATTAGAAGTGAGTAAGCAGTCACTGGAGTACCTCTCAGTGAACAAAGAAAGGAGACCGCAAGGGAGAGCAAGTGTACCTGTGAACCATGTGGGTACACACTGCAGACTTCAAAGAGGCATGGGCGCTCGTCCTGGAGGAAGGCACCTCCGCAGCAGCATGCCATGCCCAACAACGCTGCCCACTGTTCACAACACTGGTGGGACGTCTGACATCACACAAGCCTCCTGAGAACAACAGTCTTATTTTTGTTGTGCCTTTCTTCTTCCTGAGACAGTACGACCTTATTCATCAGATCTGGCACAGAAAGATCTTTTGCTATTTATGAAAATCAAATTCATCCTCACAGGATAAAGATGAGTCACTGCTTAGGATAATTAAAAGATAAACTCAGATTCTGATGTAAATTCTAAGAGAACTTCACCAAAGGCTACAAACAAAGCTTTTCCAGAATAACTACTGTGTTCAGAACAACAGATGGTCATATGATTTAAAAATCAGTCATTACTTCATAGACATATCTTAAAATAGAGTTCCTGGAAAATATGCCAAGAGGCTCCCTTACACTAAATACAGCCTACACTGATGTGCAATGACGTACAACAACGTCCCAACCCTCACCCTGGGGAGCAGAACACGAGGCAAACTTTCTTTTTCTGGTTCCATGAAACCTGTGGGCTCCTATAAAGTCTCAAAACTCACACACATTCTCTCTCTCTCTCTGCCCCCTCCGTGTGTGTGTGTGTGTGTGTGTGTGTGTGTGTGGGGGGGGTGTCCAAAAAAGAGAGGTTCCAAAATGAATGCTAAAAACATATACCCAGTTAATGACCACCTTAACCGAGTCTCCAAACACAAAGAAATACCAAATGTGACCTACAGCTTCATCCCTTTGATCCTCCTGGCATTCTTAGGAAAAATTTTCAACCTAAACCTAACTGTAAGGACATACTAATTAAAATCCAGAATATGCAAACCTCAGTGAGATAATCTGCTTAAACTCCTATATGAAATCAGTGTCTGGGGGGAGGGACTAGGAAGATGGTGGTCAAGAGATACAAATTTTCAGTTAGGAGGAATAAACTTAAAAGATCTATGGTATATTGTGGTGACAAGTTAGTAATTACACTGCATTCTTGAAAGCTGCCAGGATAGTAGATCTGAAGGGTTCATACCATGTGCACACACACAAAAATAAGTGAGCAACTAACTACCTTGAATTAATTTTTCCACTATAAATTCACACATCAAAATATGCTGTAAAATCTCAAAATTCTGCTTGTCAAAAATAAAATAACTTACAAAAAGACTAGTGAATTAAATAAATACCATATCCATGTTTTTAAAAAGATTCACCAATAATGAAAAAGCATCACCAATAATGAGGCACACAGCCCTTGTACACCCCCAGTAGGAGGCTCCGAGAAGGACTGTGGTGGTTTGGATCTGGAGTCTCCCCCAAAAGGCTCATGTTCCTATGGATACTGTGTAAGACTGACGGTGGGACCTGGCTGGAAGGAGCAGAGGTGTGGGGCTTGACCTGGGCAGGCCTGTGCTGGTTCTACCCTTCTTCCCAGTCTTGGCACCACCATGTTGTGATGATCTCTGCCGCTGGAGCTCTGCTATGGTGCTGGCCCTGCTCCAGTCCTGCCATGTGCTTCCACCATTTTCCAGCTCCTCACCTGTGAAAGGACTGTGACATTCTGAAACTGCAAGCTACAATAAATCTTTCCTCCTTAAGTTGAGGATGTCAGGTACTGAGTCACAGTGATGAGAAAGTAACTAGGACAAGGACGCAGCATCACTTCTGTGACATTCTTGCCAAAAATATGTGCTCCTCAGTTATTCATGAAGAAATATCAGGCAAACCCAAGCTGAGATAAAGTTACAAGCAGCACTCTTCAAAAGTCTCAAGGTCATGAAAGCCAAACACATATTGAGGAATTCTCCCAAGTTGTAAGAGATTAGTTATGTAAGATACTCATATTTGGAGATTTGGGTGTAGTGCAAATAGAAACGTTTTTATACTATTTCCACACTTATTCTGTAAGCCTGAAATTACTTAAAAATAAAAAATTAAAAGACAAAATTATGTTTAATACCAACAAATAAATTAGTGTGATAAACCAGATGAGGTGGTGCATACCTATAATCTCAGTAGTCTGGGGAGGCTGAGACAAGGGGATCAACTGAGCAAGATCATATCCAGAATAAAAATAAACAAAGGAGGCTGAGATGTATCTCAGTGCAAAAGCCCTGGGTTCAATCCCTACTACTGGGGAAAAAAAGTGTTATAAGAAAAGCAAATGCTATGAGGCATTCTTCTAGATTTGAAAAAGATCACCTATTATTCTGAGACAATGTATGCTGAAATATTTAAGGAGGAAAAAAATGGAAGAAAAAGATCTTGGTGATGGAAATAAAGACTTATCATCTTTCAAATTTTCTAAAGTTTGAAGTCATTTAATAATACGTCTTTTAATTACATTTGTTACAACAGTAAGCTCAATTTCATTTTAATGTTTCAATATTCCATCCCACTTTTCAATCTACATTTGTGTGTATCGCACATACACACACATATGGAAAAAGGTGATTAAATACGGATTAAATGCAGGGCCTTCACACTAACCTGTATCCTCAACCCTTATATTTTTTATTTTGAGTAAGATCTCCCACAGTTCCCCAGGATGGGCTTGAATTTGTGATCTTCCTGCTTCAGCCTCAGTGTGCTAAGATTATAGGCCTGTGCCCAACTTAAACTACATACTTTTTACAGTCATTTGATGTTAATTGCTATCTTTTTTAGTAAAAACTGACATTAAGAATTCTAATATTAATTTAATTCTAATTTAAATTGCATAGTCTGTTAACGTTCAGGTTCATTAGTAATACTATGTCTTCAAAACAATTATTTTGCAATTGCTTTTTTTTTAACTTAGAAATAACCATATCGATAATCAGGCTCAAGTTTTCTTTTGTTTAAAACAGGCAGGTCCATCCTGCAGACCTCCATTTTATTGCCCTTGCTTTCTGAGTAAAGAAGAACTGTGTTTGGCCACATAAAAAATAATAACATAACTGATATACATCTAGAAACACTAAAGCTTTCCCCCTGAAAATTCTTTCATAACATTTTTTAAAAAAAGATGGTGGGCTACAGGTTGGACATGCCTTGTTTTAAAGAAAATTAAATGCTAATTCTTGATAAAAGTTTCCCAGCAACCTACTATCACCAAAAGGCAAATGTAAAATGAAAACCAGCAGCATAATGCTAAATTTGAGCTTATCAATGATACAGAAAATTCAAATGGGGAGGCAGAGTTACATTTGCATTAACTTTCAAATACTGCTCGGCATGAAACCATGGGCTTATGTTAACTTGGAGGAGCATTATTTGTCTGATATAGTAGGATATTTTCTAGGTTGAATACAATTCATGCATTTTATTCAGAGATATTTACTTCTTCCACAAGATTAAAAATAAGAATAAAGCATGTATTCTCCCCATACTACTTTCCTATCTTACATTACCCACTTTATTTTCTAGCCATCTTTTGGCTGTCAGCAGCACTCCTGTCTGAAAGAGGACAGAGGTAGCTGACCATGGCCACATCCAGCCTTCCTGGGAAGACTGCTTTGGGCTGCTCGGACAGCATCTGCACAGGTGGCAAATGAAGCAAAGGGGACCCACACTAGGAGCAGAGAAAACAGTCCTGGCATCTGCTGCCTCCAGTTTACCACAGTTAACAGCAATGTGCACAGCCCAGAGGGGAACATGTCAGAGCTCAGTTCAGACATGGTGACGTTCATCAAGTTAGAGGCAGAATTTTAAAAAAATAAATGAAATACAGTCCTCTCACCTATGAGAACAGAAAAGGGAAGAGGAGAAACGGAGAAAGAAAATACACATGGATAAGAAAAACTGTTTGCTATAGAGCAGAAGAGAATTTTTCTACATAATTTCAGACAAGCTCCTCTAATACATACATATACCTATATGTGAGTGCATGCACGTGTGTGTGTGTGTGTGTGTGTGTGTGTGTGTGTGTGCGTGCAAGCATGCACATTTTTTATTTTGAGCACTGGGGATCGAACCCAAGGGTGTTCTATCACTGACTTATATTCCAGCCCTCTGTATTTTTTTTTTTTAAACCTTGAGACAAGGCTTCATTAAGCTGCCCAAACAAGATTCTTGCTTTCCATCTTTCTGCCTCAGCCTCCCTTGGTGCTGAGATTGCAGGCGTATGGCCCCACACCTGCTATACTTTTTGTACTGGGGACCGAATGCAGGGCCTTTGTTCTAAGCTACATCCCCAGCCCTTTCTTATTGTCTACTTGAGGCAGGATCTCACTAAGGTGCCAAGTTGCCAAGTTGCCCAGGTGAGGCTTGAACTTGGCAATCCTCCTCCCTCATGATGATCCAGCCTCCCAAAGTGCTGGTTGCTACAAAATTTTATTTCAAACTGCTCTTCTATTTAAAGAAAGAAAACGAAAAGAGACCTTTATCCACCGTACTTTTAAAACTCATATAAAGGTCAACCAAAAACTCTGGGCATTTTAAAATCTAGATGTGCATATATAATCCTATGAGGAAACTAATTCATTCACCTTTTCCTTCTTTTTTGGTACTGAGGACTGAACCCACAGCTTTCACCCTAAGCTACATTCCCAGCCCTTTTTAAATTTTCATTTCAAGACAGGGCCTCACTAAGTCTCTCAGTTGCCTGTCCTGGCTTGAATTTGCAATCCCCTGCCTCAGCCTCACAGAGTACTGGGATGATGGTATTGTGCCAAGAGGTCCAACTCAGATTCATTTTTAACAAAACCAACCAAACAAACAAAGAAATTCAATGCTGCCTATTAATTATATCATTAGCTGTAAACCTAAAAGCTTCATAGCTTTATCTGAAAGCTGCATAGGGAGTTCAGGACCAGCCTGGACTATATAGCAAGATTCTGTCTCTAAATAAATAAGAAAAGACAAAGCTTTAATAACCAAAATACATTCCCCAGAGCTAGCTAAGAAAAGACATAGAACTGTTAATAAATAAATGAGAAAATGCTAAAGCATTTTAATTTTGCGGTAAATGTATATAGTAAGTAAATAATCCTATTAATGAGAAAACAGCTCAAATTCAATCAAATCTACAAAATGTAGGTTTTAAAATAAGTCCACTATTGTAGAGGGTCTAAAAATCATCAGTATATTGGGGAAAGATTCTTAAAAGTCATGCAGCATAACCCAGAAAATCCATGAGAAGGCAGGCATTAAAGCTATCACCTTCATTTCTACAGTACAATCAATCCTGTTTCATCTTATAGCCATTCTATCTTCACTTGGTTTTAATACAAAACATTTCATATTCAAGACACAGTAAACACTCAAATTATCAAGGTTATCTTCCTCCCACTCTGCAACATATCAGCGTCTGTCCAAACACATGACTTAAACAGCATTACAACATCACTGCATCAGTTTCTTCAGAGTGCTGCAACAAATTACCACAAACTCAATGACTTCTGCACAACAGAAATCTATTGTCTCCCAGGGGTGGAAAACAGAAAGCCATGAGGGAAAGTCCCTCTCTGGCACACTCCTCCTTCCAGGGGCCATGGGAAACGTGTGGTATTTCTTGACTTGTAGACGCATTATTCCCCTTCCTCTAAATTCACATGATCTTCTCTCCCCTCTGTGTCTTTTCTTTATTGTAAGTACACTTTCTCTTTGGATTCAAGTCCCCCTCAGATGATCCAGAATCACCTTGGCTTGAGATCCTTTAATTACACATATGATGACCAACAAGGTCACATTACAGGTTCTACGATGCACATCCTAGGAACAGTGGGATGGTGTGCCCACCAATCCACTAAAGCCACTGTCTTTCTATGATTCATTACATCTAAATTACCAATAAATGGTATTTCTTAAAGGAATTTATGAAATGTCATGTTTTTTCTCAATTTTACTTCCAGATTAGTTATGTGATACTCCCTTTCAAACAGGTCCATTTTCTATAAATCCTTCTAGTGTTTTAATTAGTCATTTGAACAAAGTAGGCATGGTAGAAGGATTCGAAAGATACTAAATGTTTTGGGCCTACAGGACAGCATTTTCCTAGATTACCAAAATAGAATAGTCTCACACAATGATCTGGGAAAAATTAAGCTTACTGTAATTTCTGTTTTAATTTCTCTAATCAGGATACTGTGTAATAATTTTAATCTATTCATATGCGAATATGTCTGCATGTTCAAACACTATTAGATGGTTGCTTCTTTCATATACTAGTAAGTGGATATTTGTAGGTAAAAGTAACCAAGGTGGATTACCATTCTGTGCACATCCTTCATTAAACCTAATTTTTAAAAGAATGACTTCATAAAATAGGAGTAGCTCCAAATTAGCAAAATTTTATAATTGATACTGCAAAGGTATTTTCCTAAATGACTGTTCCAAAAGAAATGGCTCACTTATCCTTTTCCTGAGAACAGAAAAATACCTCTTTTCAGCTCTAAATTTCAGCTACTCAGTAATTTCAAGCTTCTATCTGCTATATAGAAACAAGAGAGGTGGCACAAAGCCTAAGAAGCTACTAGGGTTTGGATTCGAACTGAAAGCTCCCAAAGGCCTAATCTGTTGAGGATGTGGGTAACAGTGCGAGGTGGTGGAACTTCAGGAGGTGGGGCTTAGTAGAAGGAAGTTAGGTCACAGGCAGCATGCCTTCTCCTTTCTATCTTAGCATCCCACTGCCATGATGTGCCTCTCTCCACATGCTCCCACTATGACATACTCAATGTTCACCAAGTTGCTGTTAGTGTGGCCCAAAAGCAATGCAGCCAACCACCAGCAAACCAAAACCATGAGCCAAAGCAAGCCTTTCTTGTTGTTTAGCGCCTGTATTTTGTCAGATGACGTAAAGCTGACTAACACAATGTCCTTTCTCCTCCTCCACTCGGGGTTTGGCTGTGTATGCAAAGCTTTCTGTGAGGGAGCACACGTTCAAATGCACGCACCAACATTTCGAAATAGCTGTGTAACCCTTAAGAAAACAGACCCAAAAGTGACATCAATGTGGGCTGTACTATAATTTAAAACTTAAGCAATACAGAAGAGCACAGGAGACAACTGAAAAAGAAAGTAACCACCGGCGTAACCACTGCCGTTACCTGTATGTAAGCTACAAGGGCATACTTTCCAATAGAGACTCTGAGAGAAGCACACAATACAGCACGAGTCTCTTTCTCCAGAGTGTTGCCGTCCCTGTTAAGTTTTGCCTTACACCTTGTATCTGGGAACACATCAAATGTCCTAAGAGATGGGTGTGAACAACTCATACCTCCACCAGGAATAATTGCCAATTTTGTTTCAACGAGGCCCATTTTTGCACAGGAAGCTAAAAACAGAAAAAAGACAATTGAGGAAAATCCACATCTTCACAGTCAAATATGACAATTTGAAAATGTAAACTAAGATACGTTAAAAACATTTCATATAATAATTAAATAAGTATCATGAACTTTTTCAAAATTTCATCAAAGGATAGTTATGAAAATAAATGCTCTAAATGGCACACATGAGAAGAGTCATGCAACATTTTCTACTAAAAAGTGCTTGGCAGTAAATCAGTTTTTGATGGTAGAAGTCCAGAGCTGTAACTACAATATTAGACCTGTTGTCAAATCATATTTGAAGGTTTAGATCTCATTAATTATTCAGAATCAGAAGGGAGACTGTGTCTGACACATATGAATTCCCAAACTGCCTAAATAGTTACCCACATTAAACAGCTTAATATGTCATATCAGATATGGAAATTTTTCAAGACCAAGTTTCTAGTTACTTTACTGTTCTGACAGTTAGAGAGAGTTCTTCTTTGCATGTTTGTTTTCACAAATAATTTCCAACATCTTAATTATTTTTATGTGCATATCCAAATGTATTTATACTGCTTCCCCAATCCTTAATCCTAAAGTGCACATTTTTTTCAAAATAGATTACACATACCTTGGCTTTTCAATTTAAAATCTAATTGGTCCCCAGCAACAGAAAAAAAAAAAAACCAAAACCAAAAACAACTAATGATTTCATCACAAAATAAGAGGAGCCTAAAACAAAGTAAAAAGAAAGAAAAGGTACACATAGGCAAGCAAGCACAATCCCAAGACAGAGTCACAGGAAATCACCGAGAGGAACGAAGAAGCACGAAGACGGCTTTCTGCTGACTGCCCTCACGGCCCCACCCCAAGCTCTTGGCTCCAGAGCCCAAAGACAGCAGGCAGCACTGGGATACCATAACAATACAGTGCCTAGAACTATACACACGGCACATCAGTGTTCATACTTGCTCCATAACAAAAGTTAGGGCTGTGATCTCAGTTCAGTCATTTTTTTCTGTTCCTGTTACTTCCCCTGTACCCCAAAGTACCACGCTCGAGACTGACAGGCAGGCTGTGTGAGTCCAGCATGAGCGCCTCAGCACTCCCGTAAGTGGTTGCCACTAACTGTTTACACTGTATTCAAAACTGCCTCTGCGAAAACCATCCAGGATGAAAGTGAACTTCTAAGGGATTCAGTTACTGTTACCTGAATTACTGTTACATCATTACCCGCTTGCCTAAACATACCCACAGCTTAACCATGTAGGTGCCTTTCACACAGGAAAAGCAGTTCCACCCATTTTTGAGAGCAGTAAACTGACCTAAAAAGGGCAGGACCTGAAGTTCAAATTCAGTTCTTCACACTTAAATCGTCCTGTCTCTTCCTACTGCTGAGACCAAGCAAGAAAAAACAAGATTTCTTGAGTGAGAATTCTAAACTCATTATTAAATCCAACAGAACTTTTAAAAATGCTCCACTCAACAGAAAATAGAACAAAATATCTGGAGAGACCTGAAAAGTAAACAAACAACCTTCATCTTTAAAAATCACATTTTAATAGGATGATTCTTACCTGCTACTCGTATGTCGCAAGCTAAAGCCAGTTCAAGACCACCACCTAATGCAAGGCCGTCTATGGCTGCAATTGTTGGCACAGGAAGATTTGCTAAAATAGAAAGAAAAGCGTTATGCTCCTTCAGTTAGATGGCTACTTTACTAAGCAATCGATTTTAACTTCTCCAAGAACAGATTTTTAAATAACATATAGGCTTTTGTATTCCACTTACCCTTAACAAAATGCAGAAATTTCCATCATCCTACTTTGCAAGCTTTATTTCATGATGGTATGGTGTTTCCCTACATAATGTACAGCAACATCTTTAAGCCTATTTTTTTTTCTTTTTTGAGTCAAGGTCTCACTCTATAGTCCAGTCTGGTTCTGAACACACTTTGTAGCCCAGACTGGCCTTGAACTCCTAGCAATCCTCCTGCCTTAGCCTCCCACGTGCTAGGCTTACAAGTGTATACCAGGATGCCTGGTTTTATATATTTTTTTTTTTTCATGAATGCTTTTTGTTGAATTAACACAATCACATCTTACAGCCCAGAGTTCTTTATATTTCATTCATACAAATTTCAAGTTGAAGTACTTCTGCATAATAGAAATTCTGCCCCTCTGGTGCTCAGAATGACAATTTCATTCAAGTAGGGGACATCTCTCCAACCAAGATCAATGACTTGCTTTGGTGCATATCCAAAGGTTCCACCGTCTAGTGAGGAGCACTGGGCAGCTCTGCGGAGCCTGCAACTCCCAGATGAGAAAATGTAAAGACCTGCCGGAAGCATAACTAGGAAGTGGCAGCTAGTCACTCAACACTGAACTGGCTGGAGTCCAGAAAGAGTATTACTTTCATGAGACTTCTATCAATAATACAGATCTCACTTTCCTAATTTGTTCAAAAAGCAGTTGGTTATATCAATTATTTTGTGAAACATAACATTTTCTGTTAATTTTGTCTTTGACTATGGAAATACAAATAAAGCTAAGCTAGGTAATCTTAGTAGAAATACAGAATATGGATTTCTAAAAGGTACCATCCCCGGAAGTCAGTAGCAGAGGTCCTCCCTGTCATACACAATGCCCTGGGTTCCACCCCATACGTTCTCTCTCCCATCGGTATTTTGAAAGGTTAAATTCTCCAAACATTCCCTTCATTCTTTGACCTCTTTTAAAATATACAAACTCGTGGAAGTACACTGAGTTCTACTTGTTCACACATAAAAGAATTCACCAGACTTATTGTGAGAACAAAATCTGAAAACACTGGGAAGGAACAGTCTTCCACAGCTGCCACAGGGGCAGGATGGCAGGAAGAGCAGAGATGGGCCAGGATGGACAGGGATGGGAGGAAACAGAGGACATTACAACTTCAAAACGTCCCTTCCAGCACCCTTTGGGAAAAAAAAAGTCATAAATCTACAATCAGTGTCTACAATCAGAAAATGAGTTTAATACTACAAGTAATATCTAGAGAATTTGTCCTTAAAAAAAAATGACGTATCAATGAAGTGATACAATGGCAAGTTAATGTGAGTGGCTTCCATGGTCATCTTGAGCTCCTAAAAATAAAATGGAATGACTACTATCCTTCTAAGAACATGCCTATAGAGACGATCTATTTCTAGCTCTCAAAACTTTCTCTTGGCCCATCTGTGCCTCAACCCCCTGGATCTCGTCCCTCAACTGACAAGCTAACCATCAAGACTGTATCTGCACCATTTACAGCCAGTTACAGCAACACCAGGATGCCATCTCACAGCCCACCGACAATCTTCTGCCCCCATTAAACATGTTAGTCTACGTTCAGAGACATGAATTCTAGACACTGCCTCCCTTCAATTTTCTTCATGCACCTACTGGGGCCTTCATGTTCCCTTACTTTACAGGTACCATGGGTATTTCTGTCTTCTGCTCTCAATATAAGCTCTATCCATGAGATACCACTTCCATTCAAGATTTTTACCAATGACAACAACAATGGTATCTACCTCTACTTCAAACTCAAACTTCTTTCTGAGCTACGTCTGTGAAGGCCCTGCCTTTGGTCTGTTTCTACTTCATGTTTTGCCGTGTACAAAGCTTCTCCTCAGTGTTTCTAGGTTCCACTGAACAGTAATACTTCCACCACCAAGCCACCCATGTCGAGGCCCGGAGTCACCTCAATGTCCTCCTTTCCAATACCTATTTATTCAGTGGTTTCCTGGATCCTGTCTAACAGCATGCAGGTCTCCAAGCTCCCTCATCTTTTTGCTAGTACCTAAGTTCTCAGTTCCATTACTTCTCACAGGAGGAAGTCCCGCATTAATTTCCTTTACCTGTTTTTTGCCACCTTCGGGGCACCTTCCAAACTTTATAACCTTTCTAAAATGCAAAGACAGTCACACTATTCCCTTATTTAAAATTGTATCACTACTCATTCCACCTTGTAGATAAAAGCATACTCCTTCTCAGCCTTTTCAGACTTCTAGTTTTAGCATGGCCAAAGAGAAACCTGCCAAACTGCCCAATATCTCTCGCCTCAGAGAGATTCCCTATGCTCTATCAAAAATTCCTCCAGAAGTCACTCCCATTCAAGACTCCATAACAGAGCAGGTGGGCGTGATGGAACAGGCCTATAATCCTAGCTCTCTGGAAGGCTGACTCAGGATGAGACCAACCAAGGCAACTTAGCAACTTAATGAGATCCTGTCTCAAATTAAAAAAAAAAAAATGCAGTAGGGTTAGCATATACGGCTTCTATGAGTTTTAGGTAGGGCCCTTCTATACTTATTCTTCTAAGTGTCTGGATCATGAAGGGGTGCTGTATATTATCGAAGGCTTTTTCTGCATCAATACAGATGATCATGTGGTTTTTGTTAAGTGGAGAAAAGTTGAAATCGTTCCCTCTAAAATCAGGAACAAGACAAGGCTGCCACTCTCATCACTCTTATTCAACATAGTCCTTGAAACACTGGCCATAGCAATCAAACAGGAAAATGAAATAAAGAGAATCTGCATTGGAAAGGAGGAGGTCAAACTCTCCTTATTTGCAGATGATATGATTATCTACATGGAAGACCCTAAAAACTCTACTAAGAAACTCCTAGAAATAATAAAAAAAATTTAGCCAAGTCACAGGCTACAAAATCAACACTAAAAAATTAATAGCTTTTCTCTATACTAACAATGAATTTATTGAGCAAGAACTCAGAAAAACAATTCCACTCTCAATAGCTCAGCAAAAAAGTAAATACCTAGGAGTATACCTAACCAAGGATGTGAAGGACCTATATAAAGAAAACTACATTACCTTGAAGACATAGGTTATAGGAGACACCAGAAAATGGAAAGGTATCCCCTGCTCTTGGATAGGCAAAATAAATATAGTCAAAATGACTATACTACTGAAGCTGATATAGAGATTCAATGCAATTCCTATCAAAGTACCTACAAGTTTCTTCAAAGAACTTGAAACAACAATTCTTAAATTCATATGGAACCAAAAGAGACCAAGAATAGCCAAAGCAATCCTGAGCAACAAGACCAAGGCATGAGGCATTACAGTTCCAGACATCAGGCTATACTATAACGCCATAGTTGTAAAAACAACTTGGTACTGGCACAAAAATAGACAAATAGACCAGTGGAATAGAATTGAAGATGCAGAGATAAACCCAAATACCTTCAATTAGTTAATCATCGACAAAGGGGCCAAATGCATACAATGGAAAAAGGACAGCCTGCACAACAAATGGTGCTAGGAAAACTGGATGGCCACATGCAGAAGAATGAAATCTAGCCACACACCTATCACCATGCACCAAAATCAAATCAAAGTGGATCAAAGACCTAGACATTAAAAATGAAACACTAAACCTTCTAGAAGACAAAGTAGGCAAATATCTAAAAGACAAAGGGGTAGGCAAAGATTTTCTTGACAAGACACCAAGAGAAAAAGAAATGATCCCCATTATCAACAAATGGGAGCTTGTAAATTAAAAAGCTTCTGCACAGCAAAGGAAACTATCAACATTGTAAAAAGAGAACCAACACACTGGGAAAAAATATTTACCACCAACATCTCAGATAAGAATCTTATAACCAGAATATACAAGGAGCTGAAGAAAAGTAAGCCTACCAAAATAAAGGATCCTATTGAAAAGTGGACAAATGAAATGAAAAGGCAGTTCACTCACAAAGAAGTACAAAAGGCCAATAGATACATGAAAAGATGTTCAACATCTCTAGCCATAAGAGAAATGCAAATCAAAACAACGCTAAGATTCCATCCACTCCAGAGAGAATGGCCTATATCAACAAGTCATATACCAATCAGTGCTGGCGAGGCTGTGGGGAAAAAGTAACCCTCCTGCACTGCTGGTGGGAATGTAAATTCAAACAACCACTCCGGAAATCAGTATGGAGAGCTTTCAAAAGACTAGAAATAAATACCCCTTTGATCCAGCGACACCCCTCCTGGGAATATATCCAAAACAGGCCAAAACAACACACAACAGAGATATATGTATACCCATGTTCATAGCACCACAACTAACAATAGCTAAAATATGGAAATCACCAAAATACCCATCAACAGACCAGTGAATACACAAACTGTGGTACTTATACACAATGGAATACTACGCATCTGTAAGGTCCAACCGCATGGAGGTTTTCACAGGCAAATGGAAGAAACTTGAGAACATCATGCTTAGTGAAGTGAGTCAGAAGCAGAAGGTGAAACATCAAATGGTCTCTCTGATATGAGAGTCACAGATCACAACTCCTATGGAACTTAAAACAAAAAACAAAGTAAAACAAGGGGGTAGGGTAAGGGAGGAGGGAGGAAGGGGAGGGTAGAGGGAGGGACAAAAGGAGAGTGAGAAAGCCCTTGTCACTTTGGCAAGATATGTATGTGCATAAAATGCTCAACTCCACTGTAAACCTTAAATTTTGCACGTATACATATCAATAAAATGGGAAAAAAATTTAAAAGACTGGAGATGTAGCCCAGAGTAAAGGCCCTGAGTTCAATCCCCATCACCACAAAAACCAACCCATCAACCAACCAACCAAACCATTCTACACACGTGCACAAGTTGCAGCTGCAGCAGTTCCTAGAATGCCTAGCTAGCCTGCTGTCTTTCAAAGCACTGCTCACACATCTTCAGGTTTCTATGATATTCTTTTCCATTGGGCCATTCACAACTGCACTGTCCATCTGAAACAAAGACCAATGTCCAACCAAGCTGCTCAGTATTATCCTTAGCAATGTGAAGCAAACCTCAAAGTGTCACACAGCTTCTTACCCCTTTATTATTTTAAACCTGTTATTTTACTTACTTTCCATCACTACTATCACTTTATTTTGCTAGCCTCTTTTATTTTAAAAACCTAAAAAATAAGCACAGCTGCATATAGTCCATAGAGGTTCAGAAAGAAAGAGCTAGAGAGGGAAATAGCAAAGACAGTGTGCTCTTGTCCTAAGTTCTGAAGCATCCACCAAACAGCCATTAGAAGCCATAATTAGACGGTCAGGACCATCACCCACAGCTCCCAACCCTTCCGGCAAGAGAAGAGGACCTGAAGGCTGATGTGATCACCAATGGCAAAGGATGTAATCAATGGTGCCTATCTAGCAAGGCTTCCATAAAAACTCAAAAGAATGGGATGGGCTGGAATGAGCTTCTGAATACCTGAATACACAGAGGATAAGGAAGGCTCTCAGACACTCAGAAAAGCTTTCATGTCCTTCTCCAGTACCACATACTTTGCATCCCTTTATCTGGCTCTTCATCTGTAGTCTATTTAATATTGTTTATAATATACAGGTAAATATAAGTGAAGTGTTTCCCTGAGTTCTGTGAACCATTCTAGTAAATGATTCCAACCCACATGGGCTCATTAGCAACACCAACCTATGGCCAATTACTGCAAAAGTATAGGTGACATCCCAGTACTTGCAAGTGGGATGTGATGTAGGGGACAGTCTTGTGGGAATGACCCCTCAACCTGCAGCATCTGAATCTATCACTAGGAAGACAGAGTCAGAACTGATAGAGGATACTTAGCTGGTGCCCCTGAAGAACACTCACACACATGCGTGACAAAGCCCACCCTGAGAAAGGCAGACTTCCAGGGTAAAGACAGGAAGGAGTTAAAAAGGCATGGACACATGAATGTGAACTAAGGAGATCAGAACTGCAAATCCACAGGGTTTTTTCCCAGCAGTAAAAGGAAGAAATTATGACTCAGTATGTTACGCAAGCATCAAGATCAGATACTATTTTGAGTTGCGTACCAGGAAATGAGGCAGGTATGACAAAGAAAATAATAATCCTTTGAAATGCTGCTAAGAATATAATTAAAGCAAACAAACAGTCCTGCTGTGTAAAGAGGGGCAAGGCTGGGAAGGCAGGCTCCTTTTGCACACCCACCCTGTAGGCCACTGTAGTCAGAGCACGGCTAAAACAGAGTGCCTACTTTCTCCTTTGAAGCAGTGAAAACCGGGCCCCTAGAAAAATACAAACAATTCAACTATTGAAGAAAAATACTAGTGTTAATCATGAGCTTTAAACTTGGTTTTGCTTGAAGACCAGTGTTCCTTTGCAAAACACGAAAACTAAGTCTTAAAAGAAAGGCCTCCTGTGTATGTGACAAAAGGCTGCACAATGAAGATAAATCCTCCAAGAATGGAAATAAAATCAAAATTAACAAAAATTATAGTAAATTCCTAATTAACCCTAAATTCAGCCAAAACTTTCCTTTTGGTATAATGTACATCCTCCCATTCCCATTCCCATCAAGGTTTAGAGGAACCGTAAGAAGCAAGCAAGCCCTGCAAAAAGGACATGGGCTGGCTGGGAAGGCTGACACCAGGAGCCATCTGGTACCTACACAGGGAAAGGGAAGGCTGGAGTCCACAAGTAGGGGACACGAGCTCCAAGAGCTGGAAGTCTCATGGCCTTTAACGGAGTATGAGTCCCTGAACTAACGAACAGTGTTCTGAACAGCACACCTCCCTCTAGCACTAGGCGAAAATTAAGAGTTGTGATAAGCAGCAGACAGCAGCAGGGGCATTCCTTACTGGAGCTGTAGGCAAGTCAAGAACTGCTTTTGATGTTCCTCTGGAATTTCTGGTCTTCCCCTTGCCTCCTTTCAGTTGTTGGTGATGCTCCTCTCTTTCCTAGCTACAGTGAACACACAATTTCTAACTGAGTTCTTGACTTTTTAAGTGGGTCGATGAGGAGACCTTGTGCAGCTCTGTTACTCAGTCACCATCTTGACTGGAAGTCCTCCTTGAACTTTAGTAAGTGACCAAGCAGCACAGAGTCAGACTCCCACCTGATACTGCTGCAGGGTGGGAGTAAATGATAGGAGCAGAGAACAATCTGGCCACAGTGCTACACACTGCCTGATTTATTGACTGATTTGGTACTGGGGATCAAGCCCAGGGCCTTTACACTGACTGAGCTACATCTCCATCCAATTTTTAGCTTTGATTTTGGGGCAGAGCCTTGCTAAGTTGCTCCGGCTTTTCTTAAACTTGTAATCTTCCTGCTTCCGCCTCCCAGAGTGCTGAAATTATAGGCATGTGCCACTGGCCCACAAGTGTTGCAGATTTTATGCTATGACTAAGGCAAAAGGTGTCTCCCTCAAGTCTTGATAGCCCCGTTGCATCTAAAGCTTACAAAAGCACATCTGGAAAAAGAAATCAGCCATTCGTTGTTATAACACCGTACTGAGAAAATTATTTCATCAGCATTTTTAAAACAACCTGCTAGATTGTTTATAAAACCATCTGATATGTCATAAAACACTTTCTTAGTCAACCAGAAAAGAATATCTACAATTGTTTTTTTAAAAAAAGCAATTCAGTTATTGAAAAGGAGCTATTCTTTGATGTAACGGAAGGTCCATAATACAGCTACGCAAGATAATATCCAAGTCAGAACAGCAGAGCTTGAGTCTAACTTGAGCTCATCATCAGCGGTTATCTGGTACACCATGCTCATGCCAACACTGTAAGTAGCAACAAATAAAGAACCCAGCAAAGTCCTTAAACCCAGTCATTGTTTCCTCCAAACACATGCAGGCACCAAGTCTAAGGCTTTGGGAAGCAGCAGAATGCAACTGTGGGGACAGTGGATATCAAATCCCTAAGACTGACCCACCAAGGCCACCGTGAGATCCACGAAAAACTGCCTGTTGTTTCTAAGCCTTTCATTTGCTCATCTGCCTTCCTCACTTTTTAATGCAATACACATATGGATCTAGCAAATACTTATACAAGTACTTATTATGCATAGCCATGGTCCTAAAAGCCTTACAAACATACATCTTCATCAGTCTTACGATGTTAAGGATGACTGTGACCTTCAGTTTACAGATGCAGACCCTGCGGTACAGTTACTGCAGTGAGCATGTGTGCTCTGGCTGCAGGCTCCTGCTCACCACACATCTCCCCCCAGACCTAGTGCCCCCTGGAAGCACCTAGCATTGTAAGCCACCTTCCATCCTTCCATTCTCCCCTGTAGATCTGCATGCACAAGTATAAGGAGAACAAAATGCTTAGGCTGATTGCAGTGTGCCCAAAACCCTGGCCCTGCACGCCTGTAACTCCTGGGGTTCAGGAGCAAAACCACACTTCACTGGTTACAACTGCAAAAATCTAAGCTGACAACAAAAATTCTGATGGGTGCACTTTCTCTGGGCATCCCTAGCCTATCCTGAGTCAACACCTCTTCTACAGGCTATTAAAGCAGGAAAAGTTAATTCCAGAGCATCTTCTTTCGATCGAATTCCCAAACACACACAGCTTCTCTGGGAAGTACAGACAAGACAGGTTGGATTAGGTCTCCACACTTTCCCACTCTTAACTGAATAATAACGTGCCTAAACATGACTTCCCTGGCTGACTGCAGCTCCAACTATGATAAAGCTCTAAGCACTTTCTAAACTCTGCTTAACATAGCAAATGTACTTACAACCATTTCTGACAAAAATATAAAACTACAAGTAGCTTACTTTTACCTGTTGGAGGAGGGGGATACTCACACGTGTGCACACACTTACCCCCACACCCACATCCACACACATTACTGCCTCATTAACTCCGATGCTACATAATGGCCTTGCTATTGATTCGAAGTGTGGCATGTTGGTGGCAGCATCAGCAGCATCTCCACACTGTGGGGAAAGCAAAATCCAGGCCCACTCGCTACCTGCTAGCCCAGGGTCTGCATTTCCACAGACCCCCAGTGGCTAACGCTGGCAGGGCAGTACAAGAGGTCTGGGTGGCTAGGTTAGTTAACAATGATCACAACAGCCTACACGACAGCAGACTGATCCTCACACAGTAACAGCTGGAAAGGGGAAGCGCACACAGCCCTACCTTAAGGGAAGTCCTGTAAATGTAAAGATGGTGAATACTTAATACCAAAAGCCTGTAGCAGCATTCCTGTTAATTGCACAAATCTAGATACACCCAAATGTCCATGAAATACCGCTGCATCACAGAATACTACTTGGCAATGAAGAAGAACTAAGCACTGATACATGCTATAAAAATCAATGTGTACAGAAATTATACTATTGAAAGAGGACACAAAAATACTACATATTTAGAAATTATAGTAATAGAAGGCAACTTTACTAATTAGTTAAGGACACGAAGAGGGAGAGAGGCAGATATGAGGAACAAGAGAAAGGGATTACAAAGAGCAATGAGGCAATTGCTAGGGGTAATGGATATGTTCACTCATCACATTGACTGTGGTAATAACTTCACAAGTCAAAATATAAATTCGTAGTATGTCAATTATACCTTAATAAAGCTATTTTTAAAAAAATATACTACTGATATAAAAACAGTAACGCCAACAAAACAAAGTACGCTGACCTCTTCATCCTTTTTAAGCAAAAGTTGACAGAAAAATACAATTTAAAACTGATAAACAGAGAATACCTACAATCTTCTGCTCTACCAACTGAGTTATTGAAGGACATACAAAAACTGATAAACCAAGTAAGAGAAACATGATTAAATTTAAAATTAAAAAGAAAATACTATCCTAGCACCCTAAAAGGCTGAGACAGGAGGACTGTATTCAACCCTAGCCTGGGAAACGTGGCAATTTAGTGAGACCCAATCTCAAAACTAAAAATAAAAAGGACTAGGGATGTAGCTTAGTGCAAAGATTCTGGGTTCAATCCCTAGTACTGGTGATGAGGGGAACCACACACACACACACACACACACACACACACACACACACACAGAGAGAGAGAGAGAGAGAGAGAGAGAGAGAGAGAGAGAGAGAGAGACACACACACACACACACACACACAATTATGGGGGAAGAAAGGTGGGAAGGAAGAATTTAAAAATGGAAATCTAGCCATAGTAGGAAGTTAACAGAACTTACTGTGGATCAAGCATACTAAATATAGTACAATAAAGATAACATGTTGATACAAAAATACAATCCTTTCACATTAAAGAAATAAAACTCAAACACTGTACAAACCAGAAAATAAGGTAATGTAGTTAAGGTGATTTCCAAGATATAAAACCACTAACATCAGAAGGTCTAAAAAACCATATGGCATGCCTAAGACCTCATTGCATCTGAAGGGGCTACTTTTATCTAGTCAAAAGAAGATTTGATTCTACCTGG
The DNA here is from genome assembly GCA_004027205.1 of Ctenodactylus gundi. NCBI lineage: Eukaryota > Metazoa > Chordata > Mammalia > Rodentia > Ctenodactylidae > Ctenodactylus > Ctenodactylus gundi. Next base: position 1,136,706 of record PVKB01000072.1, on the reverse strand, counting down.
ATGATAAAGCAAAACCCAATTACAAGCAGAAAATTAAGAGAAATTTTAGTGAGGCAGGATGACTGCCTTGAGTTCAAAACCAGACTGGGCTACAAAGTGAAACCTTGTCTCAAAGAGAGAGAGAGAGAGAGAGAGAGAGAGAGAGACAGAGAGAGAGAGAGAGAGAGACAGAGACACTAGAGAAATAGAAGTTAAAAGAAACAGATGAGTACAGTACCTCACTAAATATAAGAAAAACATCTCACAGTCTTAACAAAGGCAACACAGGGTAAAATACCATTCTACCTACAGATATTTTATGTAAAAGTCAAGAAAATATTTACAAATGTACATATTAAGTTGGCATAACAGCAATAACCTTTCTTGTGCAGAACAGAAAGAGAATGGAAGGAAAGCTGCTAAAAGGAGTTTTGCCTTTATAACAAACACATGCTCAATTTTCTTTAAGGAATTAAAACTAACAAAGAAAACCTTAAAGGAATTAAGGTGAATTCTAACAATTTAGAATGATATTGCTTGCCATTGCTCTAGCTTAAAAAGTGTAATTTTTTAGGGGCAGCACATGTCTGTAGTCCCAGCTCATAAGGAGGCTGAGATGGACCCCTCAAATTCAGCCAGGGCAACACAGAGACGTCATCTCAAATATATATATATATATATATATAACTTTCCCGAGAAACTATCAAAAGTCACAATGTGATTAACATCTAATGAAACTCAACAGAGGTAATGATGTTTCAAAAAAAAAAAAAGGGAAAAGGAAAGAAAGTCATAAACCATAGATTGTGACATTTACGTACCGAATGGGAATGTTCACATTTCACAGGAGAAAGTAACTGACCCTCAGACACTCGCTTTCCTTTCCATCATTCTTAGCTAGAGGATGAAGATAATGATGGCTGCGATCTATGAATGACATATGAATGACAAAGACAGGGGTACTCCATCTGTCAATCAACCAACCTTGAGAATATGTCACTTATTTAGCACTTCTAATTCCCAGGCATTATGTCAAATTAGAAAAATAAAAAGCAAAATACATGTTGAATTGCTTTTAACTTAACTATGTATTTAATTTTTTTTTCTTGACCCTTAAAAAGAGAGTATGCATATTTCAGGTCTTTTTCACAGATTGAGTATCCTACAAACTTACTTAACATAGTATGTGTACATCTAACATGACACTGATAACCATGAAAGGAAAAGCAAAGGAAATACAACAAGTTGATAATCTCTCAAACTTTATGGTAATAGTTACTGTGGCACTAATTATTTTCATAATGAAGCATGCTTTGCTTCAAATAAAGTAAAACAAAAATAAAACACCTAGAGGAGTTATGACTTAATAAGACAGTGACAAATTATTAATATCTAAAAATCCAATCATGTCTGGATTTTTATAAGAATAATATACCTCTAAATCAAGCTGAAACCTAAAAGTAGTATACCTAAAACAGAAGCAAGCTCTTCTGTATTTACTACTAGTCTATCTCTAAATGCTAACATAAAGTAGGTGGAAAAGTGGTTTTTCTGTTTTGTTTTGGTGAACTGGTGAGTGAACTGGGTCCTTGCAATGAACTACACACCTCCAGCCCATCTACCTACCTACCTACCTATCTACCTACTTGCTGCATTGGAGATCAAGCTCTGAGCTTTTACACTGAGATACACCTCCAGTTCATCTTTAGTTTTAATCTTGAGATGGGGTTTCCTTAAGTTGCTAAACTGCCTGGGTTGGGTTCAAACTTGAATCCTCCTACCTCTGCTTCTCAGAATGCTGGGAATGAGCTGTTGGGCTCACCTTTATTTTTTATTCTGAAACAAGGTCTCTCTAAGTTGCTAAGTTGTCCAAATTGGGCTCAAACTTGTCATCTTCCTTCTTGAGCCTTCTAGAGTTCTGGGTTTACAGATATGTATCACCATACCCAGAAAGAAAAGTTTTAAGTAATAAAACTTTAAAAGCATATTTCTTAGTTTAATATTTTATGTAATTATATGACTGAACATGTCAAGTGACAAATACAACTTCCGATCTCAGTAAAAAACTATTCATGCCTCACTCATAATGAGACTCTGAATGTTGTCAGAGACTTTACTGAACACTGATAAGTCCTATGTAAGTAGGAATGTACCTGCCTATCTTTTAGAAAAGACTTTTTCAAATAATCTAATTTGTAGTTACCTACAAGAAGCCAAGTCATTAGAAGTATTTATCTATAACCACAATGTTTTAGATAAACAGGTTTCTAAACCTGGGTCTATACCAAAGCCCAACCATCAGGGTAGAGGGTAACAGGGGACTTCCACAGCTGCCAAGGAACAGCACTTCTAAACTATCTGCCAGGCAAGGGGGCAGCAGCATATAGCACCATTACTCCTCCACCAAAAATTTACGAAACATACAAAATTCAGTCACTAATTTTGTTATATTATTTGGCCTGTCAACAACAGCGGATAAAATCATCCTTAAAATGCTTTTCTTCCTTTGACTCTCAAAATGTTTTTTCCTACCTATCCCCCTATCCTGGCTGATCTTTCTCAGTCTACTTTCCAGTTCTCTTCTTGATGCAATGCCTACCCACACAGCATCAACGTTCTGATGATTCCCAAATTTACCTCTCAAACCTGAACTATCTGCCTAAACTACAAATTCTTATTTAGCTGCCTACTTGACATCTCCACTTGGATGTACACTTGAACTACTGAGCAACACCTCTCACGACCATCAGCAGCTGTTCCATTCATTCTAGAGCAACAGAAATTGGGGCAAATGGAGAAAGAATCAGACTCAGCAATTTCACAGAGATTCTTAGACTATCAGTTGGAAGCAAACAGAACAGGATTCCAGGAAGTTCCAATCTGAAAATAAGAGGGAAGAACTATAGTCTGGCTCACAGTCAACATCACAGGATCCTAACCTACCTGCCCTTTAAATCAGGGTATTAACTATGCATGTGCCTGTTACTCTACTACATACCAGGCTAAGTGACACAGGCTAAGTGACACAATAAAATCCACTTGTGGTTCTTACAACAGGGAAGAGATATGGAAAGTATCAGCGGGCAGGCAAAGAGAAGACTAAAATCCATACTTCTGACTGCACATCAAGATATTTAATTCAACCACTGTGCCTGAATAAACTTATAAAAATAATACAGAAGAACTCTAGCTTTAATAATATATACAATGTAACTTATTCAAACAAAATAAGCATTCAAGTTGTAGGGGTATTTTTGAGAAAAGCTAAACAGATTTTGTGATCCCTAAGAGCACTGTGACATAATAAAATCTGATGTAACTACAAGTTTAAGATAAAGATGATGGAGATGCCATGTAGTCCCTGTACAAAGACAGCTAGTGTCAGCATGGAAAGTCTGATACCAGCTTAACAAACAAACAACAACAACAACAGAAACAGAAACAGAAACAAAAAAAATCTGCAGAGGGCAGCATGTATTAACTGTGGTAGGTTTTGTGATTTATTTTGTTGGCTATTAGTAACTGTTTCACTTTGAGCCACTCAATTCAAACGTATCCCAATTTCAAATTTTAAAAATGTTCTCACAAAAGCAAAATGAAAAGCATTGTTTTAGAAGTGATTTACCCTGTAAAATTTGTCTTCTCATACAAGATTTCATTATTCCATTACACAGAAAAATTTTCTCTTTTTGTTTAACAGAGTGCTCTCTGAAAGGAAAATGCACACAAATGGTACATTTTAAAATCTCAGTAAGGAAAGCTACCAGAGAAATTCAAAAACTTCCAAAACTTAAGCTATTTCTTTCTATAAAACTTTACAATAAAATCTTAAGAGAAAGAGCATTTTCTAAGTAAAGGATTTCATCATCTGCACTTTTTTAACATAATTACTATTTCATTGTAAATTCAGCTTTGCATTTACAAAACTCACTGAAAGCTTTTGTGGTTTAGTGCAACAGAGAGGAAAAGAGACCTGGGAACTCCAGACCTTTTAAAGGATTACTGCAGAACACCACTTAGAAAAACAACACTCACCTCACATTAAAATCTGTAATCTGAAATAGTAGTGAAAACCTATTTTAAGTATTTCTTTATCACTCAGCAGCAATTCTTCAATGACTCAAGTTGACAGAACAAGGCCTGTCTCCTGAGAGTTTTGGCTCCAGAAAATTCTAAAAATGTTTCCTAGCTCTCCATGAAATGTCACTGAGTCTAAATCCTGACTTAGGATAAGAATGGGGGCTGAAGATGCAGTGCAGAGGCAGCACACTTGCCTAGCACAGGCCTGATCCTTGGTGCCACAGGGGGAAAAAAGCTTTTAGAAAGACAAGAACAATCATCAGCAAACAGGTTATTAACATAGCCACGCCCAAAATATTCTACACTGCTAATCTGGGGTCCCCATAGTGATGAATGCATGCCACAACTGAAGGAGGGGAGATGCAGTACGAAGAGGGGAGGGATATTCCATGACTCCCTACAAGGAATGGTAATTAGTAAACTGTAGTGACAGTGGAGCAGAATCACTACAAGTCTGTGCATCCTCACTAATGGCTAATATTTCAAAATAATCAGTTTTTAACTCAGACACCTCATAATTGCACAGGAGGGGGGAATGGCAATGATGATTACTGTTTTAGAAATCTGAGCATTCACCCTTCCTTTAAGTGAAACATCTCAAAAAAGACTTATAAAATTTTTTGAGGGCAAAGTAACTATATTTTCTTCTAGGAGTTATTATTTAAGAACAGATTTTTCTAAGAGGTAAGGAATACTAAACTCTGAATGAAATATAGGACAAATCTCTGAATTCTACTTTAATAAACTAGAATAGCTTTTAACTAGTCCAGTACCTTTAAGTTCCTTTAATTCTAATTTTTTTTAAAAAAATATAGAAGATAGCAATTAATCATGCAAGAATAAGGTCCACTTGCCCTGCAGACCTGAAAGAGATTCCCCAGTGGTGAGAAGTGCAAACTAAAAGCTGGGCAAGAAGAGAAAAGTGGTATCCAGCAAGCACAATACACCCTGATTTGTTCCATACTGTCACAATCTGACGTCACTACAGTTCAACAGCTTGAAAATGTGACAACTGCCTCAAGGCAGATGAGTTATTCCTACATAACAGAGTCACAGTACCTAATTCTTAAAAAGTCTGTACATGTAGTGGGCTCCTGAGAACACCACAGGATCCTCTTACCATAGGAATGCATGAACATCCACAGGCCAACTCACTTATTCTCATTGGAAAATAAACCCAAGCAGTTCCAATCTAGGAAATAAATGAACTATATGAGCACCAGCGAAACAAAAACCCAGAAGAAAGCTAGAGGCTTCTGAGTGATATCAGATCAATGAACGCACTTTGTTAGGCACACAAGGGTTTTTCTTTCCCTTGCAAAGTCCTAAAAGTAAGAAAATTTTTTACAAAAATGTAATTCTGAATTTTCATGAAAGTAAGTATTGTGGTTTGGATCTGGAGTATCCCCAAAAAGCCTCAAGTGTCTATGGATACTGTATACTGTTGGGAGATGGGGCCGATGGAGGGGGCAGATGCTTAGGGCTTGATCTGGAGGGCTGTGTGCTAGTTTTGCCCTTCCTCCTAGGCTTGGTTATGTCCTGCCATGCCGTGAAGAGCTCTGTTTCAGGATCTAAGACCCACCATGCGGTTCTTTCATTTCCAGCTACCCACCCATAAATAGACTATAACCTTTTAAAACTGTGAACTAAAGCAAGTCTTTCCTCCCAGGGATAGAAAGTTGTGTACGTAGAGTATTCTGTCCCAGAAACCAAAAAGTAACGAACACAGAAATTGGTGCCAGGAGTAGGTTTGTTGCTGTGATTTTTACCTAACAATGTGATTTGATAGTTTTTAGACATGGCTTTCAAAAGGACTTTGAAAAGGCTCAAGGATGCTGCCAGAAAAGCCTGAGAGTGCTCTGAGCTGAGCTTGATGTGAGATTCTGGTCAGAGCTCAGAACACTAGAATGCTAATAGAAGTGTGGACTGCAAAGGTCAGGCTCAGAAAGTTTCAGACAGGAAGGAGAACTATATTGGCAAGTGGTCTAAAATTTATGCATGCTATACTCTAATAAAAAGTGTATTGGCATTTTGCCCTTGTCCAAAAACTTTGCTTAAAACTGAGATTAAGGGTGGTAATCTACTTAATCTAGCAGAGAAAATCTCAATACAATCCAGTGTTCACACTGTCACTTGGGTAACACTTGCAGTTTTTAACCAATTCTGTGGCAAGAGGCAAAGGGGGAAGGAGGGGCAAAAATCTGCAGTTTTACCAGACTAAAAGGGTGTATAGTGGTGAGACAGATAAGCAGAGAAAAGTTAAAGAGATTAACATTAAAAAAGTCAAGTACTCACAACCAGGATATCAAAAGGTTGCCTTTTGAGGGCATCTCAAAAGTCAACAAGATTTCACTCTTTACCAACTCAAGAGCAGAAAGACAAAAGACTTTGCTCTGAAAAGTGTACTCCAACGTCAAAAAAAGAAAAAATTTGCCAAAGCTCCAATGCCTGCAGTTTAATTATCTAAAGACTCAGCGACCTCTACAACATTTGTCCAAAGGGGCCAAGCTCAAGGGAATGAAGGACCTTGGTGACGTTCTCACATGTGGCTTTATGGGCTTAGAGAGTATAAAAGTTGTAGATTCATAAAAGCTTCCACCCTGACTTCAGAAAAAGGTCTCAAGGCAACACAATGTGCCCCTGGGAGAACAGTGAGCAAAGTTATTTTAAAAAATAAAATAAAATGGGTTTTAAGACCCTAAAAACTTAGAGATGCCAAAAATGTAGGTCATCAACTAAAAAAAAGCTACAGGCTATGAGTAGATCCGGCCTCTTCCTTCCCCAAAAGACGAAGATTACATCCAGTGCCGTCAGCGTAGGGACAGGACCCTCCAAGTGCTTTACAGTTCCATCTTGCCACAGTTTACCCCAGTCCGACCCAGGTGCTGGACACGTAGTGACAGGATCTAACTCTCACCCGCTTGTCTTGTCCCGCTGCTTTCTGGTCATCGTCTCCCTTTTAAAACAAAGATACTTACCCCGTGCCGTTGTATGTCAAAAGCACAGAACTCTTTGGTTTTCAGAGGACTCACCGGCGAGGCTTTGCCTTGTGTCTCAGAGATCCACACCGTTAAGGCTTTGACAACTCTTTAAAAAGCTCTAACTACGTCTCACATAAGGAGACAACCATGAGGAGTCTTGGAGGCCAGAGGGTGCCACGTTGTGGTTTGGATCTGGAATGGCCCCCAAAAGCCTCACGAGCCTATGGATACTGTGTTACTGTTGGGAGGTAGGGCCAGCTGGAGGTGGGAAGAGGGACTCAACCTGAAGGATTATGTGCTAACTTCACCCTTCCTTCCTCCTAGCCGAGGCTCTGTTCTACCATGCCACGAGGAACTCTCTCTCCAACACCTGCCCTGCCATGTAGTTCTAACAATTCCAGGTGCCCATCCATAAATGGACTGTGCCTTTCTGAAACTGAGAGTTTAAAATAACTCTTTCCTCCCTAAAGTTGTAAATGTTGGGTATTCTGTCTCAACAACAAAAAAGTAAAACAGTAAGAAAAACATAAGTAAGAGGAAAAAATGTTTTCAAAAAAAAATAAGACACGTCTACAGAGAGATAGTCTTTTTTAAAAAATTGCTTGCAGGCCTGGGTACAGTACAGCACAACTATAATCCTAGTACTCAGACAGGCTGAGGCAGAGGCAATCACAAGACAATTTGGCAGCTTAGTGATACCTTATATCAAAATAATATAAAAAAAGGATAGGAATGTAGTGCAAAGGCCCTGACTTCACTCTCTAGTACTGCAAATAATGATGATATTTGCTCCAACTTGTCACATATAAACGATGTTTTGCAAATAATGAGACATCAGTAATACCAGACTACCATATATTCCACCCTCAGAGTAAGATCTAGATCAGGGCTAATGTCGACCTGCCCATTTATTCTTCCATGTTATTCTACCTGCCTTTCCAAACCCCAAGGTAACCATCACCAGACAAGTCTGTGTTCCTTGTTCTCATATTTTTGTTTGCACATGTAGTTTCATTATACACTTATGTATCTGCAAACTATAAAATGTTTGGTTTTTTATGCTTTTGATTTTATAAAAATTGTATCGTATTGCTTTAAACCCAACATTATACCTTAAAGATTTGAGCCAAGCTTGGTGGCATACACCTGTAATCCTAGCACTTGGGAAGCTGAGGCAGGATGACTGAGAGGTCAAGGCCAGCCTGTACTATATAGGAAGGCTCTGTCAAAACAATTTTAAAAAGAAAAAAGAAAAAGATTTACCATCTTGTTACAAGTATATCTATCTATCTATCTATCTATCTATTTATATCTATATATATGCAATGCTATCCAGTATTCGATTATACAAATATATAAAAACATCCAATTTCGTGTTGTTGAAATTTGTTTCTCAGCTTTTTGCTATTAATAATTTAAGTGTTCAAAAGGTCTATAGAGTAATGCATTTTCAAGTCCAAGAGCTAATCCAGCCTCTGGTAGGTCAAAGTAAGGGATTTTTTACAAGGATATAGGTATAAAACTAAAGTGTACACAGAAAGGAACTATAAACTCTGACACTCACCCACCTCTACCTGTTTACTGTGGATTTGCTTCTTCCTCTGGGAAAGCTCTCGCCTTCACAATTATCTACAGATACAGACTTGCTACACACTGCAGATCTTCAGCACAGATTTGTTCCAGTCTCAAATTGTGCCTGTCTGCCCATCACTGGTCATCAGTCACCAATCTTCAGGTTCCACTCTTTGCCATTGTTTTTCAAACAACCAAGATACTCAGCAGACTCTCACCTCACCAGCTGTCCTGCAGTTCCAGACAGATCTACTTCATGGCTGCGCAGCCATCTTAGAGTATCTCTATCCTCAAATTTGTAAGCCTTCCTAATAGATTCTTTTTGTTATAAAATCTGTAAATTCTGCCTTTTGAAAAACCCAAACTAACACAGGTACCTACAATAAAAACTATAGAGCCCTGCAAAGCCTAAACATTACTATATGTCTCTTCTGGGAATCTTTCCAAAAGAGTTAAAAGCATCATATAAAAGAGATATATGTATACCTGTATTCATAACAGCACAACTACCAATAACTAAAATGTGGAAAACACTGAAAGATCCATCAACAGACTAATGGATACAAAAAATGTGGTATATGTACACAATAGAGTATTATTCTTCTCCCATAAAGACAGACAGATTTGAAGCTTTTGTAGTAAATGATTACAACTTGAGGCCATCAGTCTTCGTGAAGTGAGTCAGCCACAGAAGGTTAAATGTCGCATGGTTTCTCTAATATGAGAAAATCAGAATACAGGCATTTTAAAGCACCAAATGGGAATGACAGGCTGTGATAGGTGAGATCTGGAGGGTGTAGGTGAGCCAAAAAAGGGAAGGGGCGGGGATTGTAATGTTGACACAATATATATGTATACAAAATACTCAAGCTCACTGTAACAATTATGTATTGAATATATTTTAATAAAAAGGGTTTTTTTAGAAAAAGAAATCAAAGTACATACTTTTTAAATAAAATGTCAGCACTTAAAAAATGAAAAGAAAACACTAATATAATCATAAAAGACCCCAAAAGGTGCTAAGTGGTCAAATTCTACTAATCAGTCAAATAAGATACAGACAGCACAGGAAAGAATGGAGAGCTTTCACCTCATTCTATGAAAGCAGTATAATTTGATAACAAATCAGAAAAGTATAACAGAAAAAAGATTACTTAATTTATGATTATACCAAAGACACTTAAAAGTGAATTCACATTAAAAAAAATCACCACAATGACAGATACAGTTTATTCTTATTATAGAAGGCCAATGTGGGATCAATAAGTCCCCGAATGTAACTTTGCATACTAAAGGCTAAGGTAAATTCTAGTATGTACCAGTTTTGATCCTGGTATATTTTAAAAGCATTTGGCAAATGTCAATATTGTTCTTGGATTAAAAAGTGACTAACCAACAAGATGAAATAGAAAAAAAATCTGCCTGAACTTACAATGATGGGCAAAATACTGAGCACACTTTCCAAAAGCAAAGTCAAATAAAAATGAATACTCAACAAATGAATATTGTATTAAAGACCTTAGCCAATATGAAAAAATAAAATTAAATCTGCAGTATACATAAACAATTATTGGAGATAAACTTTCCATCTGAAGAGCATAAGAGAATTAATTAAGAAAGAATAATAACAAAGTAATTAGTTAACTGGTATAAAACAAGTACATAAAATTTAGTGACTTTCCTACAAACCAAGATTGCAACAAAAATATTAAAAAGATCACATTTAAGGGAATAAATGCTACCAGACAGCTAAGAATAAATTTGAGGGCAAAAAAAAAAAATGAAAGAAACAAGATTAAGATCAATACAAAGAAAAATACAAAGTTTTCTTGAAAGACAGAAAAAAAGTGAATGGGCTTGCAAAAGGTAAGTTGCCAAATACATGTACAAAAAGGTACAGTATCATTAAAAAGTTTATTTTTTCTTAAGATTTAGTAAAAATTTCCATCACTCCCACTAAATTATTTTTTTTTGCTTTAAAAAAAGTACATGGAAGAAATGATATGTGAGGCTCAACAAAAAATTAACGATCAAATATCTTTTAAGGTATCTTATAGTGGTAGAGCAATTGCTTGGCATGCAGGAAGCACCAGCTCAACCTTTAAAGGAAAAAAATTCTTCTAAGTACATATTGATTATACAATTCTATAGAAGGATTAAGTATATGAAAAGGCAATTCACAGACAGGAAAGTTAAGGTCAACTTGAAAAGATAAAGCATCACATTAGCATTTGAAAAAATACAAAGTAAATCTTTCAAGATTTTAAGATTTTTTTTCTTTTCTTGACAAACTGGAACAATAGTAACATCGACTGTTGGCAGCAGTATAAACGAACAGGCACTATCTCAAAACTGATGGAAATGAGAATTAAGAATCTATCCTTATGTACAAAGGTACTTCTGTACTTTAGTATAAATAACAAAAAGGAACATATAAAAAATTTAAAACCCAAAGGTTCACTAATAAAGAAATAATTTAAAATTTTGCTAAGACTATGGATTAGTATATAACAATAAACTAAAAGATGTTTAACAAGAAAGGAAACTGCTACACACTGTAATTCTCAGGAAGCAGTATGGCAGTATTTGTGCAACAAAAAAGATCCAAATCCATAACTGTTTGCAAAGTTATTTAAAAGAGACATTTTAAACCAAAGGCTTATGCCAACTTACTGTTTTCTAATAAATAATATTCATATGCCATACTATCATACATAGGAAGACTCTAGTTATACATATTTATGCACTTCTTTCTGGTTAAATATAGTAAGTGCTATTTTAAAGCAATCAGCTATAGGTCACAACTAACTAATCACAGAATATTTCACCAAAACTCACAATAACTAACTTTAAATCTGACATTAACGACTACCATCGGCATGCTGAAAGGAAAGCTTGGTTGTGCTTACCAATGTCATTAATCACCGCTCTGATTCTGGAGACAAAGGGTCCGACTTCACTGGAATGCATTTTGGCTCTTTCCTTAAGGTCAGCACCTGCAAAGTATTTTATTTACAAATATAATCTTATTGTAAAGAAAACTAGAAGGCAAAGAACAAAAAATTTACTTAAGATTCACTGCATATTAATCTTGAGTTTGAATGACTTGAAGGTCAACTGAACTACTGATAAAGAAATCCTACTACCTGAGCTTTCCTCCCCAGGGATGACTATCAATCAGAACTGAGTACATGTCTGTCCCCAAATCAAGATGAGTGAAAGCAATGCTTCTCAAGCCTTCCGGTCTCCAGATCTTCTTGTATTCTTAGAAGAGGAAACTATGTTTGGATAATACTGACCAATAATTATCCTACCAGAAGCCGAACTTAAGTAATATTTTAAATATTTATTCATTTAAAAAATACAAATAAAGAAAGGCAGGCGTGGTGGAAAATCCTGCAAATCCGAGCTACTCAGGAGACTGAGGGAGAAAGTTTGTAAGTTTGAGGCCACTCTAGGCAATTTATCAAGACTCTATCTCGACTCAAAATAAGCTCGGCACTGGAGTATGCACGTAGCATAAGCAAGGCCCTGGATTCAATCACTAACATTGCAAAAAAGTATAAACAATAAATTAACACATCAATGTTGACAGGAACAAGTACACATTGGTGCCAGCATCTTGGTTCCTGCAAAGACACCAGAAGTTCTACTGACACTGCACTGACCTCATCGGTGCAAGGTCAAACCACTGAAAGGGTGCCCTGCATTTCAGAGCTCTCAAAACATTCCAGCTTCATGGATGCTCACCTTTATGACTATAAACTGCATCTAATAAATGCGGGATTTAAAGTCTGAACTTTGGATTAGAGAAAAACACACAGAATTCCTTAGAGATCATTAACTTTCTAGCCTGATGTGCTAGCACACAGCTATGATCCCAGCACTCTGAGAGACTGGGCAGGAGGGCAACAGATTCAGGCCCAGCCTTGGCAACTTAGCAACCTAATGAAATAGTGTCCCAAGATTTAAAAAAAAAATTAAAAAGACACTGGTGAAGACCTTCGGATTGACTCCAAGTAGCATAAAAGACAGACAGACAGACAGAAAGAGAGAGAGAGAGAGAGAGAGAGAGAGAGAGATTCTTAACTCTAAAATCACTAAAAACATAACTGACAATCTGGAAAAAAAGGTTGGTCCCACTTAAACAGATAAACAATGATGCAAAATTACAGTATAGAGGGCATGCACAGAGTTCTTCAGTCTTAGTCCATTAGACAGTAATCCCAATGATATACAATATGATGTACAGCTAGGCTCATACACTTCCCAGGGGATTAAGAACTGGTGTTGACAAAGTATGTATCAAACAGTCCCCATCAGTTCATATACATCAACGAAAATCTCAAATATTTAAACAAGAAATGTATTAAATAACATTCAATGCAGTATTAATAGCAAAACCATGAAAAAATCTAAATATCTACCAAAAAAAGAATTAAGAATATAAATACAGAGGCTGAGGGTATAGCTCAGTAGTATGAGCACTTGCCTAGCAAGTGCAAGACGCTGGATTCAATTCCCCAGAACCACATAAGCCAGGTGTGATAGCATATGCCTGTAACACTGGCACATGGGAAGCTGAGGCAAGAGGATTGTCCTGAGCTGGAGGCCAGTTTAGGCTGCCCAGTGAGTTCAAGACCAGCCTGAACTACAGACAAGATCTTGTCTCAAAAAAGTATAAGTACAAATATATCTATTGATAGAAAATAGAACTTCAAAAAACTTTACAGAATGGCCACTTAACAACACTTGTTTTTAAAATAAGAATACTTACAAAAGGAAAATATAGACAAAAAATGTTGCCTCTATATAGCAAAGGAAATGATCAAAAGAATGGAGACAACCTGCAAAACCAGAGAAAACAGTTCTAAGCTATACAGCTAATAACTGATTAATATACAAAAATCCAGAAATGCAACTAAGTAGCAAAAACACAACCTGATTTAAAAATGGGCAAAAGACTTAAAGACAGTTCGCAAAAGGCTAATTACAGACGGGCAAAAAAAATGTTAAACATCACTCATTATCAGGGATATTCAAATTAACACTACAATAATGTATCATTTCACACCAGTTTGAATAGGCAACTGCCAAAAGGATAAGTGATGGCGTGTTGGTGAGAATGTCTAGAAAAGGGAGCTTTTGACATTATTGTTGGAAATGTAAATTATTACAGCCACTACAGAAAAATGTATAAAGGTTCCTCAAAACATTCAGAATATAACTCCTATGAACCAACTTCACTGCTTGGCAGACAGTACGCCCTCCTAATAAATGGCTTCCTTTTTCACACAGTGAACCAAAATTCCAGAAATAAGCAATTCCTAAGTTTTAAACTACACACTCTGTGAACCACATAATGAAATTCCACTATTCTTTTCCTCCTTACTCCAGATATGAATCATCCCTTTAACAAAGTTATCCACACTGTACACAATACTTATTCCTTGGACATTTAATCACATCTCAGCAGACTGTCACAACAGAGCCATATGTTCAATAACCCGTATTTTCAATTGCTTATGTTCAAGTAATACTTATTTTCTTTAATAATCGCTATTAGATTAAAGCTTAGTGAACACACAATTTGGATAAGCCATAAAAAAGTTACAAAGTACTCTCTTCAAGTAAAAAGGTAAAACTTGACTTAAAAAAATTTTAAATCATATGCTGAGGTTGCTAAGATCTACAGTAAGAAAGAAAAGGTAAAAAAGTATATGCAGACTTGCTTTACTGTGGTTTCACTCTACTGCATATCACAGATACTGTAATTTTTCAAATTGAAAGTCTGTGACAACCTTATATCAAGCCTCTAAGCATCAATTTTCCAAAAGCATTTGCTCACTTCATGTCCCTGTCATTTTTTGGCAAATGTCACAATGCTTCGAGCTCTTTCAATATTATTACATTTCTTAAGCTGCTCAGTGATCTTTTATGCTCCTACAATTACTCTGGGTTGCAACAAGGCAGGCTCATATAAAACAAAACTTAAGATACAATAATAAAATTCAACCTATGAATAACACAGCAACCCCTAAGTGTTCAAGTGAAGAGTCACATATCTCTCTTTCCAAGAGTGAGGAACATTTTTTTTTCTGCTAAGAGCCATTGGGTATTTATGATATCATTCATGGGGCATACAACAATATCAACTTAAATCATCCAATTAACCCTTAATGTTAACCTGTAACCATCTGTAATGGTTGAAACAGCTTCTCTTTGGTGTGGTTGCCTTGGCTAGGCTTGACCAAATGGTTTCACAGGCCAAATGGCATGCAAGCCAGATATTCCCCTCCCCTGCATTTAAACCAAAAGCTAGATATGATTAAACTTAGTGAGAAAGGTCTGATGAAAGCCAAGACTGGCCAAAAGCCAGGCCTCTTGTAGCAGAAAACCAAGGTTATACATGCAAAGGAAAAGTTCTAGAAAGAAGAATGCGACTTCGGCGAACATAGAAATGACATGGGAGCAGAACAGCCTTCCTGCAGACTACAGAGGCAGTTTCAGAGGTGTGGATAGCGCACACTAGGCACAGTAGTCACTAAGGCCAAATCCCAAGCCAGCGAAAAGCCCTAGCTCTTCAGTTCCAAACAGACTGAGACATGTGAGGAAGCTGCAGAAAAAAATGAGAGGCTAGCAGAGGTTGGTTCCACAGGTTTAAGGAACACAGAAGCTCTGTATCCTAAAAGAGCAACAGGAAGCAGCAAGTGCTGATGTGGAAGATCCAGCTAAGACAAATAATGGAGGCGGCTGCACTGCACAAGATTTCCAAATGCAGACACAACACATAACCGCCTGTTGGAAGAAGAGGCCACCAAGGGCTTTCACAGCCAGAGAGAAGTCAATGCCTGGCTGGAAAGCTCCAGAGGGCATGCTGACTCTCTTGTTAAGGGCTAACACAGCTGATGACTTCAATGAATCCAATGCTCCTTTACCATCCCAAAAAACCCTAGGGATATTAAGAACTAGATTATATCTGCTCTGCTCTCCTGTGTTCCACAGGAGAAACAACAAAGATAAGATAATGATACATCTGTTCACTGACTACTTTTAGCCTAAGATTGAAAATTACTCCTCAGAAATTAAAAAAAAAAAAACTTTCAAAATACTACTATTCATTGGCAATGTACGTGGTCACCCAGAGCTCTCTGATGGAGAGGTACAAGATAATTTTTTTCATGCCTGCTAACCATACATCCTAAAGATCAAGGAGTAATTTTAACTTTCAAGTTGTCTTACATATTTCATAAAGGCTGTAGCTGTCAAAGATTATTGATTGTTCTGTTGGATCAAAGTGGTCTAAAAAGGTTCTAGAAAGGATCCAATGTCACTAAGAACATTTATCATTCATGGGAGAAGCTCAAAATACTAAAAGACTAGGAGTTTGGAAGAATTCTAACTTTCATAAATGACTTTGAGGGGTTCAATGTTGCGGGGATGTTAACTGTAGATGTGAGGAAAACAGCAAAAGAACTAGAATTAAAGGTGACTGAATTGTAAGTATATGATAAAACAGATGGGTCCACTGTGTTAACGGTATAAGCAAAGAAAAGGTTTTCTGAGAAGGAATCTACTCATAGTGACAACGCTATTGCATATACACACATACGGAGTAGCTTAAGCAACAGCAGAGTTTGAAAATAAAATTACTTCACTTTCAGAAAAGTTCTATTGTGGGAGCAAATGCTATTTAGCAGCAACACATGCTAAAGATAAATCCTCCATCAAAGGAAGAGCAAACCAACGTGCTGTCTTCTTTTAAGAATGTCTAGACTTCAATAATCCCCATCTTGGGGCTGGAGGAATGGTACAGCAGTTAAAGTGTTTGTCTTGCAAGCACAAGGCCCTGAGTTTGACTCCTCAACACCACACCAAGCTGGGCATGGTGGTGCACGCCTGCAATCCCAGCACTAAGGAGGCTGAGGTAGGCAGATTGTCCTGAGTCCAAGGCCAGCCTGGGCTCCATAGTAAGTTCATAACTAGCCTGAGCTACTGAGCAAAACCCTGCCTCAAAAAAATAATAGTAATAATAATAAATTCCCATCTCGATCAGTCATCAATACTCAAGCAAGACCCTTCACTGGCAAGAAAGATTACAATTTAAGGACTGCTGTGAGTCTAAGGCAAACTATAATGAAGTATACATATAACACATATACTAGGAAACCAAAAACTATACGACTTGTTTTGTGACAGGCACTTTAGTATGATATTCATTTTATTGTAGTGGTCTGTCTGCAAGGATCTCGAGATATTTCTGAGGTATGCCTGTTACGTTGGTCAGCTGTCATTACAACAACTACTTGAGATACTCAACTTATAAAGACAAAGGGTTTATTTTGGTTAGGTTTTGGTCCACGAATGGTTGGCCTGTTGTTCTCAATCTGTAGCAACAAAGTAGGAGGGCAATGAAAAGCAAAACCACTCATCTTACAGCCAAGAAGTTCAAAAAGAAGAGGGGAACAAATCCCACAATCTCCTCAAAAAGCACACTCTCAATTATCCGAAGGCCCCACTGAAGCCCTACTATTAAAGGTTCCAAAACCCTGAAATAGTGTCATCCTGGAAATGAAGCCCAGCCTTTGAGGGATGTTTAAGATGCAAACTATAACATCTATGTAAGAGGCAGTACTATTCATAGATGGGTGGATCAAGAAAATGTATACAGACACAATGGAATATATTTATCCTTAACAAGGAATATCCTGTTATTTGAAATACCATGTATAAATGTGGAGGACATTATGTTACATGTAATAATTCTGGCATAGGAAGACAAATACTAAATGAGCTATCATGTATGAAACTTTTAAAAAATGCATCTTGTAGCATAAGAAAACAGAATAGTGGATGCCAAGGCTAAAGGAGTAGAAAAAGATGAAAGACTGGGGGACACGGTGGAAAAAGGACACAAAATTATATTGAGGAGAAATAAATGCAAAAGACCTATTCTACAAGAAAGTGACTGGAAGTAATAATAATTTGTAAACACCTATGAGAGAAATGAAATTAAAAATGTTATGAGTGAATGCCATATTTATACCACAAAAATTATAATGATGTGTTATGATTTGGATCTGTAATGTTTCCCAAAAGCCTCTTATATGTTACGAATTGGATGTTATGAATTTTATGAGCTGTCGGAAGATGGGGCCCGGTCAGGAGGGGTGGGGTAGAGGCAGGGATAAGTGTGTGGTAGATTAGAAGCCTGTGGCTTAGAAGAATATAAAATCTTGTCCCAGCTTCTTCTGAAGGCCTCTGATTCTTCCCCTTGCAATCCTGTGAGCAGATGCTCCCCACCTACTCTTCCTGTCACTACCAACGATGCATGAATGGACTAACACCTTCTGAAACTATAAGCTAAAAAAGGCTTTCCTCCTTTAAATTGTGGATGTCAGCTATGACAAAAATTGGTACCAGAGAAAAGCGATCATTACTGTAACTTTACCCAACAATGTGCTTTAAAAGCGTTGGGAAATGGTTCACAGGACTTTGGAAATGCTGACTACAGAAGCCTGAGGAGGCTGTGAGCTGACCTTAATGGGACACTTTAACCTAAGCTCAGAAGATCAGAATGTAAAACATGCGAATTGTAAAGACCAAGCTCAAGAGGTTTCAGAGGAGAAAGAGGACTCTATTTAGCAACTGGTCTTGAAACCACATGTACTATACTCTGCCAAAAATTGTGTCAGTATTTTGACCCTGTCCTGAGACTTTGTCTGAAACTGAGACTAAGGGCAGTAAACTACTTAATCTAGTGGAGGAAATTGCAATGGTTAAGCTGCCACATGGGCACTATGTAAGACTTTTAGCCAGGTCTACAGTGAAAAGCTGGAAAAAATGGCAGAGGTGGGGAAAAATGTAAAAAGTTCACACTTTTGTCAGAGTGAAGGTGACTGCAATGGTGGGGCAAAAGAGCACACAGATGTTGAAGACATTAGCATTAAAAAGTATTTAAGACTTCTGGTCAAGGTGAAGGCCGAGTAACAGAACTGCCCAATGTCTCCTCGTAGATCCCCTTAAAAAGTTGATTAATAGTCAAAAACCTCCCGTTCAATGTAGCTAGGCCAAGCAGAATACCCCAACAATGAAAGGAGGCTGAGGTAAGTAAGGAAATGTGGGATATGATGGAACATTTTGATAGAGAAGTAGAAATTTTTGAAAAGAAGTCTAGCTCCAATTCAGGATATGAAAAATACATTTGGAAGCCGGGGGAGTCGACTTGAACACTGTAAGGATAGAATTTCAGACCTTCAAGCCAAGGGGAAACAAATGCTGTAATTAGGTATGACTCCAAAATCAGAAATAAGCAAAGTAGCTGGATACAACAGATGATGAATGACTCAAAGAGAAACAATCTCAGAATTGTGGCTGTGGGAGAAAGAGCAGAAGACCACACTGAAGGTATGAAGAATTTATTCCCTGAAATCATACAAGAAGATTTCCCAAATCTAGGAAAAAATTAATTTTCAGGTACAAAAAGCTTATAGAGCACCAAATAACATCAATCAGCAATGAGACTCACCATGACATATCATAATAAAAACCTCAGAAATACAACGTAAATAAAGAATATTAAAAGAAGCAAGAAAAAAAACAGATATTAGTTTAGCAAGGCAAAACCACTCAAATTACTGCAGATTTCTCAATGCAAACTTTAAATGTCAGGAGAGCCTACAGCAAGATCTTTCAAGCTTTTAAAGACAGCAAGTGTCAACCCAGGTTGTTTTATCCCACAAAATTATCCCTGAAAATAGAAAGAGAAGTAAAAACTTTTCATGACCAAGAATCCCTAAAGAAATCTGTGACCACTAGCCCAGCACTGTAGAAAATACTTGAATCTTTCAGAGAGACAGAGTAGCACCAAAGAAAATGAGGAAAGGAAACATCTGAAGAGAAAGTATAACAAAAAAAAAAAGATTGGTATTTGAATCATTTATTGGTATCCTACTAAAACAGTACCAGGTTTTTCATAAAATTTCTGAAACTTCCCCACATAACTATTATTTTGAATAGTATATTAGTTTGCAAATATATATATACATGAACTTATAGATGGATAGGTAGGAAAAAATAATAAATCAAATCTGGCAAAATGTTAGTAATTAGTGAGATGTGAGTAAATAATTTATGAAAGGTAAAAAAAAACCCTTCGAAATAATTAAGTATGCCATTACATCTATTGCTTTATGTGTAATATATTTTTGTGATATTGACTTAAGTTCATTTAATGTAGCAATATAGACTTAATTTAATATAGCAATTCACTTATTCAGTCTTTGATATAAGTTTATGCTAAGAAAATTGACTGATGTAGTGATAACCTGAATGTCTTCTGAATATACAAACATTTACCTTTTAGTACTCAGCTAAGGAACTTGAAATTTAACTTCTCTCTTTTTTCTCATATTTTCTAACCTTATAAATTTCATGGTTCTTTTCATATGTGAACTCTGGTGGGTGAGGCCAAGTTAAAGAATCTAAACAAAGATATACTAAGATACCAAAAAAAAAAAAAAAAAAATCTTTTGGCAAATCAACCCAATAAAGGACTCTGCTGGTCTGGTCCCAGAGAAGAGGCATCAAGATATGGCCGCTGCAGCCCATTGAGGGGTGGGAAATTGAGCTAAAGAGTGGTGATTTGAGTGGTGAAATGAATCAGATATGGATTAAATAGGTTTAATACTGCATGGTTTCTCTGATTTGGGAAACCGAGAATACAAGCATTCTATAGTACCAAATGGGTGTGTTAGTGGGAGTTACAAGGGGATGGGGACGGTGTGGGAGGGACAAAAATGGGAAGGGTTTGTAATGTTAATGTGATATATATGTACATACAATACTCAAGTTCATTGTAAACATTATGAATCTATATATGTATATACTAATAAAAACAGGAAGAAAAAGTTAAGCACACTGCATCAAAACTACAGGAAAGATGCCTTGAGGTCACTGAAGGAATCAGCACCTCATCTTTTATCTGTTAGAGAGGGCAAAAGCAGAAGACTTTGCTCGGAGGAGAGTACTACAGGGTTCCCTGTATGGCCAAAGACAGGAGTGTTGACCAGAGTTCAGCCACCAGGACTTCGGCCATTCAGGTACTTGGAGGATACTGCACCTATAGTCCAAGGAGGAAGAATACTCCTCGAGCCAGCAGCAGATATGCCATTATCCAGAGTGCTGGCTTCACAGGCATGCAGAATGCAAGAGTCATGGGATCGTGGAGGCTTCTACCCATATTTCAGAAGACCCTGGAGGCTAGGCAGTATACACCTGAGAAGAAAGTGTCTCAAGTTCTGAAGGTGAATACGGCTGTACAGTGGAAACCCCAGAAATCTGGAGAAGCCAGAAACATGGACCGTTTACTAAGGAAAGCCACAGGCTGTGAGCGCCCACAAGACAAATCGTGGACAACTAGGGACACTGCCATAAGGGCAAAGCCATGGAAAGTCTTTGGAGCTTGCATCTGACCACAGTTTGCCCTAGCTGCAGGAGCCACAGAATTTAACAGAGCTATAATAGTTAATGCTTTCCCTGCTGAGTTTCACTCTTGTTTTGGTCCATTTACCTTCTATCACCCTATTCTTCCCTTTGGAAGTAGATGCCCTGTGCCATTTCATGTTGGAAGTGTATAACTTTTGTTTGATTTTCATAGGGCTCACAATTAAGAGTTTGCCTTGAGTCTCAGTAGAAATTGTGGACTTTTAGCAGTGCTAGAACTGTTAAGACTTCAGCAACTCTTGGAGAGGAACTAAATACACTTTTGCATAGGAGGTGAACATGAGTCTTTGGTAGGCAGGGGTGGAATGTTATGGTTTAGATTTGTAATGTCCCCCAAAGCCTCATGTATTTAAATGCTATGAATGTCATGTGCCTTTAGAAGATAAGGCCTGGTCAGGAAGGTGGAGAACTGGCATGTAGTAGATTATAAGTCTGTGGTAGATTACAGGCATGTGACCTGGAAAAATATAAGCTACTGTCCTGGCTTCTTCTGGAGATTTCTGATTCTTCCTGAGCAGCTGTTATCCACCAGACCCTTCCTGACATTGCCAACCAACCATAATGGACTGAGATTTTTGAAACTCTGAGCTAAAACAAAGTTTTCCTCCCTTAAGTTGCAGATGCTAGATATTCTGTTCCAGTAACAAGGAAGTTACTAACACACAATGTAAGGTAAAATACATTTTAATTTTCTAGATTCAACCATTCATTCTACATTCGTACTTCAAAACATGTTGTACATGATAAATATAATTTTAAAATGTATTTTACAACTTCAAAATTAATAAATTTGAAAAAGAAAAAGAATGTTACTTAGAGGTATAAAACATGCATGGTGACTGTTAGGGCAAAGCTGTGGTACACAGAAGTCTTCAACTTTATTTGTAGTATTGCACAACTTAAACTAGTGTGTTAGTTTTTAAACATTTTTAGATGCCTTATATGTTTTCATAATTAATTTTTCCATAAATTAAAAGATACAAAAAATGTTAAAACGCCAAAAAATCAAACTAGTAGGATGTATTTATTAAGAAAAATAATGGGTATACATATATCTCTGTTGTATGTTGTTTTGGCCTCTTTTGGATATATTCCCAGAAGGGGTGTTGACGGATCAAAGGGGATATTTATTTCCAGTCTTTTGAGAGTCTCCATACTGCTTTCTAGAGTGGTCGAACCCATGTTCATAGCAGCACAACTAACAATAGCTAGAATATGGAAGTCACCAAAATACCCATCAACAGACCAGTGGATACACAAACTGTGGTACTTATACACAATGGAATACTATGCACCTGTAAGGTCCAACCGCATGGAGGTTTTCACAGGCAAATGGAAGAAGCTTGAGAACATCATGCTTAGCGAAGTGAGTCAGAAGCAGAAGGTGAAACATCGGACGGTCTCTCTGATATGAGAGACCCAGAGCACAACCATCTCATGGAACTTTAAACGAAAGGAAAGACAAAGCGAAAGGCTGGGGGTGGGGGGCGACACAAAAGGAGAGCGGGAAAGCCCTTGTCACTTTGACAAGAAATGTATGTGCACAAAATGCTCAACTCTACTGTAAACCTTAAATTCTTCACTTGTATGTATCAATAAAATGGGGGTGGGGGGAAGAAAAATAATGGTTCAACTCACTGCCTTTACAACTGACTATACAGAATACTGCTTAGTACCTGACAATTACGTCATATTGGTCACTAAGATAACTAAATGCTGTACTGAGGGGCAGATGACGAGCACAAAGAGGGGCCAGAGCTACAACATGAACAAAGACTAAAGCCACAGCCATAGATTCTCTCTGAAGAGACCTCATTACTGCATCATGAACCTTAGGGCTGGTGACACCAGAAGACACTGTCAGAAGACACTGTGTAAACACCCTCTGGATAGACTTCTGTTGCTCACAACAGCCTTATCTACCCAGCAAAGTTGTATGATTTCTTCAGGATTCAACGTTTATTTTAGAAGTAATTACTTTTTTTCTATGAAATGTTAAACACTTGTAACTTTAGAGTACTTTAGAAAATTTTAGTATCTTTTTGTTTTTACTTCAAAAACACATCCAAAAATACTGAACATTTGGAAACTAAAAATATTTTTTCATATCTATTCTTTCTTAGATCATTTGGCAGTACCCGGTCTTCAGACTTTGCATTTCTCAGTTCTACTACAGCTGAAATTCAGTAAGCTGCTATGATGCCAACAATCTTCCTGTATTTTTATAGTCCATCCTCTTCCACTCTACAGACCACAATTTGCTTCCTCAAATCTTAAAACTATCTAGCAGACATACTCACATGAGAAACTAGTAGCAATTACTCAATCTATCCACCTACCAGAATTTGAATCCCTACACTATGCCCTGCCTCTTGTTACTATGAATATACTTATCGTGAATTTCTTTTTTAATAGGCCCAATTGGTTCTTATCTCTGAGAATATCACCCAGCACCAGCCTGCTCCCTGGCTGTCATCAATATTACCTCTCACTAGAGACTCATTTCCATCAACAAACAATACTGCATAATGAACTCACTATGTAGCCCAAGCTGGCCTTGGGCTCCTAGCAATCCTCCTGCCTCAGCCTCCCGAGTGCTAGGATTACAGGTGTAACACCAAACCCAGCTTTATGTGGTGCTGGGGAAATCAAACTCAGGGCCATAACTACTGTGGCCTTCCTCCAGCCTGTAATACTGAAATCTTAAAATAAAATAAAATAAAAACTCATACAGACATTAGACATCCACCACAGCTACAAAATAGATTATCATCTGACCAGTTCTACCAAATAATGGAGGAGAATAAAGATGGTGATTCGAAAGGAATGAAGAGCAACCCAGGCAGCCAGGACAAGGAGGCCAGGAAGCCAGGGAGAAAGAAAACTACTGTCAGTAGTTACTTTTCCTTGATAAAGTATAAGATGAACAACAGAGAAGAGCTCTGGCAAGGAGCAGCACCGAGACCCTCTGCAATCACGTGGAGAGACAAACGCTCAAAGAACTCACAGGCTAAGAGCCTAGAGAAACATGACTACACAAAAAAGGAGCCAGTTGAGAGACGGATGTTATGGTTTGGATCTGGAGTGGCCCCCAAAAGCCTCATGTACCTATGGATACTGTGTAGTGTTGGAAGGTGGAGCCTGGCAGGAAGGGGCAGATGCCTTGAGCTTGACCTGGAGGGGCATATGCTGGCTCCGCCCTTCCTCCCTGACTTCTCTTAGTTATGCCATGAGGATCTCTGTCTCCAGACCCCTAGCTCTGGCTCCACCATCTGACTCTACCATTTTCCAGATGCCCACCCATGCGTGGGCTGAGAACTTCTGAAACTGTACGCTACAATAAATCTTTCCTCCCTAAGTATGGATGTCAGGTATTGAGTCACAGTTACAAAAAAGTAACTAAGACAGGAATTGGTACGGAGAGTGGGCTCACTGCTGTGACTACCTGATAAAGTGATTTGGAAACTTTCGAAATGAGTTTGCAGGAGGAACATGGAAAGGTCTGAGGATTCCAGTTGGAGAAGCCTTGGAGTGCTCTGAGCCGAGCTTGACGGCAAATTCTGGTTGGAGCTCAGAAGACAAGAAAGCTGATAAAAGTATGGATTGGAAAGGCCAGGCTCAAGAAATTTCAGATGGCAAGTGGTCTAAAAACCATACATGCCACTCATTTTGCCCTTGTCCAGAAACTTTGCCTGAAACTGACATTAAAGGCAGTGGATTACTCAGTCTGGGGGAGGCAATCTCAAGGCAGCCGATGTCCAGGCCGTCACCTGGCTGCTAGTCTGCAGCTTTTAGCCAGTTCTGTCGCTAAAACCAGGAAAAAATGGCAGAGAAAGATCCTACCAGAAGGTTTTTGTGCAGGACCAAAATGGCCTACAGAGGTTGGGCCAAAGAACACAGGGAAGTTACAGATTAGCATTAAAAAGAAGCCAAGTAGTTACCATAAGGACTATAGGAAACATGCCTGGAGAGTATCTCAACAGTCAAAAAACCCCACCCTAGAGCAGCTCAAGAGTAAAGAGGCAAAAACTTTGTTGTGAGAAACATACCCCAGGGCCAATGGAAAAAATGTCTTTCAGAGTTCAGCCACCTGGAATTCAACCATCTCAGCACTGGGAGACTTCTATAGCAGTTGTCCCAGGAGGCCAGGCTACTACGCAAGCCAGTGGCAGACCTTGGCAATGTCCACAGTCTTGGCTTTACAGGCTCGCAGAGTGCAAGAGTTGTGGGTTCGCAGAAGCTTCCACCCGGGTTATAGAGGTAGGTCTTGGAAGCCAGGCAGTGTGCCTCTGGGAGGGCAACACGTGAAGTTGTAAAGGAGAGGCCTAAGGTGCAATGGAGAACCCAGGAATTTAGAGAAGCCAAGATAACGGACCATCTGCTGAGGTAAACCGCAGGCCATGAACAGATTCAGCCCCAAGCGGAGAAGGCAGACACTGCAACCAGCAGCCATGCAGTATGCGCAGGGCTACCCAAGCCCTTTGGAGCTCACATCTTGCCACGGTTTACTCCAGGTACTAGACGCAGGACTATAGCATATAACCCCCGCCTTGCTGGGTTTAGGTATTGTTAGGCCTTTTATCCTCCTATTCCTCCCTTTAGGAATGGGAATATTTACCCTGTGCCATTGTATGTTGGAAGTGCTTAACTTCTGTTTTAACAGGAGCTTACAGATGAGAGTTTGCCTTGCATCTCAGAGGAGACCTTGGCCTTGGACTTTCTTTAACAGTGTTGGAACTGTGAAGACTTTGGCAGCTCTTAAAAGAAGGACTAAATGCCTTTTGCTTAAGGGAGTAAACATTAGTCTTTTGGGGGCCAAGAGCAGAATGCTGTGGTTTGAATCTAGAATGTCTCCCAAAAGCCTCCTGTACCTATGGATATTGTGTAGTGCTGGGAGGCAAGGCCTAGCTGGAAAGGGCAGATGCTTGGGGTTTGACACGGAGTGGCATATTCTGGTTCCGCCCTTCCCCCCAGGCTTCACTCAGTTCGTCCATGCTGTCGTGAGGATCTCTGTCTTCGGAGCACCAGCTCTGGCTCTGGCTGTTGCTGAGGCACCACCATCATGTGATTCCACCATTTTCCAGCAAGCCATTCATGAATGAACTGAGACCTTATGAAACTGTAAGCTATAATAAATCTTTTCTCCCTAAGTTGTGGGTATCAAGTACTGAGTCTCAGCGATGAAAGAGTAACTAAAACGGACACGTTTCTAAAGTAAATCTGTTTCTAAACAATCTCTAGAAATGGGAGAAAAACTTAGAATTCACAGCCTGCCAAGGAAGAGGAGCCACAAACACTCAGGCCTTCAAGTGAGACCTCTGGCAGACAAGTACAAAACGGGATAAATACCATAAGACATTCACACCAAAGGCAACGGCTGAAAGCCAACAACCAGAAGAAAATTTTAGAACTGCCAAAACAAAAAGACATACAAATATCAAAAAAAGACTAAGATTGATAGCTGACTTAATAGAAAATGGAAAGCATCTTTTACATGGGGGAAGAAAATACAGATCATTATCTTTTTATCTATAGTGTTGCTTTCTACAGGTCAGTTATTTGCAGTATCCTGATCCAAAAGTATCAAATAGAAAACTCTAGAAGAAAACAATTCCTAAGTTTTAAATTACACAACATATCAAAGACTGTGATGAACTTACACCACTCCATTCTATCTCACCTGGGGTTTAAATCATCCCTTTCCTTACCATACCCACACTGTTATATGCTGTATATGGTAACTGCCTGCAAGTGGCTTAGCAGCCATCTTGGTTATCAGACTGACTTGCAGCATGGCAAGGTTTGTGTAAAAGTAGCCCTCAGAGTGACATCAAACACAAGAAAGAGTAAGAACTCACCATAAGAATTAACTCAATCTGTTAAAAAAAAAAAGCACTAAGCACTAATTTCTCTTAATCATCTAACCATCTCTAAAAGGTCTCACCTCCCAACTCTACCACAATGGCAATCAAATTTCAAGTGAAGTTACAGACAAACCATATTCAAACCACAGCAACCATCTTAGAATTATTTTTCCTGATATAGTTGGTGTTTATGCTTTAAAATATTTTATTGATAATTCTATCACACTTCTTTAAAACCAAATATGCATATAAATAGAATTAATTTTTATTCAATTCTCTGAAGTATTAGTGGTAGTTTTTGTGGAGGTTTTCTTCCTATTTATGGTAGTTTTCTTCCAGATTGAACTATCATTACCAGTATTATTAGCAGACCTGACTGAAGCACAAATACATTGTGAGTCTGAAAACAACTCTATTAAATACTACATATAAATGTACTAAAAAGGCACCTCCTTTCTTCCTACTACAACATATAATCATGAATAAAAATTATGTATTGCTATAGTGAGGCAGGATTTACTATCTATTTACTCATACTGAGAAAATGTTTTCACACGAATAAGAATTTTATTATAAACAACTAACATTTGACAATTCTCTAATAACCCTAATAACCATCTGAAAATTATGTTTAAAGCAAAGAATTGGAATAATGCCATAATAAGTATCTCACTGAAATGCACAGCACATGGCAAAAGTCAGGAATGGCTTTCCCTTGTGCAAGAAGGGCAACTTTGAAAGAAGATGGTGAGCCACCTTAACATACAGATCTCTCTGAAACATTTATATCTATGTAAGTGAACATCTAGAAAAATGCCAGCCTCATTCTCGGGGATTCACTGGTTTAAGTTACCTCCCTCAGAGTTCAATTACTAGGTCACATGGAACAGAAATGATGACCTTTAAAACATCAAATTATTTTCCAAAGTGGTCTCCCCTCTGCACACTGCTGTCAGCAGTGCACTGCTCCATATACTCTCCAGTGCAAAGGCCCTGTCATACTCCTGGGATAATGATCATGTTCATGTGAATGGGCTCCCGGGTGGCCAGAGCAAAGTATGCATGGATGAGGGCACTCCTGAGATGAGATTAGCACACAAATTCAAGGACTGAGGAGACTTCCAATGTGGGTGGGCATCATCATTCGTCCACAAAGTGACTGAAGAAAACAAAATGAAGAGGGAGGACAAATCAGTTCCTTTCCCCTGACTCAATGCTTGGGCTGGGACATCTTTTCCTGCCCTTGACTTAAAGGGCTGAGTTCAAGGAGGCTGAGGTAGCTGATTTTCAGGGCAAAGACGCGGAGAAGGAGAAAGCCTCTCAGAGAAGAGCGCCGGTCACAGGCTGACACAGGCAGTTATGAGAGAAAGAAAAGCAACCAGAGAACCGTGAACTGAGCACATCCTGGAGATGACGATGAGATGAAAGGAGCTCAAGGTCAGGCCAGCAGAAGCACCCAGATCTAGCAGATCCTCCCAACTGAACCAAAGGACACTCTGCAAGAAAAACACTCAGGAGGGACAGGTCTCATCTGTTACAAAACAAACCAATTCACACAAAATTCAAGAGAAGAAATATCACAACATTCACAGTTAAGATGGGATGAGTGTAATATATATTACAAATTTTAACATGGGCAAATTACATTGATATTTAATTAACCATGTTGCCTATGCCTTTTTACTGACTATTTCTACCTAGCTTAACCTTATTTTGTCCAAAAATTCAAGATTACTCAAATGAAAATTCTAAAAATCAAGAGATTCTTAGGAATCATAAACCTCAAGATCATCCTAATTGGTACAGGCTTTCCAATCTAACATTCACCCAAATGAGCAATCGCCAAACAAAATACTTTTTGAACTATGGGTTGTAATGCTGTTTGTAGATAATACACCAATCACACAAAAAGCATAGACATTTCTACTGTCTGTCAAGACACATTGCCTCCTCCAGGTATCTCCAGCTTCTTCCCATAGACCACAAAGTCCTTCAGCTGGCCTCTTCCAGCCACAGGAAGCTGGGTTCCAGGGAACATACTGGGACAAGGGAAGAGGAGAAAAAGAAACTACATGTGAAACAGAGGTCAGTGAACAACAACATACAGGCCAGTCTTCCTGAGTTTCTGCATGGCTGCACGGTTGCTACAGTTGATGATGGAATGCACACTCCCCAAGGCTTCATGTCTTCAGATTTAATCCACATTGTGAGGTATTTAAAAAGTAAAAACAAGCCAGAATTGGTGGTACAGACCTATAAATCCAGCACTCTGGGAAGTTGAGGCAGGAGGATCACAAGTTCAAGTCCAAGCTGGGTGACTTACTGACTCAAAGTGAAAAATATTTTTTAAAAAGTGCTGGGACTACTGTGCAATGTGTAGGCCCTGATTTAATCTCTAGTACAACAACAAAATAGAACGCTCTAAGCTATAGTGTTCAGAGCTGACGGTCATGCTGTGAGAAGAGGTCAGGATTAGATAAATCCATTCTGGAAAGCCTTCTGACTAACTCCTAGTAACTAAACAAACAGGGAGAGAGACCAAAAGATATACACATATACTCACAAACTGTCTCTCACTACGTGATGATGCTCAGGACTCTGCTAGCAAGAAGGCCATTATCAGATGAGGCTCTAGAACTACTAGCCAAAATACACCTCTTTATTTTCATAAAGTAGTTTGCTTTAAATATTTCATTATTGTTATGAAAAACAGATGAATAATAGCCCTCAATCTAAGAGTGGTCATTACTTGTATAAAAAGCTATAAAAATAAAACAAGGGATACGTGACAAAGATTGTAAGAGGTCCAGAGAGTCTAAAAATCTGGCCAAAATTGAAAAAGCTTCCTGACCTCAGTCTAGACAAACACCAAGTTGCAGGAAAATCCCATAAAAAGAAAACTGTGATGTTCAGGATCAATTGCTAGGAACAGAGAAAATGCCAATTTTCTTCTAAATTGTTTAAGTCCAGCTCCGTTGCAGGAGCTCTAACAGAACTTACCAGTCCAAGTGGTAAGTGATACTCCCGGACCCATCTATCTCATGTAAGAGGAGCCTGGTACATGAAAGACGGAGGCTAAACTCCGTGACAGGTCTCAAATCCAACTTAAAATCAGTAGGCCAGAAATTCTGCTCTCTCAGGATGACCAGGCAGAAACAGAAGAAAGCTCTCACTGACTAAGAAACGTTGCTGACATTCCTGCGGTGAAGCTTACATTCCTGTGGATGGGGAATTGGGTCTGGGGGCCATAGGTCGTTGCTTAATGTTAGTTAGCCAATCATAATGTTACAAGACGGTACTAGCTAAATATTATCCAATCACATAACCGCAAAGTCAGAAATCCTCCACCCTCTGCTCAAACCTGATAAAAGCCCTGCTTAGCCATTGTTCAGGTCTCTCGGATTAGATCCACTGTGTTGGTGAAGACCGAGAGTCTGAGTTTAAGCCCGAACAAAGACTCCTTGCTTTAGCATGTGTGATCCATCTCCTGGCATCTTCGGGACATCGCAATCTGGGCATAACAGTATGCAGAGGTCCCTCTGGCCACCCACTGCTCCTGAGCCCCCTTTGCACCTAGCTGGGTAGTCTAGAAAGAAGGGCCTGTAGGAGAACAGCTGAGGCCTCTGACTGCCACCACTCTCTAGGGAAAGCTGCTCTCAGCTCACCCCACCCCTCCCCAACCAGGCAGCTCTCCTCCCCCAAAGAATCCCTGTTGGGGAAGAAGACTAGAAACTGGCTGGGGTACAGGTGCAAGTCACATACTCAGTTTTAACAGTATGTAACAAAGCCGAAGTTTGAATCAAGAGGGGGAGAAAGTGGCCAGATTTACCAGGACTGTAGGTACAATCTTCTGTCTATGTGATTCTGACAATATCTCAAGAACAAGTCACTCCCGACCACAAGCCGCCTACACATGCACTGTACCAAAGCTCATTTTATTTAATCGTGACATTTTGCTACTGTTACTTCCTGAACACCCAAAACCATTCATACAATAGTCTCATGAGCTATTTGCCAAGCCAGCCACGTTCTGGTAGTGGGCCCTGCCCTGATACCAGTGAAAGAGCTCAACTGTGGGGGACGTGGACTGGCAATAAATAGCAAAATAATAACCATGATAATAATAAATTCAAGAATTAAAACACTCCAAAATGAAATCAACTACAAAACTGCGATGAGGTAGAAAGTACAGAGAGACGCTCTGGCCTGAATGACCAGGGGACAATTCTCTAAGGAGATGACATTAGAGCAGAAGCACTTTCAAGCAAAGGGAACACTGAGTATAAAGGATCCAAGAGAATCTGTTCAGCAGAAAGGACAAGGGTGGCAGGCCTGACATGGAGCAGGCAAGAGAACAGCGGCAACCCGGTCAAGGACGGTATGACCAGAGGAGGCAATACGCTACACAGTCACTGCTGGTGGGCAAGTTAGCAACTCGGGGAATTACTCGGTATTTCTACGTGGGAGTCTAAAGCACGCAGACAGGAATGCATCCTCCTGGAGGCACCAGGAACAAAGAGAGTCCTCACCTCTGTACTCCCGGGCTCATGGTCCCCTCCTTACATCACTCTGACTTCTGCTGCCCTTCCCAGTTTCTCCTTCTCAGCTTCCTCCTGCCACCCTCACCTTGCTTCTACCATGGGCACAGTGGATAAAGCAGGGAAACCTTTCCCTCTTAAGTTCTTCAACTTCCACCTGCCAAGTTCCCTTTGCCATGTTAGGTTCCATTATCACAGGATCCAGCATTCCGATATGGAGAATTCCAGGGGCCAGGATTCTGCCTACCACGCACTTCATTTCTAAAGATTATCTGAAGTGGGGAAGTGATATGAACCATTTATTTTTTTAAGATTACCTGGGCTGCTGTGTGGAGAAAGTATAGTAGAGGGACAAGAGTGGAAGCAGAGGACGGATGACTCAGCAGGCCATTACTAATGTACATTTCTTATTTGTTGAGGAAAGGAGAAGTACACAGCCTAAAATAGTATTTGGGTAGCTTTAAAAAATGGAAATAGAGCTATAAATAAATGAATTAACAAATCAATTACTACTTCCTCAGAAAGGATATGAGTGTTGTCTGAGACACTACTAACAGATATCTCTGGCAAGCTTAAGTGAAAAACCTAAAATTGAAGCAATTATATTAGTATAAGGTTACATAAGACAAGAAAGGCTTTGAATCAATGATCTAAGCTTCTACTTTATGAAGTAAAAAATGATTAAATTAAACCCAAACACACAGAGGAAAAAATAAGTCAATGAAATACAAAATTAAAAAGCAAAAGAAAAATATCAATGAAACCAAAAGCCAGTTCTTTGAAAAGATCAGTAAGATTATTTTGTAGCATTTTAAGAAAACACACAACATATCAATATCAAAAATAAATGAGATATTACTACGGATTAAAAACACATTAAAAGGAAAACAAGGACTATAAATAACATTATGCCAGTAACTTTCAAAACTTAACACAATTTCCTCAAAAGCCACAAAATTCACTGAGAAAGAAACAGATAAGCATCCCTGTATCCATTAAAAAGATTAACTCATAGTTAAAATTCTTCCCACAGAGAATGCCTAGACTAGATGGTTCTGTTGGTGAATTTTACCAAACAACTAAGGAAGAATATCAATTCTATAGAAATTGTTCCAGAAAAATAGAGGAACACTTCTCAATTCATTTTGTAAGACCAGCATGGTTCTGATACCAAAATCAAAGGGTAATTAACTTTCCTTCTGAGCATAACTGTAAAATTCCTCAATCAAATCTTACCAAAATCAAATCTGGCAATATATAAAAAGAATAATACATCATGATCAAGACAGGTTTGCTTCAGGAATATAAGTTTGTTTTATATCTTACTACCTTTAAGGGTACTAAAAAAGGAAGAGAGATTTGATAAAATTCAGTCATGGTCATGATTTACTTTTTAATTCCTCAGCAAAAAAGGAACAAAAAGAAACTTTCAACCTAACAAAGTGTATCTGTAAAGAAAATATTATACTTACCAGAAACAGACTAAATGTCTAAGGTCAAGAAAAGGCAAGGATGGACACATCCATTGATTCAACCTGTAATAAAGGTCTAAGTCAATGCAAAAGAAAAAATAAAAGTCAAACAGATTAGAAAGAAGTAAAACTTTTTGTTTGCAGATGGCCTGACTACCTACAGGTTAAAAAAAAAAATCCTCCCTAAAAATTGATTCAACAAGGTTGCAGTATATAATACCAACTATATTTGGTAGTAACATATTAGGAATAAAAGAAATGCCACTTATAAAAGTACCAAAAGCATGACTTAGAAATAAATACCAAAGATGTCAGAATGGTTTAAAAATATAGTTTGAGCATGTCCCCATGGGTTCATAAGGTGAAAGCTTAGTCTTGTTGCGCAATCATAGTGGTAGGTGGTGGAGCCAGTAGCCTAAAAGACAGGGACTAACTGATGGTAGGGCAGTGTCACTGGGGAAACCACCCTTGGGTGGGACTAACACAGTTCTCACTGGACCTAGTACACTTCCTAAGAGTAGTATCTTATTAAAGCAAAACTGACCCTTCCTTGATGCCTCGCTTCCTGTCTCACGCAGATACTCCCTCCATCTGACATAACTTGTCCTGATGAACTGATGTAGCAAAGAGGACCTCCAGCAGAGGCCAAACGCGTACAGTGCTGCCAAACTCACATTTTCAGGCTTCAAAACCACCATAGGTTAGATAAACCTGTTCTTCACATAATATCCAGTTTCAGATATTTTGTAACGGCAATGGAAAATGGACGAAAAAAATGGCCAAGTCTCACACACACATTTAAAGAGACAGTATAGTGTGGGCATAAAGATAGATATATACATTAATGGAATAGCACATAGGGTGGAGAAACAGCGCAGCTGACAAAGCACTTGCCTAGGAGGCACAAGGCCCTGAGTTTGATTCCCCAGTACCACGTAAGCCAGGTGTGGCAGTGCATGTCTGTGATCCCACTACTCAGGAGACTGAGACAGGAGGATTGCGATGAGTTCAAGGCCAGCCTGGGCTCCATAATGAGTTCAGGACCAGCCTGGACTGCAGAGCGAGACCCTTCCCCCACCAAAAAAAGCATAAAGTCAGAACATAACTCACATATATATATATATATATATATATATATATATATATATATAGTCAAATGATGTTTTAATAAGATCTCAAGACAGTGCATGAGGAGGAAATTAATACTTTCAAAAAGTAGTGGTGTTAGAATATTTAGATACACGCATGTATAAAGTAAAAACAAAACAACCTACAGTATAATAAAAGAATATGGTCTTAAGTCGCAGATTTCTGGCTGAAAGAGCTGTAAAACAGTATTTCCAGAGTGAAGGTGTCTTTTGTCACTCAAAGCCAGGGCTTCTCAAACCAAATCCACATTTATGCTAATGAAGTAACCCTTCTTAGGGCCTCTAAGATGTGCTAGGGAGTAGGGGTGGGGGAATACAGCCTAATTAAAATACTGAGCAATCTTCTCCAAGGGAGAAGGTTTGGAAATAAGTGTTTGATCGCCAATCGCCAATGGCCAATAACTTAATTATGCCTGTACAATAAAATCTCAGGAAAAAAAAAAACCCTCTAAACAACAGATCTTGGGGAGTTTCCTGGTGACTGAATTCATCAGCATGTGTGGGAGAGCAGTTGCCTTGACAGGGCACTGAAGCTCTGAAGTCCCTACCTCCCAACGTGCTCTTCGCATCTCCTCTACTTAGCCATTCTCACTACGATCCTTTATAATAAACAGTAAGACAATAAGTTCAACACTTTCTTGATTTCTGTGAGTTGATACAGCAAATCTCATTCCTGACATCAATTGTAATGTCTTCTTTCTATACCACTCTGACAGCAAGTATCTGGAGGCAACCATACCAATTCTTCAATTTGTTGACTGTATGTAAGTCTCATTACCTAAGACAGGATTTATTAAAACACTGGCCATTAGAAATTAAATTCAGTCTCTGATCTTTCTCCGCTTCCCAGAGGTTGAAGGCAAGAGTGTTTAAAGTTCTAGCATTTTAAGCCATAGTTATATTTTGAATCAAAAATTCCCATCTTGAAGCAATATTGAGAAACACCCTGCCTGAAGTCATCATCTCATTATAAAACAAAAGGCATTCCCATCAATCATGAAGTCCTCAGCATTCTAGCAGCTCTCTGCTGCAACCCAGAGCAAAGACCAAATACATTTTTTATTGTATCATAATACCACAATATCTACCTCCCAATATTTAAAAATTAACTCAAAATAAGGTAATGGCCTAAATAATAATATGTTTTTATGAAATATAAAAACCACAATCCTACTAGAAGAAAACACAGGAAAAAATCTCTACAGTGTTGAGGTACAATAGTATTTCTTAATCCACCAAAAAGTATAAATAAAAGAAAAAGAGGCAAATCAGTCTCAATGCATAAAAAAGGCAAGTCAATGAATGGCAACAATATTTGCAAAGTGTATCAGGTAAAATCTAGTGTCAAGAATGAATAAGAAACTATTAACAACTCAAAACATGACATTCAAATAAAACTCTGGGGAAAAGATTTGATTAAACACTTCACCAAAAAATATATACGGATAACAAGCACAAGAAAAGATACTCAAAATCATTAGCCTTTAGAGAAATGCAAACTTAAAACCACAATGATGTATGACTACGAATCTAGTAGAATGTCTAAAATTAAAAAAAAAATCATCAAGTATCAGAAAAGATATGAAACTCCCAGAACTCTCACACACTCATAAACTCTCATATAACTCTCCTAAAAACGCAAAGTGATCCAAGTGGCAGTTTCTCGGGTTTTGTTCTATTTTGTTTTCTGCTTGCTGGGGATTAAACCCAGGGCCTTGTGCATAATTAACAGTCTCTTACAAAACTAAATTTATAAAAGCTACAGTTATAATAAAACTCGGTAATACCAATTCTAGTACTTACCCAAGAAAAAATGAAAACATGCATTCATGAGAAGACCTGTGCATGAATGGTCATAGAAGTCCTATAGTTGGATGTCGAATGTCTTAACCACCAACTCCCAAGATCCCTGTGCTGACCTCATGGGCCCCAGACTGATGCTAGTAGAAGGTGGTAGAGCCAGCTTCAGAGTTCAGGCCTGTGGGGGAGGAGGGGTACCCTAGGTCACTTCAGGGCATGTGATTACGGGAGCCTGACCTCTTCTCTCCCCTGGGCCTCTGGCACATGACTAGATGCATGTTCCACTCACCCCACCAATATGTGCTGCCTCATCACAGGCCCAAACTCATCACAAACTGAGACTTTCAATACCATAAGCCAAAATGAAACTTTTTCTCTTTTTAAGTTACTGATTTCAAGTATTTTTGTTACTATGATGAAAAGCTAACACAATAGCCAGACTAACATATCCAGAAGCAGTCAGTATAAAAGCCCAAAATGGAAAAAACTCTAATTTTAGGCAACCAACTGATGAAGAGAAAAATAATAGGCCAGTTGAATCTAGTGGTACAGGCCTAGAATGCCAGTTCTCTAAGAGACTGAAGCAGGAAGATCTATTTGCACCCGGCCTGGGCAATTTAGTGACTCAATGAAATTTTATCTCAAAATCAAAAATAAAAATTGGTTGAGGTTATAATTCAGGACAAAGTCTCCCAGTTCAATACCCAGTATTGCAATAATAATAATAACAACAACAGCCCATACAATGGATAACTACTCAGCAGATAAAATGAATACTCAGCAATAAAGTGAAACTATTATATTCAGCAAAAAAAATGAAACTACAAAACATAAAACATGGGTGAGCCCAAAGCAATATGCCAAATGAAAGAAGCTAGACACAAAAGATCCACTATATTATGAGTCTATTTATAAGAAAATCTAGAACAGACAAAATTATAGCAGCAGCAAGAAGACCTGGATTTTACAAGTGACTGCAAGTGAACACAAGAAAGCTTTAAATGACAAACATGATCTATACTGTGAGCGTGATTACGGATTAAGTATCTGTCAAAACTCATCAGTTATACATTTAAAAATTAGTAAACTTCATTGCAAGTTTACGTTATTGAAACTTCAATAAAACAGATACTTTAATTTCAGAAATGTAATATACAATCAAAAATGAACACTATGCTGATATGCTAAATTAATGTAAATCTGTGACACTTACGCACTTCACTTTACTTACCTAAGGAACTGCTAGGCAAATAAATGCTGACAATTTTAGTGAGAAGTCTTTAGTCATAACTTAATTTACTGGAATTCAAAAGCAGAAGCAAAATGACCTTTACTAAAAAAAAAAAAAAAAAAACCCATACAGATATAATTCAGTGAAACACTCAATTTAGAGTTCTACATATAGTAATCAAATACCAAGAACTGTTTGTCATCTATTTTATGAATTTTAAAAGGAAAAAAGTCCTCAGTCTCAATAATTTCTCATAATTTCATTTAAAAATGTTATGGTAAAAACACAAAGCATGTGAGAATAAACAAAACAGATGACTGTGATTACAAGTTTCTATTAAAGCAACAACCTATTTGAAAGGATTTCTCTGTAATTTCATTATCAATAATAATATACTTTTAAGTAAGCATTTTGAGATAGAATTATTTCAGCATTCAAAGAAATAAAACTTTTCAAATAAATAAATAACTCCTAGAATATACAGAGGGATGGGGGAGGAATAGCTCAGCAGTTAAAGAGCTTGCCTAGCAAGCTCAAGGCCCTTGAATTCCATTCCCCAGCCCTTACATAAGCTGGACACGGTGGCACATGCCCATAATTCCAGCAATCAGGAGGCTGAGGTAGGAGGATGCCTTGAGTTCAAGGCCAGCCTGGGCTCTACTGTGAGTTCAGGAGCAGCCTAGACTACAGGGCAAGACCCTGTCTCAAAAAAAAAAAAAAAAAAAAAAAAAAAAAAAAAAAAAAAAAAAAAAAAAAAAAAAAAAAAAAAAAGGAAAGAAAAGAAAAAGAAAAAGAAAGAGAATATGCAGGGGAAGCAGCATAATTTATGGAGCCAAAGCTTCATAAAAACTCTGGACTACTGAAATGCTACTTCTCAATATTCTAAAAGAAGTACAGGAAAGCCCTGAATCCAGAAACAGTGTTATAACCTACAAAAAAAGACTATACAATAGTGATTTTTTTGGCCTACAGAGCCTCCACTAACACGTGTAAATTCGTAAAATATTAAGGACATAAAAAAGAGCCTTCATACTCCTTTCAGATTTTAAATTAGAACCCACTGTATGGTAAAGAAACCCCTGCCCAGAATGCATGAGGCCCTGGGTCTGATTCTCACAAAAAAAAAAACCTTGCCCAAGAAGTCAAGGAAAAAAGTTCCAACTAAGCTACTACTTCTAATCAGGTCCTCTACTTCATGGGGAGTCTATAAAATAAAAAAATCTAAATCATCCCATGAGGTCTCTTTGTAGTCTAAATGTTTTCCTTCTTAAATGTTTTAACAATTTAAGAACTCTGTCACTCTTAAGTCACCAACACAAAACAATATACTAATGTACTTTGTGTTTTCAAAATTTTTTCCTTCACATACATTCATTTAGTATAATTTGTTAACACAACATAGTTACCATTTCAGAAAGTTTCTAGATACAGAAAAAAAAAACACACACCTGATCCATGATCTTATCCATACAGTTCACAGGGCTGCAATAATAATATAATGGGCATAATGATTACTGTGTAATTATGTCTACTCCTACATATTTTCCCGACAGTAATATAGTCTTAAATAGTTGCATAATATTCTAATGTATACATTTGTATATTTATGTATATATGAGTATAAAAATGATAAGATTATGCTTTTATTAGGGAAAGAAAGGAATAGGGAACAGAATTTCTTTTATACTTTCCCATATATTTTAACCTCTACCTTTTAAAATTTTAATTAAAAAATGGGAAAACGTTAAGTGAAATATAGTTATCAATTTTAAGTAAAATATTTTAACGGGAAATGGAAATGACCTAGTCCAATGCAATGTAGGAATCTCTTTAATAATATTCAATTGCCTCATATCCTAGCATTTTTTAAAAGAGACATGGGGAAAATGAACTAAAGTCAGCAGTCAGAACATGGTCAGTGACACTGGTGGTCTAAGATAATTTAAAGATGCTGCTTAATACACGTTAACAGTCTCTGAAAAAGCATCAGTAAATTACAGCATTGTTTAAAGGCTGATTAACTTCAGCAAATATATGCTGAGTCTCTTATATGACTCTCAAAGAGTATGACAAGTTCCTGTGCTCAAGAAATCTGAGACAAGGGCATTTCACAAGCTTTAATCTTTCAGGTACGGTAAAGGTACCACAAGGGCCAGTCACAGGCCTAAATGCCCAGCACTCTGGGAGGCAAAGAGAGAAGGACTGAAAGTTTGAGCCCAGCCTGGGCAATTAAGCAATTTTAGCAAGACTCGGTCTCAAAAACAAAACAGGGAGGGGAGTTGGAGGGAGCTGGGGAGACGGGAAAATAGCTGTGTGTGAAGGCCCTGGGCTGGACTGTACTAAAAAAACAAACAAACAAACAAACAAACAAACAAACAAAAATCAGATATTTAGAGAAGAGAAACCCATAAGGCGAAAAGAGAAGACAAAATGTCAAATGAGTGACTTCGGGGAATGAGAAATTCTAAAAGAATCAATAGATGAATACACCATTTTTCAGGGGCTTGTTTTTAACTATTGCAACTTCTTCAGAATAGAAATTAAAGATTTCATAAGGTGAGCTGACAACAGTCGTATACAGTTGTTAAAACCAGTACTCTGGGAGGCTAAGTCAAAAGAACTACAAATTCAAGCCTAGCCTAGGCAAATCAGCAAGACCATGCTTCAAAAGAAAGTAAGTAAAAAGGTAGCTCAGATACATATCAGAGTAAAGGACCACAGCTGAGTCCCCACTACTGAAAGCAATAAAACAAAACAAGACTTCATTATGTGAAAGGCTGTATTCTTCAACAATAACTAACAAAAGTGCACCTGGGTAGCTGGTTAAAAGTAAGATGTTTATATTAATATAACAAATTTATTTTTTTAACTAGGTAAAGAATTTTATTTATCTATAATTACAGTTAATGTGCACAAATAAACCAAACAAAACTATTGGCTGATCTATTTCAAATACACACAACAAAAAAGAAAAACTTCTGGAAAAATCTGAAAGACACATTGAATTACTAAAATAATGATCTGCACCAACTTTTCTGTAATTCAAATACTGATTTTTGATAGAATATAGTAACATCTTGTAAGTCAAAATATGAAAGATTACCCAGCACATGCAAAAAAGTTAAAAGCACATAAACAAAGGCAGTAGATTAAATTAACTTAGGAAAAAAGT
Source organism: Ctenodactylus gundi (assembly GCA_004027205.1). Lineage (NCBI taxonomy): Eukaryota > Metazoa > Chordata > Mammalia > Rodentia > Ctenodactylidae > Ctenodactylus > Ctenodactylus gundi. Next base: position 1,096,365 of record PVKB01000072.1, on the reverse strand, counting down.
ATTCAACTAGTATTCAATAGTATTCAATACTATTTACCCAATAGTATTTCATACATTGTTTAATATGTCCCTAAAAAGGCCATTAGCAACACAGACAGCTATAACGGCACAAAAGCATGAAAGCCTTTTCCAAACAATGCCTAAATGAATATTAACATTTGTTTTTAAAGTGTTCTGCCTTCATAGGATCACCACCACCGTTCAAAGATTCATATAATTGAGCCTTCCTTAAAAATCTTAAAATACATTACAGCAGCCTTAATATTACCCCACAGTTTCCAGAGGACCTCCAAGTCACCAGTCACTGTGTGAAAGCCACTCACTCAAGATCATTTTTGTCTGGTTCTCAAAGTTACTGGTGCAAGAATCCCAATTCTTTTCGTATAAGTTCTTCATATTGTTTAGGAAAAAAGAATGTAAAGTGTACATAAAATCTTTACAGGAACAATACAGCTATCAGTTATTGACTACAGTTGGCCCTCCATATGCATGGATTTCACATCCCCTGATTCCACCAGCCACAAAAAGAAAATGTTGGGGGATTTCATCTGTACTGAACACGTGTGGACTTTTTTTCTTACCATTATGCCTTAAATAATATAGTATAAAAACTGACACATAGCACTTACCTTGTATTGGGTACAGGTAATCTAGATATAATTTAAAGTATACATATAGGAGGACGTGAGTTGGTTATATGCAAACACTATGCCATTTCATATGACAGACCAAAAGCCAACTACAGTGGTCTATGCCTTCTCTTACTGACAATGAAATCTCTCATAGCCCTACTAAGCAAACAAACATAAAAACAGAAGCCTGCACTGCCTAACACCGTAACTACAGCATTTGAGAGCATTAATCCCAGATTCTTTGATTACTCAACACCAGTTAAAACTAAACATTTAAGTATGCTACAGTACATCTTAGAAAGCAATAAAAACCTATAAAAGTCAAAATACAACTCAGTTGCACTAAATCTCCCTAAATAATCATACAATTCTACAATGTTTTAAGGTAGACATCAAAAAGATTCAAGCTAAAAGGACTGAGTACAATGAGGAATGTCAGTTAAAATTACACTGTTTAGATGCAGTATTTGGGTCTATGAATTAATTATGACCCTCACTGTCACAAATACCAATTTAAAAACATTTAATCAACAAATATTCCTTCATGTTCTCAGAATTGTTCCAGGTACAATATTCTAAATGGTCAGTAAATGCTTGTTACACAAACCTCTATAGATGGTTCCCTTGAATGGGTGTTTACTTTAAGGAAATCATCTCATTGACATTTTTACCAAAAGTTTATTTTATGCTTCAATCAGCATCTACCTACAACTGCTTGCTAGCAAATTACAACGATACTGTACATTATCAGCCTTTTTCATCATAATTACCTGTACCTTTTACTAGCCGAAACAGATTCATCAAATATCATGGCTTAGAAATACTGAGAAATGAGGAAAACGCAAGATAACGCCATCCTTAGCTTTAGATATATGAATTAGCTGTCCTTCACTATCACAGATACCAATCTGAAAATGTTGTACAATCCACAGACACATACCCACATGAATACTACAATGAACACCAATCGTCAAGGCAAATGCCTACACTTAATACTTTGCGTTATGGCAGCTCTTGCTAGTCAATTAAAGTACTACTTGAACAACTAAATGTACATAGCATAAAGCTCCCCAACAGATGTGTCATAAATATGATTCACGTGTAACAAACACATTAATGGCTCAAAGTATTTTTCAGCTTCAAAAATTACTATAAAGTTTCTAATACTGACAAAGCATTTTTTTCTTATGAAGCAGAGAAAAAGGAGTTGCTGTTAATAAAGTTTAAGCCACAACATCCTATGATATAATTTCATAATAAAATTCATTTACATACCAGCACAGAATATCCCGGGGACTTCACTCCTAATTATTATGGTGCGAACTTTCTTATCGGATTTTAACGCATCCACAGCTTTTGATAACTAAATCAAAATAGGGTGGTTAAGGAAAAAAAATTATTTTCAGATTGATGTCAACATTATATCTTAATATTAGAAGTGAACATTATGTCTAGTTTTCACTCACCATTTTTATAAGGTTTTTACTGAGTGCATTTTTGCCATAAGCTCTGTTTATTCCAAGAACCACAATTCCTAGTTAAGAAAAAGGGGGGAAAAAACAAACAAGTTAGTGAGGTAACTCAGAGAATGCAGACTTTATCTAGCACATCTAGCTAACTTAGGACTTAACAAATCTACAATCTTACTGAGGTTTCCTGCAAGTCTTGCACTTTTTTCATACTTCCTTTTCAAGATGAGCATTTGTTTAAATACATGATAATTACTAGAGTTTAACAGTCACAGCTTCACCACTTAAGGGGATAAAATACTATGACATTATAGGTCTTTTGATTTTTTTTTCTCTGTAGTGTAACCAAGGTAATCTGTAAAATTTTACTGAATCTACAGCACTAAATTAAACTAACTGAGGGAAGGTTGCACTTATAGTGAAAATTCATAATTACAGGGTACTACTTAAAATCTGGCTTCATCATGTTTGCGTATACATTAAACAGGATTAACAGCTAACAAAAGCTTGTATGTTAGTATTATCTGATCTGCTTTTGCTAGTATCCCAGTTGTTAATAGCTCATTTTCTCTTCTTGTTATAGTACATCAGTTCTCAATGTTTCTATTCCAGGCTTCTCTCCAGATTTTCATCCCACAGACTTAAATTGAGGACACTTTCATTCAGAATACAGGCAAGCAACTCAAACTCAACCTATATAAAACAAAGTTCATTTTCTCTCCCACATAACCCAGCTCTTCCTCCTAATTCCTCTGATTTCACCAGAAAGCATTATCTATACCCAGCCTCCTATTCCAATTTCAGGAGACAATTCTATTTTCTACAAACAATGCTATATGTATAATTCATCACCTCCTTAAACTCCATTTCTGAATTCAAGGACATTAACTGAATGCTTAAAGTTCTATACAATCTGTATTCAACTTTCTTGTCCTCTGAACAAGCACAAATTTTTCACTGTCTACCAGAAATGCCTTATTTTATGTAACAAGGCTAAACAAAGAGGGGCAATGTACACCACTGATCTGTCCAGAAAACTGTACAAATCCATTTGCAGCAAAAGTACAAAGATGACTTCAGCTCACAATAGAGATTGCAAGAAGTCCAAATGATCTCACCATGGAGCAAAGGACGAAGAACTTATACCTGTGACAGGCTCTGCACTGAACAACTGCATGACTTTTGGTCAGTCCCAGCACTAACAGCTACCACTAACTGAGACTTTAATGTGTGTCTAGCACACATTACTTCACAGCTTTATGTACATTAACTCAATCTCCACAACTCAAAACTCAGGTACAATTTTTATCATCAGTTAACAGGTAAGAACAGTCACTGGACTTGAAGAGGTTAGGTACTTTCAACAGTAGCAATCAAACTTCACACCTGAATGACACTGCTACATCATTCAAGTTTCAGTATTCTCGTGAAGAAAATTAAATAGCTAAGACGAGATGTGTTCATTCATTTAGATATACCCAGTATGTATTACAGTACTTTAGCCTCTAGGAGGAAAAGACAAACATTAATAACCTTTCATTAAAATAAACAATTCAAAATGTTTTATATGCTATAAATGGTGCTACTTGTACCCAGAACTCCCACGATCTGGGGATAAAGGGATATTGCTCAACTAAAGTTTGGCCATGGCGGCACTGCGGTGAGAGAGACCAGTAGCAGTTAAGGCAGGAGGAGGATGAGGGGCAGAATCCCAGGGAGAAGAAACAGAAGAAAGCATAAACTGATCATGATCCAAGGAGATGAGATGAGTAATCAAAAAGACTGAAGAGGTCAGCAATGGACAGATAACATCCTCTCAGGCCCTGCTGAAAGTGTGGTCTCGATCAGATGGACAAGTAGCCACTGCAGTTGCTTAAGTATAAACAAACAGATAAAGACATATGAAACAAACATGGCAGAAGTGCAGAGGACAGCAGCTCAAAGGACACACTATGATACAGGCAGAATGTAACAGATCTGACGAGACTTGCAGTGGCAGAAATGAAGGAAAGTGAAAGGATTCAATAGCTATTCGTGAAGCAAAACTTAATACAAGCTGGTGATTACTGGACTGAGACTGAATGAAGTGGAGTGAGGTGTTACGCACGTCTGCCACATATCTGGCTTCAACAACTGGAGAAAAGGAGAAGACATTCAATGACAGAGCTATTAAAAAATAGCAATGTGAAGACAACGAAAAGTAAAGCTCAGGAGTTCAGTTTTTAATTAAAGCAAACCCAAACTGCCTCTGAAGTATCCAAGTTCATATCAGCTCTAAAAATAGAACCTAACGATGCAAACTTTAGGTCTGATGAGGGGAGGTGAAATCCTAGCATAACAGGTCCTAGTTATTTGACCTTGGGTAAGTTAATCTCTCTGATCCTTTCTTATTCTGTTAAGATACTAACATTTCTTGGAACTTCCAGTCAAGTTGGTGCAGCTGAGTAATACCACTGTACATTATCTCTTCATGGACTCACTTAAAAAGTTGAAAATATAGTTAAAAAACACATGTTCAATATAGGTAGGAAAGGGAGGAGCACCAACAATTGAAAGGGAGCCATGGGAAAGCCAGAAACCCAGAAACCACATTGGAAGCACCAGGTAAACAGCAGCCTAGGACACAGACCCAGGCCAACCACAAACAGCTGGAAGCCACCAGGATCCACAAAGGAAAGGCTACCCTGAACCTCTGACCAAGGTAAGCAAGTATCTGGGGACCTGAAAACTGACTGTACTGGTAGCCCCAGCCTCCAAAGAAGGAGCCTGTTGGTAGTACATACCACAAACACAATGTGAGTGCCCCCTAGAAAAGGCCGCCCTGAACCTAACTCAGATACAGTGCTGGAAGCCATAACAGGCAATGATGAAAGCAGGAGACCCTGTTTTCTTTTTTTTTTTTAAGAGCCTGAGACAGAACTATTTAGAATAAAACAAAACTCAGAAAAGCACATCAGAACTTTTGGAGTCACTCTTAAACAGTACCTAGGAACAAACTGGCACAAGAGACAGTTGCAGAGAAGAAAGGCTGTCAATCCCCTGAAAAACTTGGGTGTAGTGGGAGTACCTCCCAAGCTGGACAGCCCCACTCTTGGAGGAGGGAAGCCAAGACAGATGGGGGAGCTCTGCTGAGAGAGATTGGGGTGATTAAGACAATTCAGAGGTAATCAGACTGTTAACTCTTCCCTGACTGCTCATTCCCAGCACAGAACTCAGAGGAATTTCAGCTTCTCCCCTCAACACCCTCACAGCTGTTCAAAGAAACCTCTCAGCTAGGCCCTTAAAATGAAATCCCTCAACAACAGAAACATGGGAAGAAGATAAGGCAACAGGACACCCACAGTTATGCCTAAGAGACCCCAGAATTTAATGTCATAAGCCCTGAAATAGTGAAACTCATAGGAAAGAAAGTCAAAAAACAAATAAATGAGTCTAACATCCAGTTCAAGTAAGATACCCTCAAAGAAATGCAAGCAATGATCAGTGAGCTTAAAGACAAATTTACTAAACAAATAGCAGTATGCATGGATACAAAGTTCACTTAGCATATAGAAGCAACAAATAAAAAGTTGGTTGAGGTAAATAAGCAAATGCAAAATATGAAGGAACATTTTGATAGAGAAGTAGAAATTTTGAAAAGAAGTTTAGCTCAAATTCAGGATACGAAAAATACATCTGGAAGCAGGGGAAGTAGACTCAAACACTGCGAGGACTGCATTTCACACCTTTAAGACAAGGCTGAGGAAACAAATGCTGTAATTAGGCACAACTCCAAAATTGGAAATGAGCAAAGAAGCTGGATACAACAGATGACGGATGTCTCAAAGAGAAAAAAATCTTAGAATTATGGCTATGGGAGAAAGAGCAGAAAACAGCACCAAGTATAAAAAGTTTATTCACTGAAATCATGCAAGAAAACTTCTTAAATCTAGGAAAAGAAATTAACTTCCAGGTACGAGAAGCTTATAGAACACCAGATAACCTCAATCAGCAATGAGACTCATGATGACATATCATAATAAAAACCTCAGAAATACAACATAAAGAGAGAATATTAAAAGCAAGAGAAAAAAAGACATTAGTCTACCAAGGCAAAACCATTCAAATTACCACTGATTTCTCAATGTAAATTTTAAAGGCGAAGAGAGCTTGGAGCAAAATCATCCAAGCCTTAATAGACAACGAATGTCAACCCAGGTTGTTGTATCCACCAAAATTATTCCTAAAAATTGAAGAAGTAAAAATTTTTTCTGACCAAGAATCCCTAAAGAAGTCTGTGACCATTAGCCCACCACTGCAGAAAATACCTGAAGGAATTTTGAAGAGAGACAGAGATACAAGCAGCACCAAAGAACGTGGAAGAATGGAAACATCTAAAAAGGAAGTGTAACAACAACAAAAAGATTGGTATTTGAATCATTTGATTGGTATCTTACTAAAACAGTACCAGCTTTTTCATAACATCTGTGAAACTTCCCCCTATAATTATTTTTAAAAGTATGTTAGTTTGAAAATTATAATAATTATATTTACCATGAGGAACTGGTATAAAAACTTTTAAAAACGTATGCATGGTAGATAAAACGATAAACCAAATCTGACAAAATGTTAGTAAATAGTGAAATGTGAGCAAATAATTTATGAAAGCTAAAAAAATGCTGAAATAATCACGCCATTGTATCTTTTGCTTAGGTGTAGTTTACTTTTGTGATATACACATAAGTTTCTTTAATACAGCAATTCACTTATTTGGTCTCTGATGTTAAGTGTATCTTAAAAAACTAACTGACATAATGATAAACTAAATGTCTTTTGAATGTACACACATTTACCTTTCAGTATTCAGCTAGGGAATTTGAAATTTAATGTCTTTTTATTCTTTCTCACATTTTCTAGCCTTATAAATTTCATGGTTATAGTTCTTATAGTTCTTTTCTTATGTAGATTGGTTGGCGAGGCCATGTTAAAGAATCTCAAGAAAGATATACTAAGGTTACAAAAAAAAAAAAAAAAAAAAAGACCTTTCAGCAAGTCGTCCCAATAAAGGGCCCTGTTGGACCCAGAGAAGACACATCAAAATATGAGCACTGCAGCCCATTCTAGGAATGGGAAACTGAGCTAAAGAATGGTGATTTGAGTGGTTAAATGAATCTTATGCGAAAGATTAAATATATTTAATATTGCATGATTTCTCTGATTTGGGAAACCCAGAATACAAGTATTCTATAGAACTAAAAAGGGTATGACAGTGGGAGTTAAGGAGGATATGAGGGTGTGGGGGTGGGGGGCAAAAATGGGAAGGGATTGTAAAATTGATGTGATATTTACGTGCAAGTTCATTGTAAATATTATGTATCACACATACATATTAATAAAAATGGGGGGAAAGATACTAACTTTTCTCAATACTCTGGAACTGTATGAGGATCATATAATTGGATGCATACATATAAAGAAAGCTTCCAAGCCAAGTCTCTAATTACCATCATCCCTTCTAGCATGAACATTTTTGACATAATAAACACTATTTTACTATAATTTACCTTCCATTTCTCTCACTTTTTAATTTTGGAATCTTTTTTAAAACTATGCATGTGAATAGCTTACATGATATATCTCACTTTAAAACAGTAAGGGCAGTCTCCTAAAATGCATTACTGAAAATCACTGAATTTCCATCCAACACTGTATATCATATATCCCTGAGATTACATAGAAAAATAATGTCATTTTACATTAGGTTTCACCAATTTTCTCTGAACTAAAGCTAAATATGTTTAATGATCACTAGTTGCTATTTTACAAATTATCTGCCTATTCAATCTTCTCCAAGATATGATATAATACTCCCTATTTTCAGGTCCTGGCTTTCCTTTTTTGTCAGCAAAGACTTGCAGACTTTTTCTGATAGTTCTTGCACATGTTTAGAAGCAACTTGATACTTTTATAAATTGTTGTATTTCTATTTCAATTGTATTTTCTAATCACCTATGGGGAATACATGGAAAGCTTTATGGTATTTTGTTTAGTATTTCCCAGTAAATTTATGAGCTATTGATAGGTTTAATGAATGATCCCTTCAATTTCCTCACAAGATAATCATTATCTAGAAATACTAGCAATTATGTTTTCCTGCTCTAATGTTGATTTAATTTCTCATTTCCTTCTTTTAGCAGTTTACTTGAGCAAGGAGTCTAAGTCCAATATAAAATATTAGCAAAGATTACAAGTTTCTTTATTTTCTTATTTCATCATTTGATACATTTGTTATAGGTTTCTAACAGCTTTTTATAAAAGCATGAAAACTGTTTCTATGTTCAAATTTTCATTTAAAAAATCACTACAGCCACAGAGGTATTAGAAGAAAGCAAAAGAATACATCGAGAAATGCAAACCGGTAAGCCTTATTTATAAAGGTTAAAAATCCTTAATGAAATACACACTGACCATTCTTATTTAAAATGTATCAAGACCAGAAAAAGATTTATGATTTCTTTCAGGTTTTGGAATATTTGCATAAACAGAATGACACATACTGAAGATGAATCTAAGTATAAACACAAAATTCATTTTTGTTTCACTAGAGGTAAAACCAAATGCATGAATGTTTAAAATGTATTATAGTAAAAGACACATTATCATTAATTCCTCTAAAAATACTCACTCTCACTTCAAACACATTTAATCCATTGTTCTTACCACTTTCTAAATCAATTCTGGAAGTCCTGTTTGTGTCTTTATGAAGTGGGATCAAAAGTACAGTGAATGCCACTGCAGAGTGCCACCCAATGGCAAAGCAGTACTGTAAAAACAAGACAGTATGTCCTCCCCCGTCGTATTCACCAGTCTGGCAGCACAATAAGGGATTTATACATGCCAAGGTGAGATTTATCCCAGGAATGTTAGGGGCGTTCAACATGCAAACATAAAGCAATACACCACATTAATAAATTAAAACTTCCTAAAATCCTATGATTATTTCAACTAACGCAGCAAAAATACTTGACAAAAATCCAACACTGTTTAATGATTTAAAATGTAACACAAACAACAAACTAGTAAAAGATGGGAACTTAAACTCAACCTGATAAAAAGCATTTACAAAAAGACTGGATTTCACATCATATTCAGTGATAAAAGGGTAAAGGTCTTCTCCAAAGAAAGAGAAAGAATGCCTGCCTTCCCACGGCTACTTAACACGGTACTGGGCATTCTAGTCAATCATTTTTTTAGGCAAGAAAAAAAAAAAAAAGCATCCAGACGGAAAAGAATAAATTACACCCATACAAAGGACATATTCCTATTAGTATATGCAGAAAATCACAAGGAATCCACAAAAAAACCTATAAAGCTAAAAAATGGATTCAGCAAAGTTTGCATGATAATTATATATTAACAATACACCCAAAAATCAAAGTAGAAAAATAATTTAATTAATAGCATCAAAAAGAACAGAATACGGGGCTGGAGGCATAGCTCAGCAGTTAACAGTGCTTGCCTAACAAACACAAGGCCCTGAGCTCTGCTTCCCCAGCACCACATAAACTGATTGTGGCACATGCCTGTAATCCCAGCAGTCAGGAAGCTGAGGCAGGAGGATGAATGCCCTGTGTTCAAGGTCCGTCTGGGCACCACAGTTACTGAGGACCAGTCTGGATTACAGAAGGAGACCCTGTCTCAAAAGCAGAAGGGAAATTCTGTTTTGCAGCATGTGAGAAACAGGAAGCAGTCACTCAATCCTAACAAGTTTAACACTTGATTTTAGATCGATGAGAGAAGCAAGGCCTAACAAGACTAAGTGGTGCCTCCAAAACTGGAGACAGACAAAAGAACACCGAGAATCCTGCCTTGCCTCAGCAAATCCACAAGCATACTCCCACAGGACATAATGCTGAGGCAGGGAAACCTACACCATAACTGAGAAATGGCTGGCGTTTCAAGCGGACAAATATGATAGATTAAAAATTCTAGGAGGATCCTGTCACTAGCAAGTAAAAATGCTCTGAACTCCAGGATAACACATCAGAAATTGTCAACAGTCAAAAAGAAAATGACTTTAAAAAAATCAAAGAGCTGTGAGACAATTACAAAACATGTAACATATATACAGCGAGAATTGCCGAAGGAAGAAGAAAAAAAGCGAAAAGAAGAAAAATATATGAAATGATGATTGATAATTTCCTCAAATTCATGTCAGACACCAACTCACAGATCCAGGAAAGACAGAGATCAAGGAGAATGAATTCTGAGAATACTATACGCAGGCAAGTGATTTTCAAACTACAGAACGTCAAAGATAAAAATCCTCAAAGAAGACAAAAATAAAACACACACCTTACCTAATGAAGAGCAAAGGTAAAAACGATACCCATCTTCTCCTTAGAGGCCAAGGATAAGAAGACACACGTCTTGTACCTAACAATTTTTAGATCAATGACAAGACCATGAACACAACAGGGATCACCTAAGATTACAGTGGAACTTGAAATCTCCTAATATTCAATAATTTCACACTAATATAAACAAAGCCACTATGCTGTCAGTCACATAAAAGTATACAATTATGTATAGTACAAATTCTAGGTAATGATAATAAACCAACCACAGATTTATAAATTTACTATATTATCCCTTTAATCATCATTTTAGAGTTCACTCTTACAAATAAAAAGAATTTTACTATAAAACAGTATGTCATGTTTTTCTGCATCTACCCTGTCTCTTGATGGCATCGATTTCTGAGGCTTAATTTAATCTCATGTTTCGCTCATCATGCCCTAGAAGCAAAAGGCAATGGTGTAACATATACACATACATACACAACGCAGCCTGGATATGCAGTGTGCTATACCACAGAGGCCTGTGCAAGCATGTTCGTAATGTTCACACAAGGACAAAACTGCCTAATGACAAGTGTGGAAGAATGCGTATCTCCATCACTAAGAAGCATATTAAGTGGCATTTATAATGTTGAAAAATTACTAAAAATATTACTAACCCAGAATCTGGATAATTTAAAATTATCCTTTAAAAGTGCTAAAGACTTACTCAGATTAAAAAGCCTAAAAAAAAAAAAATTGAAGAATCTGTTGCTAGTAAACCTGCTCTGCAAAAAATAATGAAAAAAATTCTCCAGAAATGAGGAAAAACATGTTAAGTCCATAGCAGATTTATACAGAGAAAGAAGCATCAGAATAGAAATAAGTGAAGGTAAAATAATTACTTTTTTAATGAACTGAATAGACCTTTATTTAGAAACAAAGAACAGAGGGTAAAAGCTACCATGACCTGGGAGGGGATCCCCAGGGGGTTGCCCCTCTTATTCTTAACTGATGTAAAATAATTTGTTCAAAATAATGGTAGTGAGTTGAGCATGTGTGGTTCAGTGGTAGAATGCTTGCCTAGCATGCAGCAAGTCCTGGATCTGATCCCTAGCACAGGAAAAAAAAAAAAAAAAATGGAAGCAACAATTACGAATGACTGCATATGTTTAGGTATGAGTAAAACAGGAAGATATTACGGATTGAATAAAGAATAGGCTGTATCTGATGGTAGAGCACTTTCCTAGCATGCACAAGACCTTGGGTTCAATTCAAAGCATAGGAGAAAATAAAAAGCCAGGCCTGGTGGCACACGCTGCAATCCCAAAACTCTGAGAGGTTAAAGCAGGAGGTTCCCAAATGGAAGCCCAAACTGGGCAATTTAGTGACTTAGTGAGACCCCCATCTCAAGATCGAAACCAAAATATACGCTGGGGATGTGGCTCAGTGTGAAGGCCCTAGGTTCTATTCCCAGTACTCCACTATGCAAAAACCCCACAAAGCTAAGTAAATACAAAAAAATCCCATGTTCATGAAAGACTAAAGGTCTTCATACCACATACATAAATTAACTAGAATTTTATCAAAGACCTAAATATATGAACTAAAAACTACAAAAGTCTTAGAAAGAAGAAGGTGGGCTGGGGAAGCAGTTCAGTGGTTAGAGCCAACCAAAACTCTCGGCTTTGATTCCCCAGCACCACATAAAGATAAATTGGGTATAACGGAGCACCCTATAATCTCAGCACTAGAGGCTGAAGCAGGAGGTCTGTTACGAGTTCAAAGTCTGCCTGGCCCACACAGTGAATTTAGAATCAGCCTGGACTAGAGAGCAAGACCCTGTCTCAAGAAAAAAAGAAAAAGAGAGAAAGAGAAAAAAAAGTATAAATCTTCAAAAATCTTGGACTTGGCAAGCGTTTCTTAAATATAACATCAAAAGTATAAATAACAACAGAAACATAAGTAAGACCTCATCAAAGTAAAAGGACAACTCACAGAACAGAAAATAATCTGTAAACTATACATCTGACATAAAGGTAATATTCTGATTACATGCATGCAGTTCCCAGTTGGGCCGCCCACATCTGGGCAGGTGCTCTTCCCTCATTGGCCGGCCCACAAATCACTCACACTCTAATCCAGGCTGGTTCTCAATTCCCTAATCTAGGCGTGATTCCTGATTGCCTCAAACTGACATAATCTCTCCACTGGTCACACTTAGCAAGTCAACAGAGAAATGAACATCAAAACTATAATGTGTTATCATTTCACATTCACTAGAATAGCTATAATATCAAAAACAAAAAAGGAAAAGAACACGTGTTGGTGAGAGCAGGAGGCAACAGCCATCTTTGCACACTGCTGGTGGAAATGTCCAGTGGAGCAGCTGCTATGGCAAACAGGCCAGGTTCCTCCAAAAGTAAAACCTAAATGTACTAGGTGACAGGGGTTCAAACAAGTAACCGCTGTACACAAGTGTTCAGAGCACTCAGCATACCCACAAAACGGAAACGAAAGATGGGCTATCCATCTCATGTAGTATCTTTTAGCCATGAAAAGAACAAAACGCTGGCATGAACAGCCCTAGAAACATAACGTACGGAGTAAGCCAGAAGCCACGTGCTGCACCACTCCATGTCTGTGAAATAACAAGCACAGGAGAGTTGGTCTTATTAATGGAAAGCAGAGTAGTGGTTTCCAGAGGCTGGGGGAGAAGAGAGAGAAGACAAGAATGAAAAGGTTTATTTCGGAGGCTGTGTGGGAAGTAATGAAAGTATTCTACAATCAGGTAGTGGTAGTATACACAGTGGATAAATTAAATTCTAAATCATACAGTTACAAAGTTTAAAACAGTAAACTTTCTGTGATGTGAATTGCATCTCGAGTTACAAAAACGAGGGGAAGCATACTTGAGGTAACAAAGCATGGAGTTACAGCAGAGGTCTGTGTGTGTGAACAGTAGATGGGCTGGCTTTGACAATGCCAACGGGAAGCAGAGCAACTCCAAAGACATGATGACGGTAATACCAACTCAACCGGCAGCAATGTTGCTGTGCATGCAGTATGTGCTCAGCTTATAGATAAGGCATCTACAGACTGCAAGAGAATGAAATGTTATTATCATAAATAAATTCTGATGACATAAACGAATGTTATAAATGCCAGAAACTGGAATAAGATACCTGGCAGAAGACGAACTAGACCATCAAATTTTATCTCAAACTTCCTCAAAAGGAGTCCAAATACAGTCTATAAAAATAATAATTCAGGTAACAAAAATCAGGGCAGTGAATAAAATTATATTCACGGGAAGGACTCAAGAGATGATCATAGTCTTTAAATTTTCATGAAGGGCCTGAAAGTGAAGGTATAGCACTTTCCTGCAAAGCTTTTTATTAATTCCACCACAAGAATGTAACTTTTACTTTTTAAAAAAGTTGCCAAATTAAGTTACTTATGCACTGGTATTATAAACTGCATTTAATAAAAACGATAAATACTGACAGAAAAATACCTATTACAACCACATATATAATTTATACTCCTGAAAATACCACAAAAGTAGTAACAATCCACAACAAAAACATACTGAAGTGATCTGAACTCCTCGAGAATGTAACAAGATATGCACACAAGAACTGCAGCAAGAGGTGGCAGAAACCAAAACACACACACACACACACACACACACACACACGCACGCACACACACACACACACACACACACACACACGCACACACACACACACGGAGTGGGAGTCTAAGAATAAATAAAGAAGATGATCTAATGAACAAGGAAAAAGAAGGCTAGGGATGTATCAACAGACGGGAAGAGCACTTGCTCTAGTAGCTAATCCCCAGCACCCAGGTGTGGGGAGGAAGGATGATGAACAGAAAACAAATTACAAATATGCATAATAATCTATCAACTTCAATAAATAATTTAGCAATCACAATGCTTTAAAAAATATGACCTGCTATGTTACACAGGGAAAAAACATTTCTTTTATATAGATTGATTAAAAAACACAAATCATGAAAACATTAAGAACGCTACATTAACTTTAGAGAAAGTGGATATTAAAGCAACGAATAGTCTCAAAGATAAAGATGAGTATTATGTAACACATACAGGGGTCGTGATAACCCTTAATGTGCATCCACCTAACAGCATCATAATCTGACAGAAACGCAAGGAGAGACAAGACCCAACTAAACAGCAGAGCCAACTGAACACAGAGCAATATCCACTAGAACAGAACAGTCTTCTCATGCTCACACGGAAGAATACTGACCAAGACAGAACACATGATGGACCCAAAAACACACCTAAAGAAATTTTTAAAGCCAGAAATCATATAAAATGTGTTCTCAGACCACAAAAAAAACTAGTAATCAACAGAAATGAGCCAAGCATAGGTAGTACATGCCTATACTATACTCCATGCACTGGGGGTGGGTGGGGGGGGACGGGGGCGGGGTAGAGAGAGGCTGAGGCAAAAGGATAGTGAGACCCTGTCTCAAAAATCAAAAATGAGCTACCAATTTCAGGATGATCTTCAATACTCCAAAAACAACACAAAGATAATGATAGCTGAAACTCCCAAAATAAGTGGATATTAAATACGGTACTTCTAAATAATAAAAGAAATGTCAAGACAAATTGTGAAATATTTAGAACTGCATGAAAACATAATTTATCAAATTATGTACAATGTAGCAGAAGCAGTGTTTCAAGGATATTTTGTAGCATTAGCACATATATTAAGAAAATCTGATGTCAATATTTTAACTTCTACCTTAAGGAATTGAAGAGGCCAGCCTCCGTGACACAGTCTTCTCATCTCCACAATTTATCTATTTAACGAGACCTGGTCTCAAAACCAAAAAAGCATGGGCTGCAGGTGTGGCTCAATGTGAAGGTCCTGAGTTGGATACCCAGTACCACAAGGAAAAGTGAAAGAAAACAAAGAAATTAGAGGGCAAATTAAATACAAAGGAGGAGAAAAAAATTACCAGAAAACAATAAAATTGAAAATAGAGAAAAAAGAAAAATCAAAACCAAAAGCTGCTTGACAGGGTCTCACTCTATATTCGAAGCCAGTCTGAACTCAATATGTAGCCCAGGCTAGCCTCAAACTCAGGGCAATCCTACTGCCTCAGCCTACCTCTCAAGTGCTGGGACTATCCATGTGCGCCACCATGCCTAGTGACTGCTGTGCTATTCCTCTACCCCTTTCCCACCTTTTTCTCAGATTAAGTAAGCCTCCAGCCAAGGAATATTACAAAAAAAAGAGAGACACAAATTATCACTAATATCAGAGGAGGTCATTACCACTGAAACCTACAAATAATGTATGCATGATAAATATTCTGAACAATTTTATAGCCACAAAATTGCTAATTTAGGTGAAATGGGCCAAATTCTTGGACGAAAATATAGCATAACCTACATTGGAGATAGAACTAAATAAGACTATATCTATTTTAAAAACTTTATCAAGTTTATAAGTCTCCAACACAGAAAGCATCAAACCCAGATGGTTTTGCAGGTAAAAAAACAACAAAATATAAAATGCTGTTCTATTTGCCCTCAGTCTCTCCAAAAAAACAGGCACAAAAAACACATCCTAGTTCATTCTGAGGTTAGCACCTCATACTAACACCAAAGACATTACAAGAACAAAAACCAAAGACCAGGATCTCTCATAAACACAAATGTAACAATTCTCAAAATATAAGCAAATCGAATAGACCAATACATTAAGAGTTAAACACCATAACCAAGTAGGGTTTACTCCAAAATAGGCAAAGATAAGTTAATATATGAAAATCGTTTATCACTTCAGTAAACGTAACAAGAAAAACCATCATTATACAAACAGATAAAGCATTCACCAACTTTCAACATGATAAAAAAACACTCAGCAAAAAACAAATGTAAGGAAGTTTCCTGAACTGATACAGGGTATCTACAAAAAAATAACATCATACATTTTTATTTTTATTAATATGTACTGTGATACACAATAATTATATTCAACTGGAAAGTTTGTACATACACATATTGCATCTGAATCACTTTTACTTCCCCACATCCACTTTCCCTCCCATCCCCCTTCCATACACCTATTTTCCCTCTTCACAGAATTTATCTCCATGTGTCCTACTATCACTCTTTTAATTTATCCACTTACACATTTATACTTTGGGCGTCTCATATTAAAGAAACCATGTGGTATTTAACCTTGTGTCTGATTCATTTCACTAAGCCTAATAATGGTCTCAAGATGCATCCTCTTCAAAGGATGCCTCAAAGTTATCTTTCTTTACAGGAGAAGAGCACTCCATACTAACAACATAGAGGCGAAAGTCCGACTACCTTCTCCCCAAAATCAGGAACAGGACACGGATGTATGCTCCCATTATTTTTGTTTGGCACTCTCATAGAGGCTCTAGGCAGGTAAATTTCAAGAAAAAGAAATTAAAGACTTTCAGATTGAAATGGAAAAAGTAAACTTGCCTTATTTGCAAGTGACACTATTTCTCATATTTATATGAGATAATACACATCCATGACCAACACACAAAAATCAATTATATCTCTATATACAAGCAATGAACAATGTGAAAATAAAATTTACAGTAGATCAAAAAGTGACATACCTAAGAATACTTACATACTTAATCAAAGCAGACAAACCTCCTGAGAAAGTAGATAAATTTTTCTTTAACTAGGGAGACTGAGTGAATGAAGAGTCATTGTTAAAGACGAAAAGGTTTATTTTGTAGTTATAAAAAAAAGTTCTAAAACTGAATTGTGCTATAGTATAAGTCTGTGAATATGGTAAAGCAACTGCACAATCTAAAAACTGTACATTATGGTATATGAATTATATCTCAAAGAGTAAAAATTATAAACACACATCAAAATATACAATATGCTTTTATTGGGATGTAATTCACACAACCATAATATATATGAAAATATATTTTCAGAACATGAAGAAACACCTTCCAATAGACCTCTAGAGCAGTCCACTGAAGTAGTTGGCATAGGTGAAGGAAAGCTATCAAAGACACTTGGGAAGACTTGAGAATGTCTTGGATGTTATGAACATGGAATAATCGGGTATCAAAAATGGCTGCATTATTTATTTGTTTTCTCTATTTCTGCCAACAGGATCACAAAGATGATCTTTGAAATGGGTCTCAATTTAAGTATAAACTTACTATACCAGGGGAAGGAAGAAAAGAAGTGGGGGTGGGGAGGAGGCTGGAGTAATGGCACTGTGGTTAAAGAGCTTGCACTGCAAGTACAAGGCCCTGAGTCCAGTCCCCCAGCACCACATACAGCGAGGCATGGTGGCACACACCTGTAATCCCAACACCAGGGAGGCTGAGGAAGGTGAGGGAGAGTCATTCCAGGAGTTGTACACAAAAGCCTACACGGAAAATTGCGGAAAAAGAGGTAGGTACAGTGGCAAGGAGATGGGCTTAAGAAAGCTTAACAGTTGAAAAGAACTTGCAGGTAATGGAGAGCCATTAGAGATTTTTAATGGAGCAGACAAATGCCTCTTAGCCTTGAAAAAAGTTAACTCCAGCACCAATATAAAGAACAAACTGGAAAGGAGCGTGACAGAAGGCCAGGAGAATGATGAAAAAGACCAGAAGGGACCTCTTAAAGCCGTGACCAAGACTGCTGCACTAAAACTGCATAGCACAGACAATACTGCAAGAAAAAAAACCACTAAAAAATACTGTGCTATACAAATGGACTCACCTAGGCAACTAATAAAAAACACGAAACCGCGAAAACAGACCACGCTGAATTAACTCCACAGCCACCTAGAGCGCTTGCAATCCCTCTGCATTGAACGAATCATTGGTACAGCTAATTAAACTGAAATCCCAGCAAAATTAAGCAAACCCAAGACTGTTTTATCAAGGCTTTAAGGTCTCCGAGAGGCTGAGCTTTACACGGAATTTCTACTATTGTGCCTGTCAGGCCACACTTGCCTTTCCATAGTTCCCAAATACACATGTTCGCATCTCCATCACTGAATCATTCTGTCTCTGGAATAACAAGGAAATGAGCACCTACTGTGGGCTATCTACTTAGCGATGCATTTTAACAGTCTCATCAAGTGTTCATAGCAGCCGAATGAAATTGATTTTTTTTTTCCTCCACTTTACACTGGAGGTAGCTGAAACAGAAAAACTTGCCCCTGAAATCTCACTATGCCCTGCCTATAAAAGAACGTCCAGGAACCCCTGTCAACTAGCAAACCCTTCCAGGTGTCACAGCCCTGAGCTCTCACCTACCACTTAAAGGTAGCAGCACCAGGCCTTCTCTACACTTAAGTGATCCAAGAAAGCGACCTTGCCTCACTTCTGCAAAACGGATCATAGATGCTCAAGAAAGTCAGGTCAATATTAAATAACCAGTCCTTGGTCTTAACCTGGGCAATACACTATGTGACCCCACACGGGCCCTTAGCACTTCCCAATACTAACCACAGGGAAAGGAACTTAAGCTTGGTCGGTATTGCCTGTTTCTGACTCTCGCCTCCCACCCACTTTGGCGTACTGCTAATGGATCTGTCTCCTCCAAACAGAAAACGCAGCTCGAGGGCAAAATCAATTTCGTCCACGTCGTTTACCCCCGTACTCAACAAACCCAAATGGACTCAAAACGATCTTATGGAAGAGGAACGGCCTCCCAAATCTAACTTTCAGATCGAACGGCCGGAAAGGAAACTGCTTCAAAATCACGTCTTCAGACCGAAGGGCATCCTCACCGCAGCTCCCGCAACTCCAGCAGGCAGGCACCCGAGAGCGGACAGCCATTACCCAGCAAGAACACAACCTGGAAGCCGAGTCCGGGAGCCCGCGGCCGACCTTGGCCCGCCCGGGCCGCGGGGCCACGCGGACTGCGGGTGCCGGCGCGTGCGCGCGCGGGCGGCCGACCGGGGCCAGGTGCCAGGCGGGCGCCCGCGAGGTGGGGCGTGGGAGACGCGGCCGCCCGCTCACCTCGGTTCTCCTCCTCCAGGTGCCGCACCCGGAGCTCGTCCTCGGTTTTCACCTCAGAGTTGTAGCCCCTCCTCGGGGCGCGACCCCCGGCCGCGGGCGCCCAGGCCCGGCTCCAGATCGCGGGGCCCACCCGCCGGCCCGCCCACGAGCCCAGCGGCATCCACCCGGGACCAAGCGGAGCGCTGCACGCTGACGCCAAACGGGAGCGGCCGGCCTGCACGGCGCACAGAGCCCCCGACACCGCCGCCGCCATATTGTCTGTTTACGGCCGCCGTCCCGCCCCCGCCCGGCGCCGACGCTCACGCGCGCACGCGCGGCGCCCCGCCCCGCCCCGTATTCTCTAGGCCCCGCCCCTCGCCGCTCGCCCCGCCCGGGCCCGGCGAACAGGGCCTCCGCCGCCGGCGGTCCCGAGCCCCGAGGGCAGGACGACTGTCACGAGGGGAAGAGGACAGCCTTCCAAAGCTGTGGAATCGTCGAGGCGGATTGTCCGGAGAGAACCATCCCATCTGCGCGCTTTGGACCACGACCTGGGGTCGTCGTGTGCAGTAATCCGCAAACATGGGTCGGACTGTATGTAATGCTTAGGTTTCACTGAGAAGCTTGGAAGCTCGGAGTGGAACTCTGTTCAGTCACGTACCTCAGAGCCGCCGCTGTGTGTCAGATGAGCTGGATGCGTCCCGGCTTCACTGCGAGGCGTTGCGGAAGGCCGGAGGGCTTCGGACCCTGCAGGAGGCATGGCCCTTCCTGCCGGCAGGAGTGTGCCTCGGAACCAGCCTCCTAGCAGAAGGGCTCCAGCAAACCAGAGGCTGGGGTGGCATTCCGAGCTTTTCCAGAAGCTGGATATCAACTGTGCACATACTCTTCAAAGCGCCCTGTTAGAGAACTTCCTGCTACCTGTTATCGGCACGGGAAAAGTCTGTCTCTAGGCATATTGCTTGTAAAGCGTGCTGCTCCACACACGCCTACTGCCACGCACATTCGGCTGTTACTACATTTATGCTTGGGCACCCTAAACGCATGCTCCTTGGTGTTACACCTGGCTTTACCTAAAGTAGGAAGTGGAGTGGATTCTTACCACCTCTGCTGTGGGAATGAGATTGAGGGCACCGTGTATGTGTCTTCTGTTAAGTGCCATGTGGGAAATTTGCCATGAAGGTTAGGACGAGGAAAAATCGCTTCTTTTCTCCTGCGAGTTAAAGGGTAGAGTCCACTAGATTATATCTAGCTTGTCCCATGGAGGGATGTCACCAGGAGGCAGTTGTGTAAGACAGATATCTGGATCTACCACATTAAGGAAGGAGGAGGTGACCCACTGGGAATTATGTCAAAGGTGACTGAACCCTGCTTCTGATCTGGGAGAGTTGAACATATTCAAAATGGATGCAAAGGCAACACGAAATTATAAGAATTTTCTATCGTAGAGAACCAAAACAAAACCAAAGAAAAGCTGGTTTGGAAACAAGGTCTCACTACATCGAGCAGGCTGGCTTCCCATTCCCTGTCTTCCTTTGTCTTTCCAGTAGCTGGGATTACAGACCTGCCCTACCATGCCCAATGGAAACTCAGAATTTTATTCCGAGCTCAACTATTGCAATTATTGCAGCTGTTTAGCACAGTGCTGCTCACTGGTGTCGTTTCGAGTTATTTTGATATGATTATACAGGCTCACCAACAGATCGTAAGCTCGAAGGAAAGAGGAGCAGAGAGCACTTGACACAGTTCTCCGTAAATAAAATAACAGCGGGTGTGGTGGCACGTGCCTCTAATCCCAGCACTGATGGAGGCTGAGGCAGGGGTGCTGAAGGGTTGCGACCCACCTGTGCAACTCAGTGAGAGCCTCTCTCAAAAAATAAAAAGAGCAGAGGAGGTGTCATTCAGTGCAAAGACCCAAGGGTTAATCCTCAGTACAGCAACAAATGATAATAAATAAAAGTAAATAAAATGACCTCAAATAATACATTTGATTGACTCAAACGACTGCAGAAAAGTAATCATAAGTTGCTTGGATTATACAAGAAGACCAAACAGTAATGACAACCATTGTTTCAATAAGCATAGAGACTGATGGGAAAATACAACAGAAAGACACTCTGCTAGCATTTGGGACTTCGAGTCTTATTTGGAACTGTCAGGCTGACTCCCAGGTTTTTGACAAAAAAAATTTTTTTTTGTTTCTGTTTTGTTTTTAGTTCTAGGAATTGAGTCATTGGCCTTACACCTCGTAAGCCAACATTACTACTGAAATATACACCCAGCCTCCAAAATTCATTCTTAAAACGTATCACCATGACCTTTACAACCCGTCAAGGGTGAAAACAAATAGAGAATTATCAAAGCTTTAGGATTTTAAAAATTCTAAATCAAACAGACGTACTTTGGATCTGGGGCCCACGATTGCTTCACTTGGAGACACTGCTGGATTGTTTAAATGCTTTGTGCGTCCGTTTCTTCATCTACAGAATGGCTAGTGTGTCTGTTTCACCTCGCAAGTTCTTTACCTTCATTCTCTTCCCTCATACGATGAAGGTAATTATACTTATTGTTATCAGCCTGATGAGGTAAGGACGTAACACGCATGGCACCAGGAAACGAGTAAAGAGTAGATGCTATTAGTACCACTTCTCCACTTTCTTTTTCAGTCTATTCCAGCATTTCTGACATCTTATTTCCTTTTCATAAAACTTTGAAGTTGACGTTATCCTGTTTTTTATAAAAGTTACTCACCAAAACCCACAACTAGGAAACCACAGAGCTGGAATTCAGATCTTAGTATATCTGATCTGATCCCAAAGCTCTTGTTCTTAATCATCATTTTGCACAACCTATCAATAAGGTTAGGCACTCAATAAAACAGAATTCCCTCCAGTTTCTTTCCACTTTCCAATAAAGGACTTAACAAGTGTGGGACAGGAACAAGGCGTAGCTAAGCACTGAAATGTTGAAAATGAAAAAGCTAAGGTATTCAGGGTACTACACCCAGTAATCTGCTGACATAAATTTAAATTTTTACCTCTCCTTACCATGCTTGGTGGCAAAACCTATAATCCCAGAACTCTGAGAGGCAGAGTAAGGACAGTCATGACTTTGAGCCCAGCCTGGGCATCTTGGCAACATTGCAAGACTCTGTCTCAACATCAAAAACACAAAAATGAGCTGGGCATGTAGCTCAGTGTGAAGGCTCTGGATTCCATCTTCAGTACCACAAAATAAATAAATAAAATAAATTTTTACATCTCCTCACATGACTGGGCCCTTTACCTCCATCCCTCTCTTAGCTGACCGACCTGCCACTCTCTTAACCTTTTTCTAATGTATACCTAAAGGTAAATTAAAGGTGTACAATGCAGGAACGGTAGCAGTGAGCTCCTGGAGAACAGCCTAAACCACAGAGCATTCATTCCTAAACACAGCTTTGTGACAAAGGACATGTATGAGGGCATTGATGTCACCTACAAAATGAAACCATTACCAACTTGTTACCAACGACAACCAAAGACGAAATAGCTGAGCAAACACAATAGGAGGAATAAAAACAGGCCTTTGGACTTTACAAAAACAGAAGCATATTTTGAAACGATTTCACTTGAAATAATCTAAGCAAAAGTAATATATGAATTATAAAAAAGACAGGGCAACTATATTAAGGGCATCCATGAGTGAGACAACTTAAGTGATGAGAGATTGTTAAGAGCCCAGGAATGGCCTCGGACAAGGGGCTTCAGTCTCCAGGTCTAAGGTGACTGTTCCCTGCCACCTTCGAGACAGGAAAAACATGAAAGCCGGCACTCTGGGAGGCTTAGGCAAGAGGATATGGGCTTGAAATCACCTTGGGCAACTTGGTGACTGACTTAGGTATTTATTTGTTGTTGTGACAAAATACCTACGACATCCACAATTTAAGGGAAGAAAGATTTATTTAACTCACAGTTTCAGAAGGTCTCACACAGTTCGTTCATGGGAAGCCAGCAACCAGCAACAGTGGGAGCCCATGGGAGAGGCTGGAGAACTGCTCTCCGCAAGGCACCCAGGAACCCAGAGGAGCAAGGTCAAGCTGATGCCTGGAGACTCAGGCAATGCTACAGATTTCCCAGGAAGAGCCTACAACAACATTTCTCTTTTGTTCCTTTGCTTGGTTTGAGCTGCCACTGGTCCCCCACATCTAAGGTGGATGGGTGGCCTTTCCTCACTTCCTGGCCCACAAGTCAATAAAAAAAAAAAAAAAACCTGATAGCTCTGCCCTGGGCTACCCCCAATCTGAACAAGTTGACACAGTCTGTTCAGTGCAAGCCGGAAGCATCCACCCCTTCCAGCCAGGTCTCACTTCCCAACAGCGTAGGGTTCCAAATACATGAAGCTTTTGAGGGCCATTTCAAGATCCAAACCATAGCAGTGACTTAATGAGAATCTTGTCTCAAATAAAAGATAAAACAAGGCTGGTGATACAGCTCGGTGTGAAGGTCTTGAGTTCAATCCCTAGAACTGTAAGAAAAAGGGGAGGGGGCAATGAGGTAAATACAGCAGCCCTTTCTTATCTGCAGTTTTACTTTCTGTGGTCTCCACTGTCCATTCTCACATTCTCACAATGAACTGCAACCTGAACATATGAAATGATCGATCTGAGAAATAAATAACTCATTAATTTTATGTTCAAACTGTTTTGAGTATGATGACCTCTTGTAGCATTCTTTTGCCCTGCATGCCCACACTGTATACGCTATCCACGCATTCGTCACTTCCTGGCCTTCTCAGTTATCAGCTCCGGCATTGCTGTGCCAGTGTGCCCCTTACCTTTACTGGTGCACCCCCATGCAACAGCAGCCATGCCGACGGTTTGGATGTGCCAGAGAGAAGCCAAGTAGGGCTTCCTTCAGGATGTCAAATCATCACAAGAAGGGTGAGTATACAATATTTTGAGGAAGACAGAGAAAGACCACATTCACGTGAATTTTCTTAAGGTATATTTTTGTAATTTTCTGGTTGTCACGGTTACTCTCTTACTGTTCTTAATTTATAAACTAAACTTTATCATAGGTATGTACATAAAAGGGGAAAAAGGCATTTAGATAGGGCCTGGTACCATGGTTTGAGGCACTCACTTGGGTCGCACAACACATCCTCTTTGGATAAGGAAAGAGCATCATACTCGACTGTCAAAGGAAAAAACTAGAAATGGCACATGTTCCTTGTGTTCATATCCCACTGGCTGCACCAATGTAAAGGGGACCCAGAAAATATGACCTTTCCCTGGCCCACAGGCTCAGCTACAATCAGATTACTTTGTACAAAGGATATTACAGATGTTTGGAAACACATTCTGACAGACAGCCTATTTTTTACTTTTAAACTAAACCTTTCATAAATTCTAAGGTAAAGTTTCATAGTTCTAAAATATGACAGATTTCACAGAAAAAGCAGGAAATACATGCAAAGTTAAGACTGTCTTTTCCTATAAGCTGTCCAGAAGAAAACATTAAGTCTTTGGAATGAGAGAATAATGTGGAAGGTACGTGTATGAAATTGTGTCTATGGAACAATTATAGACACATTAAATCCATGAGGTCTAGGGGCCTTTTATTAAAAAAACTAAAGCTATAAAAAAGAACTTGGAAATAGTGTCCACATAGATAGTGGTCAAGGGTGATAGGAAAAAATACATATTGTGTTCAAGGTGACACAGCTACCCAACTAATTTTCTATAAAGCTCTTTAAGTACTAAATAGATATTTTAAACATTTATAACTTAGCCTAAGGCCCAGAGAAAGCACATTTCAAGAAGAATACAAAGTTTACATATGATCTAGTCCAGAATGAAAATCAAATCAGCAGCCCTGTGAATTTTGGGATTTCTTTTTAATGTTGTTGTTAAATATTTTTCAAGTTCCCATTACTAGGATCTGTTTTTGTAGTACAACTCTGACCCATGTTTACCCACAACACTTCTGATGCCAACGCATGAGGCACGCGTGCACGCATGCGCACACACCACACCAGTTCCACAATATCACTGGGTCATCTAGGATGCAACTCAGTCCTAACGCTATCTGCCTTAAATTATCAACAGCTCCCATAAGTAGAGGACGTCAGTCCAATGAGACTGCCCCACTCCAGTTGCTAGTTGTAAACTTCAAGTCTCCTGTACTTCTGACCAGCCAGCAGGAAATGAAGGATTCCCACGACTGCCTTGTTGAGTTCAATAATTTACCAGATCAGGCCCACAGAACTAAGGAAAACATTCTACTTACTGCTTCCAGATCTGTATAAAAGACATTATGAAGAACACAAATGTAGAGGCACCATGCAGAAGGTTCAGAAGGTTCCCAAGCTTCTATTTTCATCACCTTCCAAGAAGATGGATATGTTCCCCAATATGGAAACCCCCAAAAACATCCTCGAGAGGCTTTTTTGATGGTTCCATTACACAAGCATGACTGAATTAAGCATCGGTAACAGAACTCCATCTACAGCCCTCAAGGGCACGTTGATGGTAGGATACTGAATATTCCACCCCTCTGTTTTCACAGCTAGTTCCACTGACATCCAACTTCCATCCTCCAAGTCCTCTTCCTAGCATAAACTCAGGTTGGTTCCTAAGAGGCTTAGGAATAACAAAAGATATTCCCCACTAGGTGCAGAAAATTCCTAGGATCTTAGTAGCTCTGTACCAGCAAACAGGCAAGAAGACCAAATATACTTTTCTTAGTATAGCACAGTATAACGGACCCCATAATGAGCTTCTTCTGCAGAAATTAGTTTCCATGTCATCTGGGTTCAACCAGTCCCAAAGTTAGGATGGTTCATGCAATGATTCCTCAACCTTGGCATGTTTTGGAAGTTATACACGTAAGGGAGAAACTGAAAGGAGCTAAGGCTTCATTTGACACATCCAGACATAAAAAATTCCTTAACTTCTGATATCTTCCATGAAAAGCCAACAGGCCTTCATTAATGATTCTTACAGCTTGGAATTGGCTTTTCAAGAACGCACAGGCAAAACAAACCACATTAGCCCCCCACCCCGGGCAAAATATGACACCCCTTACAGAAAAAGTTGTATCCCTCTCTGTTATCCAACTAAGAAAAACCTTTTCCCATCTCCCTTCCTAGACATTTCCCCACTACCAGACCATCAGGAAGGCAGATTTGAGCTTTTTGTCCTCTGATCTCCTTACAAGTTGGCCACACAATAACACCCCTTCTTTTTGAAAAACCCAGTGCCATAGTATTGCCTTCTGCATGCATCCGGCAGTGAGTACTTGCTCAATAACAAAACTGTACGTGGGCTTTGGAGTTTGGCTTTTCACTGAGCAAAGGTTATGGAGCGCTATCCTCTGTGATGACACAGAGCAGCAGCAGTGTCCACAAATCACAGCCCGCAGTCAGTTACAGGTCATGAAGGGGCAGCTATGACTCTACGGAGCTCTATACTGCTAAGCCAGCGTGTTCATCAAGTGTAGCAAACGCATTTGGCTTAGGCTATCTTCAGCTTATGGTGGGGTTATTTTGAGGAACTAGCTCCTTTCTTGTTTATTTGAGACAATTTCTTGCTTTGTAGTCCAGGCTGGTCTTAAACTCACTACACAGTGCGGGCTGGTCTCCAGCTCAGGGCAATCCTCCTGCTTCGCCTCCCCAGTGCTGGGATTACAGGTGTGTGCTACCACATTCAGCTTATGGGGAGCTGGGGTACGAAACCCAGGGCCTTACGCTTTCTAGGCAAGCATTCTAACTGCTTTAGAATGAGCCTACTAATTCATTATAAGTTAAGGCGTATTGGTATACTATAATAATAGTGTAATATTCTTCCTGGTTTGAGCAGCTCTAGGGTGAAAATTGGCCATAAAGTTCTGAGGTTTGAGCTAGGCACGGTGGTACATGCATGTGATCTTAGTACTCTGAAAGGCTGAGGCAGGAGCATCCCGTGTTCAAGTTCTGCCTGGGTGATTTAAGAGAGCCACTGTCTTAAAATGAAAAAACAATAAAAAGAGGGTAAGGATGCAGCTCAGTGGGAAGGCTCTAGATTCCATCCCCCATACCGTAACATCAACAACAACAAGGACGATGATGATGATGGTGGTGATACTGTCAGACGAAGGCCCCACTGTTGGGATCTTATTGACTCGAATATAGTCACCTGGGGTCTAGTGTCTGAACATGTGAGTTTGGGAGAGATATAACTCAGTTCCTACCCGAGGAATTCTGTCTCGCTTTGCCATCACTAACTGTGATGACCGCACCACACGCCCTGCTCAGCCCCACGTCCGCAGCAGTCCTCCCACAATGACAGTGCCTCCAGGCCACGCTTCTCCCAGGCTCAGACCACTGTCCCAAAGGTAAGGAAGGCACTGCACCAAAGGTCACATCACTGATAAACAGTATACCCTGTGCAAAGCCAGGCCAGGTATTTTGCCATAATCTCCTATCTTCTTGTTCCTGTTCTCTTTTTATCCAGGACATAATGTTCTCACTGAAGTCCCTGTCCCTGTCAGATGTGCGCCCTGGTGACCAATTTCCTGATAGTGTTAATGCTTCCATTTGCTCAAATTTCATCAGCTGGGCCGCTGATCATTAATTTTCAGCAGCTACAGAGAAACCACCAGGTGATGGTGCAGTTGGTCCTTCTCTTTGATTTGTGACCATCCTGAAATCGAAACTCACTCCCTAAAAAAAGCAGCAAAAGACATTTGACTTCAAGACCTTTTGGTGCTTTATTTTGGCGCTGTTGTATTGGGGTCTTAATTGTGTCTTTAAGTAATTTCCATCCGTAGCAACAGGAGAAAACTCACTTGAGTGTTGAAGTTAAGTGAAGCTGAGCGGTGGCAGGATAGGCAACGTTCAGGGCGTGGTTCGGTCCTGTGATGTCCCCAGGGCCGCTCCAGTACCCGGTGAGGCACAGCTCCTGCTCTCGGGGATCAGTTCTTCAGTCTACTAGAAGCTGGTTTGTTCTACCACAATAAAAGCATTCTCGGTCACTTTATTCTTATCTTCATTTTACCGTTAGTATTTAAATAGGAGTCTTTATTTTCCAGCACTGGGGATAGAACCCAGGGGCTTGCACAGGCGAGGCAAGTACTGTATTACTGAGGTGTGCCCTCAGCCCATTTTATCTTCGATTTTGAGCCAGCTCTTGCTAAATTGCTGAGCATGCTCTTGAGTTTGCAAGTTTCTGCCTCAGTATTCCCGTTAGCTGGCCAAATTTGCTGTTGAAATCGACAAAGCTAAATGGAGGTTCTCAGTGGCAAAGTCATACCTGGGACAACCGGTTTGTTTTGGTTTTTTTTTTTTTTTTACCTGCTACTTTTGTGACATTATGATTTTTGAAAGGAAAGCTCAGTATGGCCTTTTGCGTCCACGTGGGTGTGCAATACTGGAGAGTGGGACCAGGGCCTTCACACTGACCTACATCCCCACTGCCCCCATTTTTGATTCTTGATTTTGAGACAGGGTCTCCCTAAGTAGCCAAGTTGCCCGGGATAGGCTTGAACGTACGATCCTCCTGCCTCGACATCCCAGAGCTCTGGGATTACAGGTATCTGCCTCAGTCTCTGCCTGTGTAAATTTTAAACATTTATTTCTAATGTGGATATAAGAAGAGCTCCTCTCTGGAGTAATCAAGAGTAAATGAGATAACACACATAAAGATCCAATCTACCTGCAATGTAAAGTCATGAGTTTTAATACAATAGAACGTGAAATATAGCAGAGTCTGAACTGGTCTTGGATTACACATGGCATCTTATTTTTAAGAAACTACTGCCTGTCAAATTTTAGAGCAATAGGAAAGAATAATACCCACACTAACCTGTAACGTTCATTAAAATGTTTCCATCTTTGCAACCAAGTGAAGCCAGCTTATCTTCATAGTTTTAATCAACCAAAATATTGTAGTAAATTGAAAGTTAATATAAATAGGAAATTCTTGGGGAAAGGTAGAGCACACCCTCGGTACTCCACACCCCCAAAGATCCACCACACCGCCGGTGATCCCCCATACCTCCAGTGATCCACCCTTCCAACCAGGCCTCACCTCCTAACAGCACATGAAGCAGGCAGTCCATAAGTAACCCACAATATCAATATCCAAACACATGAGGCTTTTGGGGGACATTCTGGATTTAAACCATAACAGTTGCCATTATATTTTAAGAATGTAGAAATGTCCTCAGACCAAATATTTTGAAAACTACTACTGTTTTCAGTATGGGCCATACTTGCATGTTTCTTCCTAGGTTTAAAATTTTTGTGTTATACTCCAGGCATTGTGGTGATGAAGTATAAGTAGGTATTCTAGATTCTAATGTTTCCCTGAACAGTGTGAATTGCTTTGTTTTGGCAGACAGTTAACTCACCTGAACGTAGACTCTGCCTCTCCTGCAGTAGGCTGTTGCTGGAACCCTTCTTGGCTCCTGTTAGCCTTCACTGCATTACCAGGAATCTTCCAGCACACACAGAATTCAGGAGTCAGCCAGAAATTTGGGCAGCGTTTACACTCATCATTTGGGGCACTTCTCTGTGGCTTTTTCCTTCCTGAGATGCCACACCCACATACTTATTTGTCAGATATTGCAATTCGTGCGGATTTCCCCCACATATTCCCCGTCCGGCAGGTCTACACAGCAGCTCTCTAAGTTTTAGCCAATACGCAGAACGTACGCCACAGATTTGCTAGAAAGCAAGCTGGAAAAAGTAGAACTTCCCCTGGGATCACATCTCTTTTTGAAATGTTGGCTCCTCTCCAATTTCCTCCTTGTTCTGATTTTCTTCTAGTTCTTTCAGATAATTGTCTGAGCTGTTTTTGTTTTTGTTTTAGAGCCCATAACTGACATCTGCAAGAGGTTTGGTACAATAGGAACCACTCTACTGTTAAAAACGGAAGCCCAAACCATAGATAAATATATATCAATTGTACTTCTGAAAAAGATATGTTTTTATTTATGATATCAGGTAATCTAGGATCTTTTTGCAGGTCACTTAGAAAATCAAGTCAGGAGGGAAGACTTACCATTCTTTTTGCGTATTTTGCCCTATTTGGGATTTTTCAATCGTGTTCATTAATACCTTCATAAGCTTTGAAATGTGAAAAACTGAAGTTAAGAATACATTGCAGAAACTAAGGTCACTTTTGCAGAATGGTGACTAGGAGCCTGGCCTCTGCATTCAGTCCACACAAAAATCAGATTCAATGACACAGTTACCAGCATGTGTTCTTGAGTAACTTGTATTTCAAAAACTGGGCAAATGGTGTTATTTGCTTTGTGTAGGTAAGTCTTGGTCTATTCAGGCTACTATGCCAAAATGCCACCGGCCAGGGAGCTTATTAACAAAAGAAATGTGTTGTTCACAGTTCTGGAAAGTCTAAGACCAAGATGTTGGCAGAGTTGCTTTCTGGTGAAGGCCACTTCCTGATTTATGAATGACATCCTCCTGCTGCAGCTTCGCATGGCAAAAGGGACAAGAGAACTTTCTGAGACTTCTTTTAGGTGGGTGCTTGTAACATTTACAAAAACTCCACCCCGATGAATCCATCATGTTCCCAAAGCCTCTACCGTGCTGTTGATTGGATTTCAACCTAACAATTTCAGTGGGTGACAGATATTCAAATCAGAGTCACTGTCAGTGGTCTGAGCATTTGGTGAGATAACATATGGGTATAACACAGTACTGCATACCACAAGCATTCAATGTTGGCTTTTGCTGTTGTTCTCGAGATACAGTATCTCTACTACAGAGTGATCATTTCCGGTACAATATACTGGAAACCAAAAAATGAGGTAGGAAAAAAATGCCAGGACTTCTGCTTATATTTTTGCCTCTCCCTAAAACTTCTATTTGTATATATAAATGTACATTTGAGATTATATACTTAGAAAAATTTTCAACTGATGCAATATGTGAATTTAACAAATTAAAGATTATTAGCTCAAGAATTTATTAAAAATTAGAAAAGTTTTTATAATACTTTCATTCTCAAAACAAAATCGCTTTCGTGCGAAGACATTTTCAAGCCACTAGCTAACTATTTGAAGTTCTCTAGCCAGTGGTGTATCATATGAATGTTACCATTTTGGACTGAGGCCCAAAAGCCAGTGTGGTGAGTTTAGCCCCGCCCAGCACCGATTTCCTGGAAACTACTTTAAGGAATCATCAGCTAGACAGACAGGAGGACTTTTGCCTAGGATGCTTAGTTTATTTTAAGGAATTGAATTTATAAATAGTCCAGGAAATGAGTCACATTATTTCAATCAGCAGAATTACGATAGGTGTGTGTCTGGTAGAAATACTTCATATACATCATCTTGTCTGAAATCATTTGCTAATTATCTGTGCGCAAATTAGGAAAGCTAGCTAGAGAAAAATGGGGCTTCGGAGATGTGAAAGGAACCGCTGTTGTTCTTCAATCCCTGTTCATTGCAGCAGGGCAGGACTCCAGCATTTCCTGTATGTCTACCCCGTGTCTCTCTTTTGAGTGGCTAGCGCTCAGGGGCTGATGCAGGGTATCCGTCAAGTTGGAGCCTCTGACTTTTTTTTCCTAAGAAAAATTTAGTATGCAGTTAAAGTTCAGAAGAGACATGCTATCAAAAATTTGCATGAAATAATAAATCATTTTGAATGAAGCAGAAGAAGAAAAAATAGAAAAGTATCATTCCATTTGTCCATTTTCTGTTTCCAAGAACACAAAATCCCAGAATAGGTAGGTTGTTAAGAAAGGGAAGTTTACTTTGACTCAGAGCTCTAATTCAAGGGCAAGGACTTACATCTGGTGATGGCCTTATTGCTGGTCAAAATCCAAGGTAGCAGAGGGGGTCTTGTGACAAAAGATGGGGAGTGTGTGTGTGTGTGTGTGTGTGTGTGTGTGTGTCTTCTGAATCCATCAGGATTTAACCATGGAGTAGAGGCACTACATCCTAATGACCTTATCTGGTCCTCCCTCCCTCCCTAAGGCTCTGACCTCTGAGCACTACAGTCAGGTTAAGGTCCCACTTACCTCACAATGGTGACTGAATTTCAACACATGAAGACCTGGGGGAATGACTTGTCAACATGCAAAGGAACATCTGTGGTTTTTCTTTACCTGTTCAGGGTTCACACGTGGTTTGTGCTGATTATCACATCCACAAGCACAGCAGCGATGAATGTCATATTGGCCACTTTGTCCACAGTGTGTTAGAACATCTACTGCAAATTAAATGCTCATTAATACGTGTTCAACTGGTCTAACAAATAAAAATAAGTTCTGTGGCTTTCTGTGTAGTCAGTCAAAGTGAGTTTTATCCCCAGCACTAAAATAAGCAAATAAGCCAGTGGACAACTTTTTTCAATTAAAATATTAATTTAACTTTATTTTTAATGCCCTAGATTTCCTTCTACAAGTTTGTCTAGTAAACTTAAATTGTATAGTTAGCATTCTTTTGAAAGTAAGTTAGTGATAATTTAATAACACGACCTTTCCTATTGAGAAAATTTGGCAATAATTAAGATATAGCAATGACCCAAGCTTTGTGTGGTCACACAGAATGTCAGGCTCACATACCTAGTGCAAATGGGCCTCACACTCAGGACTGCTACACAGATCAAAGCACCACTTTGTTATCCTAAATAACAGAGAGACTTACTGCAAAGATTAGTAGGTTTATTCCAGAATATCATTGCAACAGTAATGTGCACCCTACAGTAAGCCATGTGCATGGTCAAAGTGGTTGAGGCAACAGGGAATTTTTAAAGACAAAATAAAGTAATTTATTTTGATACACAATTCTTGGCCACAAGAATTAGCAAAAGCATTTAAAGATTCATAATAATGGTGTGCCAGTCTGGGATTGGATGGATGATTGCTGGACCTAGCAAAAGTGTGGTTGTGTGACTGTGTGTGTGCGTGTGTGCGTGTGTGTGTGTGTGTGTGTGTGTGTGTGTGTGTAGGCTTACAGTGGCCTTTCTTCAGGGTTGTCGTTTTCAGGAACTTTTGCTTCGCATTTCCTATTTCCTGTCATCCGTAACATCTGTGTGAAGGCTGTAACTTTCTTTGTAACTATCTCCATCCTCTATTTGTGAGGATTTGACATCAGTGACTCCATCCTGAACCTGACAAATTTTGCAACATATCTTATTAATATAAAGAATTGCAGCCTGTTTTTGAGTGCAGATGTGCACTGCATAATGACCTTTTAGTCAATGATGGGCCACACATATGAAGATGACCCTGCAAGATCGTATTTTTTTAGTGACACTGTTGAATTTAGGTTTGCATGAACACAATGTATGGTACTTGCATAGAGAAAAGATCTCCTGATGCCAAATTTCTGAGAACTTCTCCTGTTGTTAAGTAACACATGTCTATACCGGGCAAATTTGCAAACTGATGGAGCCATTCGTACCTTCTGCCAGTAGTTGTCAGCCATAGCTTAGTAAGTTAGTATGTTTTCATTCCCATACAAAATACCCAAGAAAATCAACTGAAAGGAAAAAAAAGGCTTATTTTTGGCCCATGGCTTCAGAGGCATCGGTCCATATTGACTGTATTGACTGGCTCCATTGCTTTGAAGCTGTGGTCAGGTAGACCACCATGGCATTGAGGAGCAGAATGTCTCACCCTGTGGTGGTGGTGGTGACTGGACAGGAGAAAGAGAGAGAGAGAAAGTCACTTTTATAACAAAACCCCGCCTCCAATACCCATTACAGTGTGGATTGCTAATGGATTGAGGCGATGGTGAGGTCAGATCCCTCAAACCCAGTCACATCCCGCAGGTCCCATTGCTAAGCACTGTTGTACTGGGGACCAACCCTTCAGCACATGGACTTTGAGGGAATATTTTAATTCAGACCATAACACCTAGAACGTTTTAAAAGAATAAAAAAAAAACCAAGAAACAGAAACATGTCAAGACTTCATAATGTCTGACCCAAAGCCTCAGACTCTCTGTGGGTGGAGCCCAGGTATTGGTACTATGCAGCACATTCCTAACACCCCTCATGAAGTAAGACATGGAAAGGTAATTAAATAAATTATTGCTGTTAGAGGGTTCCCGCCCTTGTGTATATAGTAGACTCTTTTTAAGCCAAATGTCTAAAAACAGGATGTCCACCCTTAGATATTCTAGCTGAATTAGGCTAGGCTGCACCCTGAACACTGTAGGTAATTCTAATATACAGCCAAGGATGGGAAGTATTGCACTAAAGTTTTTATAAGAGACAAATTTTCCAGGCTTTATTGTAATTTTTATGTACAACACATATGCATTTAGACAGTAAGTGCTACTAGCCTCTGTTCATCAAAGTTGTGTTTTCTGTCTTGAAAATAATGAAAAAATTATTTGAAAATAATATCATTGTTGGAAGATGCTTTTTGCCTCTTCATGTACACATATCACAAGACATAGTTGTCTTTTAAAGCAGCTCTTACATTCATATAAACAGATACTTGTGCAGCATATGTGAGATTATTTGATGAGCAAAAAAGCCTCACCTGACAGTTCCCACTGTCCCAAGAACCAAAGGTGTCAGTGTCTCAGCCACAGTAAAGAATTGCTGTTTCAAATGATCTGGGGCTCAGATGACCAAGAGATGCATGCAACGGCTCTTCCGGATAATCCTTCTCTTAACTACTGAGCATGTACAGCAGTCTGAAAGCTCCTATATTATCAGTAGTCTGGGTAATAAAACACAAACCACATCCCAGTAATGCCATTTTCTTTATCTTTATTTCTGTCTCTTAATAAAAGGGACCAGCTGCTCCTCCTAACTCATTGTTAGCACACAATTCCTCACAGTTTTCCACTCAGACTGGGCCTTGTGAGAGGCTCCTGCAGAGAAGGCGGGGAGAAGAAGGGCCACACTGTCAGTGGCCAGGCAGCAGCCCAGGAGCGTGACGTCAGTGGTCCACGCACAACCACAGAATGGGACCAGGATGCGATAAACCCCCCCCCCCCAAAAGCAAAAAGGATTAGCCAGAAAACCCCTGTAAGTAGCAGATGGGTGGAAGAAGGATGTCAAAGATGGTGATGCTATTCCTTTATATGTCCTTTTGACTTTGAGAAGCATGTTAATAATATTCTATGTATTCACATGATGATATTCATTTATAAAAATGAGAAAAATAAAATTAAAACCTCAAATGGAAGGCAAACTGAAGGTAACTGTACTTCAAATGAATACCGTTATCATATTGAAAGGGAACAGAATGGACAGAGTCAAGTCAATTATGGACACAGTTCTCAGAGACGTTGTCCAGGGCTCAGGCAGAGACGGTAGATGTTCCTGGAATGCGTTAATTTAAAAGAAAGAATGACAGAAAGGAAGAACAATAAGGAAGGAAGGAAGGTAGGTAGGATGGAAGAAAGAATGAAAGAAATAAAAAAAGAAACAAAGAAAGAAACAGACAATGGTCACAAAGTGGTGAACACATGTTACATTAACAAGCTTGCAAGGGTTGTCACAATCAAGTCTGAGTTCACTTAAGCACCAAAGTAATTAAGTATGGTAGGAGATTAACAACCATAAGGGATAAGGGAGAATTTGTAAATTTATCCTCTTTATAAATTAGACAGACATATAGTAGATAGATATGGATTGACGAGTAGATCGTGGATGGAAAGATTAATGGATGGAGAGAGGAAGCTTTTGCTTACTGTGGAACATCCAGTGCCAAGTGACCAATGATGAGGAAACACTGGAGCGGGAAAATCGTCGTATCGCAATGTTCTAGTCCCTCAAGGAGCATATGTGAATGACAAACCAGGCCGGGAAACCATTCTGGTGAGGAGCAGTGTCAGCATGCTGCCACAGATTGCTTATGATATTGTACGGTAAATAAGGTGGACAACAGCTTGACTGGATGACCAACAATGAGTGAGTGGCATCACATACCATCAGGTGTGAATTCCGAGGCGGTCATGTCATCTGCACAGTATCCAGGGGACAGCTCTCATCATGGGAAGTATCAGACACCAAATAAAGAACATTATTTAAATAATAATAATAATAAGAAGACTGGGGGTGTATGCCAGTGTTTAAAGTGCTTGTCTAACAAGTGCAAGGTCCTACGTCCAATTTCCCAGCACATCATAAACGGGGTGTGGTGGCACATGCCTGTTATCCCAGCCCTTGGGAGGCTGAGCAGGATTGCTGTGTGTTCAAGGTCAGTCAGGGTTACAGAGTGAGTTCCAGCTGAGAAAGTGTCTCAGATTACACAATTTCAACTGACTGAAATTATGACAACTAAAATCTTTGGTACATTTTTGGTGATGAGATAGTTTAAACATACAGAAAATTGTTATTGCTATTTAAATATGAAGCATTCCTCAAAGACTCATGTACTGAGAACCTGAGCCTCAGTGCAGCAATGGTCCAAGGTCTGGCCTGGAGGGCACTGACTTCATCAATAGATGGCCTAGGCTGGCCGTGGATTGGCTAGACTGTGAGAAGGCCGAGCCTCTTTGGAGGAAACAGGTCAATGAGGTCCCTGGTCCCTGCCTTCCTGGTGCTTCTCTTTCTACTTCCCGACTGCCGGGAGGTGAGAAGCTCTCCCCCATCATTCCTTTCCGGCATGATGTTTCTGCCTCAGAGCCAGCTGCACACGTATTGCAACTTTTGAATAAATATTTTCTCCCTTAAGTTGATTTTCCTTAGGCACTTGGTCACAATAACATAAAACTGACCAATTACATAGAAGAGAATCATGGTAGCCAGGAATGGTGACAGATGCCTATAATCACAGTCCTCTGGGAGGCTGAAGCAGTAATATGTTAAGTTCAAACCCAGTCTAGGCAATTTAGCACCTTGGTGAGGTTTGGTCTCCTCAAAGTAAAAAATAAAAAGAAGTGTAGCTTAGGGAAAAGGACTTGGATTGAACACACACACACACACACACACACACACACACACACACACACACACACACGTACGCCCAGTAACGTAGTGGCACTCATGTAGCCATGACCTTCTCTTTTCAAAGACTACTATCTTGCCTTATTTTCATATACTCTGTGTATTTTGTAAAATTACTTTTGGAGTCTGGGCCAAAGTCAAGATTAAAAAATTCTGTTCTTAGTTTCTTGTAAACTTTTACACTAATTCCTTTCAAAGTATTTTCTTGTTTCCTAACTCAGCTGATTTCGAAATTTGTCTTTTCCGTTGCCTGCAATTCTGGCTTGCTCTTTGGAGTATCTGCATTCAATGACACAAGCATATCATTATTTGTGCATACTCTGTTGACAGGTGTTTAGTTTTTTTCACCGGCATCAACAATTCTACAGTGACCCTTCTGTTTTCTGTCTCCTTGCACACACTTGCCCAAAATTTTCCAATATTGGTCAAAACGTGAAACCGCCCAAACAATATGCACAGTTATAGTGTTGTGAAATACTAAGAAAATAGCCTCCGAAGGCCTTGCGTGAGCTAACACCGCAATGCGTGAGAGTTTCCGTTTCTCACAGTGAGAGCAATTTGCTCGCTATCTGATGGTGATGGTGCTCACTGTGGTTTTAGTTTCCATTTCTCAGATTACTAGTGATACTATTTTTATAAATGATTATGTAACATTTTGATTTCTTAGATAAATTCTTTATTCATATTCTTCACCCATTTCTTCTAAGTGGTATTTAGTTCTTTGTATTTCTGTATACTCTGTATTTTGGAGGCCTTTTCCCTTGCTGACCTTTACTTTCATTTTATTTTGTCTTTGGTTAAACAGGAGTTTTATATTAACGATATCAGGTTAACCAGTCTTTTCCTAATAGATATGTTCTTTTTAATAGTCTTAATTCTATTTTTTGGGGGGCTGAGAATGTAGCTTAGTGGTAGACCTCTTGAATTTGTGTAAATATTTTTCCTGAAAATTTTTCAAAAATGTTGAGCCTTTCATTTTTTCACATTTATGTCCCTTCATCAAGAATTATTTCTGGGATTTCCAGTCAAGATGGCGGTGGAGCAACAGAGCTGCACAAGGTTTCCTCATTAACCCACTTAAAAAGTCAAGAATTTAGTTAGAAAATGCGTGTTCAATGTAGTTAGGAAAGAGAGGCACACCCCAAGAACTAAAGGAAGGCCAGGGGAAGGCCAGAAATTCTGGAGGAACATAGAAACCAGAAGAAAAAAAATACCAGCAACCAAGGAAGCCACTTCAGGCCAGCTGCAAATGGCTGGAGCCACAGGCAGCTGTGGACGGAGGAAAGCTCGCATGGGCCCAGGACATCTGATGGAGCTGGGAGATGACGGAGCTGGGAGAGGACAGGAGGCTGCGGGAGGGTCAGAAATCCTGACATCATATCGGAAGAGGAGGAAAAAAGCAGTGGACTTGGCGCAGTCCTGAGCTGCCGACATCCACAGAACACAGACGGAGGAAAGTCTGGAGCCAGAACGTCAGCCTGAGGTCAGCGCGGATCTGGAGAAGTGGGAATTGTCGGCAGGTGGTGGCCCCGGCGCCTACAAAGATAAGCCCATCAGGATAATTGCAGACTTCTCAGTCCAGATTCTAAAAGCCAGAAGATCATGGAGCAATGTCATCCAAGCACGAAAAGAACAAATGCCAACCAAGACTGCTATATCCAGCAAAATTATCTTTTAATTTAAAGGGAGAAATTAAAACTTTCCATGATATAAAAAGCTTAAAGGAATTTGCAGCCACTAAGCCAGCACTGCAGAGAATACTTAAAGGAAACTTAGAAAGTGAAAGGGAGGCCAGTGACACCAATGACCCCAGAGAAAAAGAAACAACAGCTAGAGGAGAATGAGCTGAGAAAAAAAAGTAAGGCTATGCACGAAATTAGGGATGAAATGATAGGTAAAAGGAAAAATCAAATAGGGCAAAATGTTAATTATTAGTGAAATATGAGTAATCAATGTAGGAAAGTCAAAAAATCTGAAATAACTGAGCATAGCTATTTATCTTTTGCTTTAACCGTAGAATACTTATGTGATACAGATATGTCCATTTAATGTAGCCAACTGATAAAGTCTTAAGTTTGTTGAATGAAGCAATTCACTTTTTTTGATGTTGAATGTGAGTTTATCCTCTTGAGAAAGGCAGAAAGATAAGCAGCACCAAAACAGCTTGGAGGAAAGGTAACATCTAAAGAGAAATTGTAATACAAAATAGATCGGTAATTAAATCACCTGATTGATATACTTCTAAAACAGTACCAGTTCTTCTATAATATCTGTGAAATCTCCCCACAACATTATTATTAGCAATAATATAGTAGTGTGTAAAGTAGAATAACTTCTAATTAATAATGCAACATGGGGAATTGACATAAAATCTCTTAAGAATACAAACGCACAAATATATGGATGGACAGATAAACTTATAAACCAAATCTAGCAGAATGTTAGTAATCAGTGAAATGTGAGTAAATAAGTTAGGAATGTTTAAAAAATTCTGAAATAACTAAATTTGCCTTCATATCTGTTATGTTAAGTATATTTATGTGGTATAGATTTAGGTTCACTTAATGTAGCAATGTGACATAGTTTTAACTTTGTTTTATTGTAGCGGTTCACTTATTAGGTCACTGAAGAAAATTCATCCTAAGAAAACTGATTGATGTAAAGATAAGCCTGTGAATGTACAAATACGCAGTATTCAGCTAAAGCATTTGAAATTTAACTTTTTTTTCTCTTCTTTCCCAAATTTACTGGTCTTTTCAACTACATGCTGGTAGTTATTTTCTAGTGTGAACTGGTGGGTAAGGCCAGGTTTAAGAACAGCAACAAAAAATATAGCAAAATATAGGAAAAAAAAACTTTTGGTAAATATCCCAGTAAAAGGATTGGTTGGATTCAGAGAAGAGGCATCAAGATTTGACTACTGCGACCCATTTGAGGACTAGGAAGCTGAGTTAGAGTGGTGACTTAAGTGAAATGATTTAGGTGTGGAAGATTAATATGTTAAGTATTGTATAGTTTCTCTGACTTGGAAAACCCAGAACACAGACATTCTATAGAACCACATGAAGTGATAGCTGGAGTTGGGGGAACGGATAGGGAGGGGGCGGGAGGGCCAAAAATGGGAAGGGAGTGTAAAGTTGATATGACACATATGTGCACAAAATACCCAAATTCAATGTAAACACTATGTATTACATATGAATATTAATAAAAATACTGGGAAAAAAGAATTATTTCTGTGTCATATTTTTGGCTTATAAATAATCATGTCACTAAGGGATGAACTTGGGTTAATCAGTCTAATTCGTTGCAATTATCCCATTATAGATAGAGCATCTGAGGAACCCAATTCTTATCTTTTGGGAAATTAGTTGGTGTCTGGTACCATCCTATACTGGAATTTTGTTTGTCATTTCTAAAAAGTTCCAATTTCTGATTGGCATTTTTAAAGAAAACATAGTTTGCAAGTAGGAAGCCTAACAAGTTTTTATGAGTCACTGATACTTAACAAGAATGATATTTAACCACAATGGAGGAGAGTGAAATCCTCTATTTGAGCATTTTGGTTCAGATTTGGAATATTCTCCAAAGGCCATGTGTTAAAGGCTTTATTCACACTTCAGGAATGGAAGTATCCAGCTTTAATTCACGGACTATCTGCGTCCATAAGTCACCATCCTTCTTGCCCACCTCTTCCTTGGGTTCTTTGGGTTCTGCAACTTCAGCACCCCTTGCACCCTCCCCTGGGGAGTCAGATCTTTTTGTATAAGATTTCTTACCACGTTTCCCCAGGGCTCTGCTACCTCTGTCTCTGGTGCACAGGAAAGACAATGGCTTTTGCTGACGTCACTGCCTGAGACGGCCGTTGAGCCCCGTTTCTGATCTGGGGTCCTGGGGACTTTTCTAGGGGAAGCTCACGCTGCGTTTGTAGTACACACACCTGCGGGTTGGTGCTTCTGAGGTTCGGGCCGCCCGCTGCCAATGATTCCCACTTATCTGGATCCGCGCTTACCTCGGGCTGAGGTTCTGGCCTCCGGACCTTGTTTATGACCTGTGGGTGCCGGCAGCTCGGGGCCGCGCCGAGTGGGCTGCTTCTGACCCACCCACAGCCTCTTCTCCCGTTGTTGTGTGCTCCGTCCTCTCCCAGCTCCGTTCAGTCAGATGTTCAGGTCCCCGCGAGCTTTCCTCCAGGAGCCGCTCTTGCAGTCAGTGGAGGTGGCTTTCTGGACCCCGGTTTTTTTCGTTTTCCTGTGGTTTCTATGATCCTTCAGAGTTTCTGGCCTCCCACTGGTCGCCTTTCAGTTTTGGGGGATGCTCCTCTCTTTCCTAGCTACACCAAGCACGCTTTTTCTAAGTTTCTTCTTGACTTTTTAAGGGAGTCGATGAGGAGACATTGTGCAGTGCTGTTACTCCGCCGCCATCTTGACTAGAAGTCCCTATATTGTATTTAAATCATGCTTAATACAATTGATATTTAAATTTTTATTTTTCATTTTAAAAATTATTTATTTATTTATTTATTTTGAGACAGGGTATTACTCTGTCTCAGGGATAGACCTGAATTTAACTAGGCAGCCCAGGCTAACATTGAACTCACAGCAATCCTCCTGCCTCAGCTTCCTAAATGCTGAGATTACAGGTGTGCACCACCGTGCCCAGTTTATGTACTGCTAGGGAATCAAATTCAGGTTTTTATGCTTGCTAAGCTACATCTTCAGTTATGATTTTTGTTTCGCTTGACTGGTACAGAGGGATGAGCCCAGGGCCTTCATACTGAATTTCCTCCTCTGCCCAACTTTTCTTTTTTATTTTGAGACACAGTCTTGTGCTCTGGGCTTGAACTAGAGATTCTCCTGTCTCAGCCTCCCAGAGGGCTGGGATTACAGACCTGGGCCACTGGGCCTGGCTAAATTTGATCTTCATTTTTCCTGCATTTTGGTTTATCCAGTTAATATGAACTATTACTAGTTAACTATTTCTTTATGGTTATGAACACCTTCTCAGCCTCTTCTGCAAGAGAAAGGTTTTTCCTGAAAGACCTACGCTTCAAACACTAGTCTGTCACTGACCTCTCTCTCTCTCTCTCTCTCTCTCTCTGTGTGTGTGTGTGTGTGTGTGTGTGTGTGTGTGTGTGTCTGTGTGTGTGTGTGTGTCTGTGTGTGTGTGTGTGTGTGTGTGTATTTTTCTGATCCTCTGGCCTGTTTTGAATTGGTGCATCCTAAATTCATAGACTAATTCTGTAAACAGAAGTCCACTTACTTCTCCCACTTGGAGCTGCAGCAGAAGGACAGAACCTGTTGGAGTTCTCAACCCGTGTATCTCTGTTCCTCATATCCAGCATAGATACTCAGCCTGGGCCACATTTATCTGTGAGTTCTGTTCTCTGGTAACTTTCTGCCTATAAGCAGGTGACATTTCTGGAAAAAATGACAGGATGCCAGCGGTAGGAACCAGACTTTGCAGATCTGGCTGGATATCAAAGGTTGGCACATTCATTTTTATATTTTGGAGGTGCTAGGAATAAGGACCTGGGCCAAGCACTCTGCCACTGAGCTACACCCCAAGCCCAGTGGTACTTGGAGAGAGTGTATCTTCAGGCCACCGCAGGGGTATAAACGGTGTGGCCCCTCTGCCATCTTTGGCTCAGTCTTCTCTGATGATTCCATTTCTCCCTCACCGAGTGAAAGGCTTTTCTAGGTTGGCATGGATTGCCTTTGCAGAGCCATCGAAACAGCTTTGTTGTGAATGCACACACCTTTTGTCCAACCCTTGTTCTGTGAGACTTTGTCCCTGAGGATCCTGAGGATTTGCAAAGCCAATTTACTATTTTCTGTGCGATGCTGTGCTCTTATTTAATTGGTGGGTACTTTCCAAGTCACCCATTGCCTCCTATTACGAGCATTCCGATGTTTTCTTTAAGATGAGGCTGGGGCATGACTTGGGTAGAATTTTCTACCCTACTACCACCAATTTCCCAGTTTGTATTTTGCCAATTTGCAGACCAAAAGTTAGGTCGCTTTTATATTGTCTAGAATCAGTGCAAAATATGTTATCAACTATGTCTTCAAGCATACCTTGGAAACCAACAAACTCCGTGGTTTTCCACACTTTTGATTGATTCGCGAGTGGCTGGGCATTCGTTAAAAACATCAGCAGATCATAACCGTGCCCGAGCACTACCTTTTCGAACCTTAAGCCGGGAGGCCCAAAGTCCTAGGTTGGCTTCCCAAAGTCCGTTCTCCACAACCCCCAGCAAGCTTTGCCAGGGTCCTGAAAGTTCACACACGGATGACACAGGTGTTTGACCCACACAGTGATACCCCTTTTTTCTGTTACAGAAAGAGAGAGGCTGCTACTTTCCTAAGTCTGATCTGGGGTAGTCGTAGTAACTTACAGTCATAGTGGTATGTGTTTCTAGCTAGTTTTCAGTTTACTATAGATTCAGTTTATTGTATTGGCCTATATACATTAGAGTACAATTTATTGTATTGGCCTATATACGTGTGTGTGTGTGTGTGTGTGTGTGTGTGTGTGTGTGTGTGGTATACGAGATCCACACTGTCCAAAAGCCTTTTTTCTGATATCAG
The DNA here is from genome assembly GCA_004027205.1 of Ctenodactylus gundi. Taxonomy (NCBI): domain Eukaryota; kingdom Metazoa; phylum Chordata; class Mammalia; order Rodentia; family Ctenodactylidae; genus Ctenodactylus; species Ctenodactylus gundi. Next base: position 1,052,449 of record PVKB01000072.1, on the reverse strand, counting down.
ATAAATGTGAAAAAGTGTGGCTACCCCACAAAGGGTCTTCAAGGAGAAAGATAAGGGGTAAGAGGGAGGTGATAAGGGTTTAAAGGTGAGCTGTCCTGACAGTCCCTACCACGCTACCATGCTACAAAATTCCAACAAGCTATGGGCCTACACAGCAACAGGGTCATCGCAAAGCCATGATGCTCTGGGAAAGAACGTGAGGTTTGTCTAGAGAGGTTAAACACTACATAATTCCATTTATCAGACACTCGTGAAAAGATAAAAGTAGAATGCTAGCGGAGCTCTGAGTGGCATCGTGACTTAATGAGAAGGCCAGGCAGTATCCTCAAGTTTTGCCAAGCTACTTTGGTTAGTCATCACATTCCTCTTTACCTCCTCCAGGCAGTTGAGGGTGGGGCGGAGAGTCAGAGGCCCCCCAGGTGAGCCCCTGGAGCTGAGCACTTGCGGGTTTGGCCTGACCCCTGCCATACTTGTCTGTTTACAATCAAAACGCGTGCTACCGCCAAAGCTGACTCCTCCGGCTTTTGAGTTTGTGTTTGCTTTCTTCTTTATGGATCTGGTCAGGTCTCTATTGAGTTTTGACCTGGATTTCTTTCGTAACCTTCCGTTTCATGCCTTTTCTGCATAAGGATGTGATTCGGTTTTTCATCGTACTCCTGCAGTTAGAGGTTTTCGTCCCACGTATGGCTTTAATTTTGAAGATCATTTCTGCAGCATGACCCCGTTTGCCTGTTAATTTAGTGGACATTCACCCCATACTTGTCATCAACCTGATTCACTAACCAAGTGATTCCAGAGGTCACATAACAGGGATTCTCACTGACCAAATGAAACCGTTCCAAGCACTTTATGACGTTCAGATAAAATACACAGGGAAGTGAAACCCAGTGCCACAGGCCCATAATTTCAGCACTAAGGGAGGCCGAGGCAGGAGGACAGCAAATCCAAGCCCTTGTCTCAAAATCGAAGAGTCAAAATGAGCTGAGCATGTAGATCAGCGGGAAGGTCCCGGGCTTGATCCCCAGTACCCTGAAAATGATTAAATGAAATACCAAGAGAGAAACAAGGAAAAAGAAATGTGATTAAGGTCAAGCAGGGGAGAGGGCCAGGCTCTGGCCTCCTGCTCACACTGCATTCCTGTGGTGTTTTTGAACCTGCCTGTCTCTGGCGCACCAACTATCCCTGTGGATGACATCCTAGAAACTAGAGTCAAGGTTTATGCTACAGGTGTGACCACAGAAGATGGCTGGGGCTGGTGGGGCAAGGATGGCTCGTCCCTTGTCAACAGCCCGCTGAGCAGCTGTGGGGTTTACTTGTCTTTTAAAAGACAGTGCTTGTCAAGAAAGAGCACATCATATTGGTGAATTAAACTTAGAGACTCAGATGGTTCCTCCATATCTTGGGGCATGAATTTCAGCTGGTATTTCCATTCCCTTTCCCATGTATGTGTTTAACATACATACATACACGTTCTGCCTGGTAACTGTTTTTCTTCATCTAACAGGCCTTAGGAATTTTGCCAATGGCTTCCAAGCTACATGCTTGTGAGCCACTTATCTATACGTACATAAGACAGGGTCTTTCTCTGTACTCCAGGCTGGTTCTGAGTTTACTATACAGCCCAGGATGACCTCAAGCTCAAGGCAATTTTCCTGACTCAGCCTCCCCAGGGCTGCGGTTACAGGTTATCTTAGTTACTTTGTGTTGCTGTGACTCAATACCTGACATCCACAACTCAGGGAGGAAAGATTTATTGTAGCTCACAGTTTCAGACGGTCACAGTCCATTCACAGGTGGGCAGCTGGAAAATGGTGGGAGCACATGGCAGAGTTGCAGCTTTAACTGGAGCTCCTGTGGCAGAGATCCTTACGGCATGGTGGGAGAGAGAGAGAGAGAGAGAGAGAGAGAGAGAGAGAGAGAGAGAGAGAGACTCGCAAGAAGTGCAGAACCAGCCTCTCCAGGTCAAGTCCTAAGTGTCTGCCTCTTCCTTCCACATCCCACCTCTCAACCCTACACAGTATCCATAGGAACATGAGGCTTCTGGGGGAGACTCCAGATCCAAACCACCACACAGGCACATGATATCACATCCAGCTAATCTTTACATGTTGCTGGAGAATTGAACCCAGGGCCTTAAGCATGCTAGAAACTCTGAGCTACCCCTGAGCCATCTATGACTACATCTTAAGTTTCTTCCTTTGTGTTAGTTCTCGTCCTCTGTAACAGAACTGAACATTAACAAGCTTTAATAGCAAAATGTGCCCGGTGCCCTCTGCTACCCCAATCTGATGAGACCTGGGGCTGGAGAAGGGGAGGAAGCCAGCATCCACTGAGTTCTCTCAGGTCCTCTTGTACTACATCTCTGACTATTGCTGACTAGAGTTTCTTGTGAACACGCCACGCAGGCTTCGGATAGGATTCACATGACCTGTCACTGGCAGGATTGGATGACTGCTCTACTTCTTGGAGCTCTGCTTCTTGGTCTTTGTGGGGAGCTGGCACTCAAGGCCCAAGGTGCAGAGGAGCTGGGTGGGTAAGTGTGTATTTGCAGATAGGGGATCCAATGATGGCTTCTCTCCAAAGAAGCTGCAAAGCCTGGCTTCTTTCTCCTCAATTGAGCAATCAAATGAGTCTCTTCTCTTCCCTGGAACAAATAAAAAAGTGGAGAAGAGACACGGGGTGGGGGACGGAGACTTCGTTGAGCTCCATCTATGTGGGAGACAGAGGGACAGCAGACTGGGCAGGTTATGTTTCTAGCCTTTTGACCTTCAACACCAGGAGTCCTCTTTAAGGCAGACTATTGCAGTATGATTTCTGTTGATTGCCAAATTTGACTGTGTAGTGTTGACACTTACAGCGACTCTAGGTTTCTTTCTAGAAATAAGGGCTTTGCGTAGCTTCTCTGACGACCTGTAGGTGCCAAACGCTGAGCTCCTCCTTGAGCAGCGGGCCTCATCAGGACGCTCTGGGTGGACTGGCTTCACTGTGGGCTCTATTAACTTCTGGTGAAAACTTTAAAACAGTAAAACACAACTTAATTTTCTGCTTTCAAACTCATTGTTTTCTTAAAAGTTTCTCAGCGATCCCATACACAAGAAGTTTGATGAAGGAAGTCACAAGTTCAAAGAGAAAGGAAAATGATTTAAAATTAACCGCATGCAATACGTGCACGTATATTCCACGAATTGGTTTCCACTACCCAAATTAGTCAATCATTACATTTTACAAATGGAAAGCACTTTTGAGGCTATCTAATCTAAACTCTTCATTTGACAGATTAAAAAAAGAGCTGAAACCTGAAGAATTTGATCCTTGGCAATCCGAATGAATTTTAGAAACAGCACTAAGCCCTGACTCTATTATAGCCCAGCTATTCTTCAGTAACACAAACTCCTGCTGGCTTTCAAAGCAACACAATGTATCTTTCATTCCTGCTGTGCTCAGCAGAGGTTGGGAGGAAGGTTGGGGCTGTAATTCACTCACTTGTCACTTGGGGACCCAGGCTAACAAAGGCTCCATAATCTTGCGCTAGTAGCAGCAAAACAATCGGTTGCAGAATATGCTGTGTTGCATGGCTACTGTGGCCTGCAGAGTCAGTCAAGACATGAAGTACTCGCTCCTGAGGACACGCGTGTCCTCTGTGTCCTGCCTGTGACCTGCACCAACTTCATGACCGCAGAGAAGAGTATCAGAAAGCAGAGCTCCGGAGATGGCTGTACATTGGCCATGTCTACTCCTACTCTAGTGCTGCATTTGATTATTTTACATAATCTGTGGACAGAACGTTTTGTCCCTAAATATTTTTTGCTGTGTATCTCTATAAAATAAGACATCCTCCCCCCTTCTTCTCCTGGTAGCATTGCAACGTGAGTCATAGGCACTGTGGCATGTTGCCATGCATACTTCAATATGCATTTCCCAACAGAACCTTTCACTTTTATGCCATATTCAGATCATTATCATACCTGGCAAACACAATAATTCTTCAATATCTCCAAAATCAATTCCTATTTAAGTTTTCCAATTATCTCAAGACTTGCCTTATTGTGTACATGCCAGGATCCAATTATAGACTCTGTATTGTATCTAGTATAATCTCTTGTTATGAAACAGGGTCCCCTCCTAAGCTCCCCACCCCTTCATGTGATCTTAGCTTTTCAAAACACGGGGCCCCTCATTTTATGCACGGTCCCCTATTCTGGGTTGGTTGGGCACGACTTCACTTGTTCCTCCACCTTCTGTTTGTCCGTGCCCCAGAGGTGGATAGAAAGGCTCGCTGGTTCCGGTTAGCCATGCCCTCCCTGCAAGTGTGCTTCAGGAATGTTAATAGAAAGCTGGTGCTGTTGGACAGCTGAAGGGGCTGCTGCCTGTTCCCCGACTCTCAGTGATACCAGGGGCATGGTGGCGTCATGTCAGTTCTCCACAAAACTTCAAACAAAAAAGAAAACTGTTTCTAAAAAATTAAAATTAATTTCCACATATAAATGTCTGAGGCAGTGGACTTTCGAATAAATTGAAACTATGAACAACAGAGAACAATGAACTAAGCCAATAGGGAAACTGTCTAAGTTGGTCAGGAGAAAATTTAGATATTATATATGATGGGTCTCCTTTCATTTTCCCATTATGGGTGAGCCCTGGGTTCTTGAGATGCCCAAGTCTCTTGGCTATGCTCTTTGGGGGACCATTTGCATGCTTCCTCCTGATCTTAAGTGTGGGTATATTCAGGGCCTCATCCCAGGCACCACGCTCTCCCTTCCTGACATTTCTCCTGGGAGGATGGTCTTCCCATCTGCAACTTTGAGTGTATAGGTGACAGATCACAGCACATCTGGCAGGGTTTTCTCTACAGAGACAGAAAGAGGCTGATTTCATTGTGAAGAATCAAGCCAACCGATTATGGAGTCTGAGCAGTCCCACAGTGCGTTCTCTGTAATTTGGAGACCCATGAGAGCTAGCGGCAAAAGCAGTCTGAATCCAAAAGCCTGAGAACAAGGGTGGCTGATGCCATGAGTCTCTGACCAAGGACAAAAGCAAAGCAAATTCTCCCTTCCTGCATCATTTTGTTCCACAGTGGCCAACTTTGCAATCACTCTTTCTGAGGTTTCCATTATCCACGGTCAACTGCAATCCAAAAATATTAAACAGATAACTCAAAAATGAAATATTCATACATTTTAAATAGCAAGCTATTCTGAAGAGCATGATGAAATCTTGGACCGTGCGACAGTTAATCACATTGTGTCAACTTCAGTGAATAGAGAAATGCCTAGCAGAAGCGCCTGGCAGTTTGGGGGATGTTTATGCATGTTAGGCATGTAGGCTAGCAAAAGGAAAGAAGACACACCTAGAGGTGGGTGGCTCCAACCAACCGGCTTGTAGCCTAGACAGAATACACGGGAGAGAAGAGAGAAATGCTGCCTGGATGAATTCCAGTTCCGCCATCATCTCTGGAAATGAGTTTCCGGTGCAGACTCCTACCAGCAACTTCCCAGTGAGCTTCCAGGCCTCTAACCTAGAACTAGTGGTGCATCTTGGGTCCCTTTGTTATACAGCTTTCATCTTCTCGCCTGAGCAGCCACTGGGTCTTCATACAGGTGGCTATTCTGGATTCCTCCAACTCTGACTCTGTAAGCCTACATAGTAAGTGGCCTTACATAATTCTACACATATATTATTCATTTTGTTTTTTTGGAGAACCCTAACCCACACATGCTGCTCCACCTTTTCCCCCTTGGACATAACTACCCTTTGTCCAATGCACCCACACTACACGTGCTATTCACCTACTAGTCACTTAGATGCCTTCCCACTTATCAGACACATTGCCATGATATCACAGTGGATTCTAAACTGTAGGGTTTCATTCTATAACAGCTGACATTTCTGGCATCCACTGGGACCCTGGAACATACTCTGCATGGTTAAGCGCAGCAGAGTACTGCAATCAGGCCGTCAAAAGGCTAGATGAAACTCATTTACACTGGGAGGATGATGGGTCTTACCGAGCCCACCAACTCAAATGCAAGTCTCACTAGCCAATGTCTTCACAGATACATCTGGAAATAGTGTTTAACCTATTTGGCACTGGTGATCCAGACCTAAAGGGGCTGTGGCGCTGGCAGTCTCTTCTGCTAGTGCTTAGGAAGGTGTGTACGAAATCCCTTTCAATTTATCTTGTAAGGCTAGACATAGTGACTTTATTTTGATACCACTAGTTTATATCTGAGGAAATATAATTCCCTTCTCAGCTATTCTTCTTCTTTCATTTTCTTATGCGGTATTTATTTATTTATTTATTTTTTACTGAGGATTGAGCTCAGGGAGCACTGAGCTACACCTCCAGTCTTTTAAAAAATATTTTGAGGAGCTGCAGGTATAGCTCAGAGGTTAGAGTGTTTGTGTAGTAAATGCAAGACTTTACACCACATAAGCTAGGTACAGTGGTACACACCTGTTCATCTCGGCACTCAGGAGGCTGAGGCAGGAGAATTGTCCACAGGTAGAGGCAGCCTGGGCTACATAATGAGTTCAGGACCAGACCAGATAATTTTTTTTTTTTTTTGAGATAGTGTCTTGCTAAATAACTCAAGCTGGGCTCAAACTTGAGATCTTCCTGCCTCAGCTTCCAGAGACAGCATCAAGGATTAGAGAAATGTGCCACTGTATCAGCTCTTCAATGCTCTGTTAAGATGCATCAGAAGGCTGAGTTTGTAGCTCAGACACAGGACATATACTTAGGATGTATATAATCTTGGGTTTGGTCTCCAGCATTTACCCTTGTGACCCTTAAAGGGTTTATGTCAGCTTGAAAGGATTAGGAAACACACCCAGGTAGAGTTTATAGATGTGTGCGTGTGTGTGTCTGTGTCTGTGTGAGCCTATGAGGGAACAACACCCACTCTGGATGAGGGAGGCCCAACTGGCAGCTCGAACTAAATAAAAGGAAGGAAGAAGAAAGATTGTCACAGCTTTTCCTGGGAAAACTCTTGCCTTCCCAGTTGTCTACAGACATAGACTTGCGCCTGTCTACACATCACCAATCTCCAGTCTCCAGTCTTCACCACCGTACTTTGAAAAACTGAGATCCACAGCAGACCCCCACTGGCTGTCCTGTAGTCAAGGACCATGTTCTACCTCAGGACTGAGCAGCTGCATCCCCCAGCTCTCCCACATGCAGGCCGCCATTTTGGACTCTCTCTCTTGGACTTGGAATCCCTCCAAAGAAATCCCCTTTTCTCATAATTTCTGTCAAGTCTGCCTCTGTCTCAATTACTTTCTCGTCACTGTGACTCAATACCCGATATCCACAACTTAGGGAGGACAGATTTATTTTAGCTTGTAATTTCAGAACTATCTCTACTCTAAAGATTTCCTCAGTTATATTATGTCTTTTCTTTGATGCGTCCTTGAATTTATGTTTTTACATTTATCTGTTTTTAACCTTCTAAGCTAGTAAGTTTGAGGGTCTTCTTAGCGACTAATCTTCTATTAGTTTCCTGATCCCCCACACATCTCAGCGAGGGAAAAGGGAATCACAATACTGTCAGTGATTCAAAGACAAGCCAGCCATTGGCATACAGCTAAAGACAAGATCAGTCACTGTGTCACTAATCCACAGTACGAACCGAATCTGCAGTCACGATGTAATCTAAGACAAACCAATGGTAAGTGCTACCATTATTCCCATTAAGTGCTACAATTATCCCACCCTCCATATCAGAACTGTGGTCACTTAAGCAAACCAAATATTGAGGAGTTCTATGAAAGGTAACACTATACTATCATTAATAACAGACAAGAAATCTATATTAATCACCAAAGCTAAATTAGACAGTTAAGGGTTACTAACCCTTAATATGCTATACCAAGTACATCACCAATAGTAAGAAAGGGACCAGCAGTAATGATATAAACTAGTATAAGCAAATTATTGGCAATGTCACAATAGCCAGTTAAATGCTACAGATATTGGACTTTTAGCATTAGATATGTGATCTACACTATTCCTACAGGTGTCCAGACAAACCACATATCAACACTAAAAAGATATGTTAAAGGCAACACTATGCCTTAATAACTGTGAAGAAATATGCATTAATGCCCTATGTATAACTAAATAGCAAAAGTTACTAGCTCTTAATACTCCGAACTAGATATCTGTACGTTGTTAATGATGATGAACAGCAATAATGAGAAAGGTGGAGAGAGGGGAAGGGGGACTGAGACGAAGGGATTAGTTTTGGAAAAGAACGAAAAGGAAGAGGAGTAGAAGGAGGTAGAGGGAAAGTAGGATAAAATCCCAGGTGAAGGTTAGCAGAAAGTAAGCAGAACTAGGTAAAAGTAACATAAAGAAAGAAACACAAGGAAAAGAGACGAAAGAAGTGGGGAACAACACATGACTCCATAAAAGACTACTTAGTGAAGGCAGCAAGAATTCAGAATAGTAAAAAAGCTACCAATAACCACAAAAAGATGAAGCCCAATATACTATACTTACATAGAGCACTGCTATGAGTCTCAAGATGTCCACTGCGCCAAGTTATTTGGATGAGTAGTCTCTTTCCAGGTCTTGTGGTGCTGGCGTCCACTGTCCACCAGATAACAGTGGAAGGAGTAGTGGCATTAACTATGACCTGCTATGGGTGCCTGCTCTGTCTTCACAGACAGGTCTCGGGCGAGACCCACCCTTGCCCTTCCCCTGCGTGAATCTGCAGAACTGCGTCTAGCGTAAGGGCCTTCACTCCAGGGGCCAGCAGAGACCTTTCTCTGAATGTGCATGAAAGTGGAGGAAGGAAAGCAAAGCCCACTGAGCTCTGCGCTGGGAGTCGGCAGTGAGGAGGACCAACCACTTTCGTTCCCAGTCAGCCCCGGAGCAAACCACTCGTGGCAGTCCTGGCTCCTCTCATCCACGCGCGGGAACCTCTGCCCTTCCTGAACTGCTCTCACTGCGGAGATCTGCAGCCTATTCTCTCTTCTCTGTGACTATCTCTTGTGCCAGCTCCTTGCCAGTCGCTGGTTAGGAGTGTGTCCCACCTGTGGCTTCAGTCTCCCAAGGCAGCTCACGCTAAGGCTGTGCCTGTAACAGCCCCTGGCTACCTCACTTCCTAACGTGGCACTGCCCGGAATGCTTCTGCAGAACTGGTGCGCTGGAGGCCCTTCAGGGCAAAGTCACGACGGCCTCGCCTTTTGCTCTACACAGGGGCGTGTTGCCCTCGGAGGCCTGTGCTACCTGTCTGCCTGCTGGTTGTTTCTGTGGCTCTTGGATCAGGGAACTCACCTCACGTCTGTGGCTGCCTGTGCTCACGGCTGTTGCTGGCTGCTCCGGGGGCGGCTTCCTGACAAGTGTCCCCCTCCCCGCGGTGGCCTTAGCCTTTGCAGCTTGACTACAGTTTGTGACTCTCCTGCTGGCTTCCTGCTGGGGGTCTCCTCATTGTCTAGGTTGCTCAGATAGGTTTTTGTTTTGTTTTGTTTTACTATCTCTCAAATCTTTTATGGGCCTGAGAACAGTTGCCAAGTTAGGATCCTACTTGGCTACCATCTTCTCTCCTCCCTCTCCTTTTATATTTTTACAATTTTAAAATACCATAAAAACCTTGTTTATTTATTTGCGTCATGTGCCGCTTACCAAGTATGGCCACTGCTGCTGGCCATGACTGGTGTGATGATGCTTTCATTTCTGAAATGACCTACTTCTGGAAAAAGATGGGGACCCTGACGGCTGGCTGGGCTTGTGGAGTGGGGGCACCTTAGGTATGTCAGCTTTCTTAAAATTCCACCAAATATTTATTATGGAAATTTAGAGAAGTCACTCTGTATGATAAGCTAAGCTTTGAACCCCTCTAAAATTCCTACATTGAAGTCCCAACTCCTGCAAACTCAGAATGCAACTATATTTGGAGACTCTCTTTGAAGAGGTAGTTCTTTTACCATGAGGTCATCTGGGGTGGGCTTTAGCTTAACATGACTGGCATCCTTATGAGAACAGGAAATCAGAACACAGACAGAAGGATAAACATGTGAGGACTCAGGGAAAAGATGGCTTCGGCAAAAGCTGAGCTTGGACTTCCAGCCTCTAGAGCTGTGGGAAAATAAATCCATGTTGTTTAAACCACAGAGTTTGTGGTACTTTGCCATGGCGCCCCTAGGAAACCTACACAGCTACCGCCTACTCAAATATGGTATGTCTTCATTATACAGATGTTTAAAAACAAAGATTACTGAGGCTGGAGGAATGGCACAGTGGTTAAAGCACTTGCCTAGCAAGCACATGGTCCTGAGTTTGATTCCCCAGCACTACATACGCCGGTGTGGTGGTGCATGCCTGTAATCTCAGCACTCAGGAGGCTAAGGCAGGACGACTGTCACAAGTCTAAGGCCAGCCTAGACTACATAGTAACTTCAGGAGCAGCCTAGGCTACAGAGGAAGACCTTGTTTGAAAAAACACAAGCAAAAACAAATAAAAGATTACTTCATTATATTTGCGTCTTAACTTTTTTTCAGTGTTTTAGTTTGTTTTTAAAATTGCTTCCTGATTTTTTTTTTTTAACCTCCAAGATAACCCAGTGCACAGATGTACTGATGAATCAGGTATTCTTCATTCCCAAATAAGGAAGCTGATTAAGCAACACTACCCAACGCTCAGAACAAGTAGCCTCCTGGCCATTAGCCTTTCTACTTACCATCTCCAACCCATCAAAAGAATATTTCACAGTCGCTATCTCAGAGGGCGTCTGCTTCCAAATATGGCCACCCACTCGGCAGATACGTGCTGAGCTACGGTGCATGGCCATTGCTCTCAGGAGCTGAGGGGAGGATGCTGGAGAACACAGCACAGCTTTGGAGAAGTACACGGTCCACCCAGGTGTGCTGATGGACACAACCACAAACAGTATTTTACACAATACGAAAAGCACTGCAGTGATAGTGTGAGTTCAGTATTATAGAAACACCTTGGAGAACGGCCTCACAGAACCGCAGCTGGCCTTAAAAACCGTGAAGGAGTTTCTGCTCAGCCACGGGGACTCACAGCAGAAGATGCTGCATGCGCAGAAGCCAGATCATAGACCGTGGACATCAAGCATAGAACAGATCAGAGGACTGCGGTAGAGGGACGGGGGCATTTCTAACAAGACTTCTAAGCATGGCAAGAGTCTTCACTTCTTTTATCAGGTAAAAAGAACTACTGCAAAGATGACATAAGATTGTTGAAAGTTTATTTTACTAAGTAAAGAAATGAAACAACAACCATTCACAATTCAGTATCATTTCATACAAGGAAAAACACTAAAATGGTAGGAGAGTCATAATCGTCTTTAATAAAAACTTCTGTGGGCTAAAGAAAATAGCTCATTGGTTGTGTACCTGCCTAACAGTACCAGAAAGCAAATAAACAAACAAACAAAACACCTACGTGCATGCGTAGTTTTATGAAAAATTATATTCCCCATTTTTTTTTACTACTTTTACCAGGGCAAACATTGGGGGTGGGGCTCTTCCTATCAATCACACTTTTCAAACTTGAATGAGCACTTATGCATCGATCACCTGTGAGGATCTTGGCAGAGAGCAGACACAAATTCTAATCGGGGCCTGAGATTCTGCCTTTCTCGCAGTTTCCATGCCTGGCTCTGCCTGCGGGAGCCCGGCTCACACTTGGGATTACAAGGCTTAATCTGGATCATAAGTAACCAACAGACTGCTTGATCACATCTGTATTCTAAGAAGTTCACCAGAGCAAGGCGAACCTCAGCAGATCATGAACTGGGCTCTCTCATCAGCAGCGGGATGTGCTCACACCTTATCGGGAACCTCCCAGCCTCTCCAACTGTGAAAGGAGAAATTTCTATTCTATCTCTAGGGGAGGTGAGGAAAATGAGGAGGCTGCTGTTGCAAAGCCATTGTTGTAAATGACTCCCAGCTGCATCTAATCTCACAATGAAGGGATCTCTGCTGTACATCCTGTGGGTTAGGAAGGATTAGGTTAACTTGCCGGCCTTCTGATTCATTTCAGGAATTCCTCAACCCGTAGGAGCACCTCAGGTCTACACAGCATGCACAGTCTTTGAATGTACTCTGTGTGACTCTTCCTGAGTTGACATTTTAATCTCAGAGTAAAGATGGAATTTAGAAAAAAATTCTTTTAAGGAAGAAATTTTTTTTAGTAACAAAATACACCCTGAAAAGTCGACTAAAATGACTTAAAAATAAGGTAGATAGAACTAGTGGCAGTTGAGGGGTGCTGCCTTTTCTCAGGGGCTTGAGGAATGTCTGAATCCCACATGTAAGAGCAGATTCCGCCTCACCATACGGTTTGTCCCCCCGAAAATTCACACTGGAGTTCAGTTCCCATTGTGTGGTATTAAGAAGGCAGAAACTTAATTCATGTGCGGTGTTTAGAGGTGAGGCTTCAGGGAGGTGACGAGAACAGGTAAGGTCACAGATTGGAGTGATGTGATCTCACAGATATTGAGAGACCAACACACACACACATGCACACACATGCATGCTCTGTCTCCTGCCATGTGATGCCTCCCATTAGCTCAGGCTTCTGCTCATAAAGGGGCCATTATCAGATACGGCCTCTCTACCTCGGGCCAGATATGTAAACCAAAATAAACCTCTTTTCTGTTCAACTTACCTAGTCTGTGTTATTGTTAGCAATAAAAAAAACAGTAAGTGCTCAGGTTGTTCATGAATCTTCCTCTCAAACTACTCCAAGCACTCTTCAAATCTTTGGCTGCACCCACCCATCTGCTCTCTGGGCCCCGACACTTGACGTGACCTTTTGCTCAATGTCTCCCAAGTCTTTCAGCAGCAGTTATCAGACTTGTTTCTTGCAATCATTCGTAAGTTAACCAATGACAATTTTTTCTGATTTTTTTTTCTTTATTTCTTTTCTGAGACAAAGCCTCACTCTGTAGTTCAGACTGGTTCTGAACTCACTGTGTATCCCAGGCTCGTCTAGATCTCCTGATAATACTTCTGCTCAGCCTCCCAAACGGCTGAGAGTAGAGGCATGTGCCACCACACTCAGCGCTGGGGAGCTGGCAACACCCGGGCCTCGCTCTTTTAGGCAAGTGCAGTAATCACTGAGCTACGCTCCCAGCCCAAGGCCTTGTGGAAACTGGGCCAATGTTTATCTTTTAATCTTCCAAATAAAATCACTTGAGTGACACAGAATACCTCTACTGCTTTTCCTTCAGGACAGCAGGACATTCCTGTGTCACTCACGGATGAGGACATGTTCTGCCAGGTGATTTTTGTCTTTGTGTGGCCACCATAGTCCAGTGCCTTTACGCAAACTGAGGCATCACTAGGTGATACGATCTTATGAGAAGGGTAACACGTTGTGCTCCACTGTTGACTGAAGTGTCGGCATGTGATACGTGACTGTTGCCCCTGCTTGGTCCACTTCCCACCAACCCAAGTGCTACATGTCCTCTCTAAGGCAGCTGCATAAAATGCCCTTCAAGTCCCTGCCCATGGCTATAGCTCTGTTCTCCACGTTCCTTTGGCGAGCATATTACTTCCTGCATATCCTGTCCACCTCCTAATAGTGGTGTTCTATCAGCAGTTTTGTCTTTCCTTCATAAGCAACTTTTGAAACTCTTTGAAAGGAGATTCTTTCTGCGACGTCCCTTCCACAGTATGTGCCACAGAGCCCCGGCGAGCATGGGGCAGCTCGCCCTCACTGGTAACGAGCGTGAGATCTACAAAGGATGGTCTCCAAGCCTCAGTGGCATGGGTTGTCAAAGTTCAAGTCCAGTGAGTGCACTGGCACAAGCCTGTAATCCCAACCCTCCAGGAGGCTGAGGCAGGAGGATTACAAATTTAAACTGGGCAATTTAGCACAATCCTGTCTCAAAAAAAAAAAAAGTATAAAGGGATAAGGATGAAACTCACAATGAAGGTCCTGGGTACTAAAGAAAAAATAATTTAAAAAAAAGTCCAACTCTGCCTCCAGATTCTGCCAGTCCCTCAGAGGCACCAGCCTGCACAGTCAGGGATCTGGCTCCTGTGCCGCTCTTTGCTCGGCAAACACTGACTCAGACATTTGGTCCAGCAAACAAACAAAAGTCTGTTTGCATGATACATTTGAATCTAACAGGACTTACTGAAAATTTGAGGAGGAAAAAGAAGAAGTATTTTTGCCTGTTTCCACTCAGCAGTGTAAATAGTTTCGACCCACGCAGCTGGCTTTCTGGGTTCTGACGCTGTCCACCCTCAGGGAGTCTGTGCAGTGGCCCTCTGGCCACATGGGTCCTGTCTCGGCCCCTTCCTCATTCCGTCTCCCACTAGTAATCCCCAAGCCTGGCAGCGTGGGGAATGCCTGTAATCTGAGCAGGCTGAGGCAGAAAGATCACAAGTTCTAAGCCCAGCCTGCACAACTTAGCCACATACTGAGATCTTGTCTCAAAATAACAACTAAAGCAAGAGCTGGCGATATTGGCTCCGTGTGAATGCCGGCCTGGTGCTCAATTTTCAATATCACAAAAATAATGACTCCGGAGTTCTGCCCTCCCCAACAGCCTCAGGGAAGCATGAGCCACCACTGATGTCCTGTTCCCCTCCTCTGCAAAGCAACTTACCCATTCCATCTGTCGGGCACTTGTTGACGTCACTACTTTTAGTTTTTCCTGTGATCTCCGAAGATTTCCTGTCTCACTGCAAATCTGACAAGTGTTGGAACATAAACCCTGTTATGACCGAACTATCTGACACTTCACGGGCAGTTATTTTCAATGCTTCTTCCTGTTGCTAATCTCCCTTTTGTCAAATTGTACGTTATTGCTGAATAACTCCCCCACCCCCTTTCTAGCCTTCTGATTTCTTCCATGTGTTCTTTCAAAGGGGCCTTATTCTTTTTTTGGTACTGAAGTCTTGTGCATGGCAGGCAAGCACTCCACACTGAGCCACACCTCAGCATCTTCTTCGTTGTTTTGAGGCAGGGTATAAATTGCTCAGGCTGACCTTGAACTTGAGATCCTTCCGCCTCAGCCCCCAGGAGCCGGGATTTCAGGCATGTACCACCACATCTGGTTTAAAAGGGCCTTCGACTTGACTTCCAGACCCTGGATTTCATTCAAGTACTTTCCCCAGAGTACCTTTCCTTCCCAAGTGGGTAAGACTGACAAGACCCAGATGACCGGAAACCGCCGTATTACCTGTTGTGGACCCTCACCTGCAGTCGATGCAGGTACATCTACTTACCTTCCAATAACGCTATCAATGATGAGCGCACGGCAGCACTGGCGATCCCTCGGGAAGGCCGCAGCAGCCACGGCTACCCTGTCTATCCTCCTCAGTAGCACTGTCTTGTCACCTTCAGCGTCACCTGTCCTACGGTGCTCACACTGCTGTCATGTCTTAGCTTATTCTTTTTTTTTCTTGGTCCCAATGTTCTGTGTTAGCCAGCCATCGTTGTGCTTGAGATACATTTTGGCTTCTGTGTCAGAGGTCTCACTTGATGGCACTGTCTCCAGGCAGAAGCCTCATGGTGGGTGGGCATGGCAGAGGAAGGCAGATCCCTTACCGGAGCCAAAAGCAGGTATCAGAGGAAAAGTCCAGAAAAACAATGTATTACTCAAGGACACTCCAGAGGCCTACTTTATTTTACTAGTATCCAACTCGCAAAGTGTCAGTCGGCTGTGAGCCTCCATGGGTGAGACTGGCCCCCTCTCAATCTGATCACGGCTGTCAGTCCCTTCACGTGGACAATCAAGATGAATTATCATACCATTCATGGGCACCTTACATGGTTCCCAACTAATAAATACAGATTTCTTCAATACGTATGATGATCCTGTATATACTCTTTTTTGCTTCTTTTCTCCGTTTTCATTGCCATGTATTTGTGACATGTAATATTTACATTCGATCTGGGGACTTGGTACACACGTGTATTGCATCTTGACCATTTTCTCCACTTCTTCCTGAATTCTTTCCTTACGTCCACTAGAACTGGGATGAACTCCCTCTGGGATAGACTGCCAAAATCTTTAACCTAGGAGCATTTAAAGGACTTTCCCAGGGACATCCTACTTCACATTTCTCTAAGAAAACAATGTAGAATAGTTCAGAATTCTGAATTTTCTTCTTTCTCTGGTGTTCTGTGTATCCCGGCAACTTGACAGGTGTTGTGCCAAGTGTTTCTCATTTAGATCTTTCTGGTGCAAGTGGTTGACAGGACAGCACACAGATCATCCCAGGGGTCATGTGACTTCCTAAACAACTCTACCCCTGGCCCCTAAATACAATAAAAGCCAGATATGTGCTGCCAATGTTCTCATTTTCAAGGGCCTATTTTTTAATGAACAAGGTATTAAAAAAAGGTTTACTAACAATGGTTGTGGGACAAAAGGGCTCCATGATGAGGGACTGGATTTTCAAAGAGATGTGTGTGCACAGCCATGGGAAGTGCTGGTTTTATTTGAAACGTTTGCTTCTTGAAGATAGTCAGTACACAACCAGTATACAGAAAAGTAGATGCTTGAACAGCTGTTTTGCCAATTCCTGGAGTGGACAGTTTCTCGGTTTCTCTTCCTTCCCCCCTTCCCCTGCAGGCTGGCGTGTCCTGGGTCTCTTGTGGGGCTTAGTGTGGAGGAACGTGGAGGGTTTGCAGGTGTTCCTTGGCCTAGGCACAGGTCAGTCCTGCAGGCTAGGTGAGCTTCACAAGCTAGTCACTAGGTCCCTAACAGGACACAGCCCCGCCTGTGAGCACCCCCTACCTAGCCAGTTTCCCCTTCCCTGGCACTCCACTCCCTTCCTCAGAGCCCAGTCCCTGGGGCTGGGGCCCTCAGGGGCATCTTTGTGTTAGTCCTCACTGTGACCTCCTCTCCATACCCAGGCCGATATGAGAGCCATCTTTTGGAATTCCACCATCCTGGAAATCCTTTTGGAGCTCTGAGGTTCTTGTATTTGTGAGTATAGTTGTAGACGTATTTGGATTTAAACACATTTTTAGCCTTCAGGGGTACTCTGCGGGCAGGAAGGAGGGGTGGGAGTGATCCCTCAGTCGGTATTACGGAACGGGCAGTGTCACTGTGTAACTACATTTCTTTGGCTCCTATACGGTTTACATAGGATATTCCTTTTAATTCTATGGAGCAACATTTGAATTCACCCTCGCCGATAATGTAGACACTGGAGATGATAAGGCAAAATGACTCTACGGAAGGCAGCTAAAATCGTGGTATCTGGGGGTAACATTCAACATGAATAATACTTAGCAATTAATAAGGGATGTGGAAGTGGGAGAGGCGGCAGGCACCTGTAGTCTCATCCCTAGGGAGGCTGAAGCAGGAGAATCATTTGAGAACCATTCACCCTGCCGCAAAGCAAAAATAAAAAATAGGGAGGGTGCTAGAGCCAGGCATTTTCTTCTGCACTGCTCTGATAGGGTTTCCTTAGACAACTGTAGGCCTTCCCTTCCTGCCATTACCTTTGCTCTTCCTCCCTTTCAGTACCCCAGTGTAAGGTTCATCCCTCTCTTGGAAAAGTACCAGCAGTGTTCTTAATATTTCTCCCTATCTCATGGTTGCAAAATCTCCTATCTCCTCTGGAATGTTTTCTGTTGTGGTTTTTTTTAACCAAGTGGGGCCCCAGGGACGGAGGATATTGTCTGTCTGGATCCCATTTGCAGTGACACAACCTGACATTCCACAGGGCATTGGACCCTGGCAAGCTTGAGGGGTTATTTTCTCCTTGGTGTGAGTGTGTGTGTGTGTGTCTTTCAGTGCTGAGGACTGAACCCAGGCTCCTGCCTGTGCTAGCCAAACGCTCTACTATTGAGCTACATCCCTAACACCTGGATAGTGTTTAAAAAAAAAAACCAAAAAACAAAAAACAACTCAACCTGCACCCTCTATCTATTGTATTATTTTGTTCCAGCCTGTCAGTCTTTGAGATCCGGACTCCCTTTCAGTATTTTATCCCTTCTTGGCTTTACCACACTTATACGTAAGTCAGCCTCGGGCTTCCCAATTAGACTAGAGAGGCCACAGAACAAGTCCAGCCACGCGCTTCTCTAGGACCCAGGATCTGGAGAGAAAAGGGTGCCTGTTCCAAAAGGACCACGCGGATGGTGTGCAGGTGCCGTAGGCACTCCCTTCAACGCAAGGCTTGAAAATGCAAGAAATTTACCACAGCAAAAATGAGGTCTTTGCTAAGGTGGGCAGAGAGGAAGGCTGCAGACTCCCTAAAAGGGATGCTACCGCTGGGCTCTTAGGCCTTTCCTGAGCACATACCAATGTAGAGCAGGCAAAAAGGCAGCATCACCATGCACCTGTTCTGTGACTTCTCAGACCCTCTGCCACTTTTAGAAAAGAGGTCGGTGTGGAAACAGGGCTTTGGGAGGGATCACCCGTTGAGAAAGCTGTGCCTGACTAATCCCCCCATCCCCCAAAGGGACATACGGGCCCATCCGTCATACAAGCCACAGGCACACCTGGTTATGTTAGATGGCACTTCCTTCTTGGCACAACGCAGGATCTCAGACAAATAACCAGGACTCTTATCTCATTTCACTTGGAATGATGTTTTCCAGGTTCCTAAAGTAATAGTTAAAGATACCAAGTCATTGTTTATATTTGTCATTAACGTGTGTGTGCGTGTGTGTGCGTGGCGCTGAGGACTGAACCCAGGGCCGCAGGCAAATGCCAGGTAAACACTTTACCACTTTGCTTTATCTCCACCCTGTAAACAAATGTTCAAATACAGCCTCTTTATATACTCAGGCTACACATACGTACGTTGGTATGTGGCAACTGAAGTGTTTTGTGAAAACGTATTCAGCTGCTTTCCCCAGACGGTTACATTCTGGAGCCGTGAAGATTCCTAACACAAACGGGCCTCCATCACTAGTGTTCATGTGCTCTTTTCAAACAGCCTTTCAGCTAAGTGGGCCAGTGACTCAACTGTCCAAGACTACGTGTCACACCTAAGTGGAAGATGACGAAGCAGAGGCCGGTTCCAAACAGTTTAGATTTTTCTACTTTAAAAAAGAAAGAACAGGGAGTGATTTAGTGAACTGGTCCTAAATACAAGGAATTTAACCCTCTTTTCTCTCTTTCTTCACAAGGTTATTTTAAACCCATAGCCCAGAGAGACAAATTATTTGTTCAACTCACACTTTAGTCTTCCCTGATTCAGGGAGAAGTGCCTCGTGCGAGCAAAACGGGGAAGACCTCAGCACCCGCTTCTGTCAGCTGAAACTGCCTTCTCTTTTTCCACCAAAAAAATCAAGTCCAAAGGAGTAGAAGTTCTGCGTCCGTCACCAATCCTTTATTGAAACTGGTAACTTACACACTTCATGAGAGAACAAAAATAACGTTTGATATGCACAGTCTCCATACGGACTATCTGACTATACACAAGGCCAAGTGAGCATGTGGCTCACCTTCATCAGAATCTGTGCACAACAGACACCAAACAGACAACATGTGCACGTTACAGTGAAGTGACATCACAGGTCCAGTGGAAACTCAGCATAATACAAAACGTACTGGTCTATTGCCAAGGATGTTCTCCTGACGGCCTGCTCCTCCTCAGTAGTCATTCACCCCGAGTCTGACGCAGAGATTGGTTGTGTGGCTAGAAGTCTTTTCAGCGAGACCACCTCTGTGGATAAGTTTGCTATCCCCTGCTTCAAATACAAATTCTCTGAGTCAGAAACTTTGTACCCATGGTCTTTAATTTCTACCACTCCAGTTTTGAAACCATTCTGGGTTTTGCTGTTCAGCTCTTTTTGATGCCAGTGTTCTGATTTGAGGGACCAATCCTGAATGTTCGTCACCTGCACCGAGAAAGGAGTGAGGGAGGGATGTACCGTGCTCGGAGCGCTATGCTTTTCGAGTTCAAAGTGTCTTTTAGATGTCATGTCGACAGGTGAGGAAAGTTTTTGCGCAGCCTCGAAGTCACTGTCAAAGGCTTCCACTTTGATCCGCATGGCTTTGGCTTTGATGCGGAGCTTGTGCGGCAAGGCTGAGGAGTTCACTTCGGGGACCTTCACCACCGTGGCGTGGGCGCGCGTCAGCTGCACCGGGGAGTGGATGGGGCCCTTGGGGACCTGCTGCTCGTCCTCCCCATCGGATGACTTTCCCACCGCTCCGTCGTCGGCCTCGGAAGTTCTCGGGGAGTTGCTGGAGGACCTGGTGGCCTGCAGGAGCGGCGGGGAGTGTGAGTAGCTGGGGAAGGCACTCCCCACGTAGCTCTGGTAGATGGAGGCCGCGTAGGCGCCTCGGCCATCTCTCGGCTCCCTGGCGTAGGCCTCCAGCTCCAGCGGCTCCTGCTTGATGACCTGGAACTTGCCCTCAGGACTTCTGCAGCTGCCCGACCCGGGGCTCTCCTGCGAGTGCTCCACGGGGCACGCCTCGGAGGCGTCGGACAGGGAGCTCTGGGGCGAATGCTTGATGACCGAGACGCAGCTGCCCGCACCCGCGGCCGGCTCGGGCTCCTCAGTCGGGGTGCCCACGCCGCCGCCGCCGCCGGTGGCCTTGGATGCCTGGTAGTCCTGAAAGTACACGGCCGCGGAGTTGCTGAGTTTCTGAATCTCCTGCGCATAGGCCGTGGAGCTAATTAAGCCAAACTTTAATTTCAGGGAGAGCAGTTCAGCTTTTAAAGTAGCGTTTTCCTCTCCCAGCGCGATTAGCTTGTTCTCCAAAACCAGGTCGTTCAGCCGGCGCTTCTCGCGGGACCTCTTGGCCGCCTCGTTGTTCTTCCGCCGCTTCTCCCAGTACATGGCATCCTTCTTCTCGTCGGGGATGAACTCCCGCTTCCTGCGGCAGGCGGACGACCGGCTTCGCCCCGCGCTGCCTTCGCCCAGCAGCAGCTCGTCCCCGGGGGGCAGGTCCTCGGGCGCCTCGGGAAGGGCGCTCAGGGCTACCATCCTCTCGGCCGCCAGGCTCGAAGCGTCCGGGCACGTCTGCTCCTTTTTGATGGTCTGCATTTTTCTCAGCTGCATGAGACACACTCTTAGCGTGTGGGACCGGTGGGAGAACCAACTACCTTCCTAGCGTTCTCAGATGCTGTAAAAACGGTGGCTAAAATCCATCCATAGCCTTCCTCGGCCGCGCTTTCCTGGACGGATCTGACAGGGCTGTTTTATTATACGGGGTCAGGTCTTCCCAGGAATCTGCAACAAAGGAAAGGCCACAGTTAGTCACCTGGGCAAATGTTTGTTGCCAGCTGCACACGGGGGCCGTGCGAGCGCTTGGGGGGCACCGGCATCAACCAGACACAGCTCTTTCTTTCACAGTGTGCGCAGTCCTCGGGCAGATGTCAGCAAGCGGCCAAACACCTCTACTACACGCGAGCCAAGGACCGACCTACTGCAGGGCATCCTGTGGTCTGGGGTGGGGGTGGCGGGGGGGAATAAATAAAACAAACTGAAACCCCCTCTGCTCTGGGAGGAACAGAGGAAAGCTGTGTTTAACAAGAAGTGGCCGGTGCAGCGCAGGGGTGGGCCACGACAGGAAGGAAATGACAGATCACCTCGGGGTGCTTAGGTCTCTAAAGACTACTTGCACATCGTGGCTTCGGAATAATTTCAGATAACACTTACACAGCCGCCAAGAAAACAGCTCTCCTCTTCTTCAAAAGAACGGCACTAAGCAAACTCCTCTAACATCTGTAAACAAGTTTTGTAATCTCATATGGAACAAACATATACAATAGAGCCAAATTTTTATTTGCAAAAAATTAAAATAAAAGCCATACTAACACCTGAGTCACTGGTTTCCAATAGCATCTTCCACATGGACATAAACCCGCCAGTCACACCTGACGCCTGGGGGGCGGCAGCCAAGGAACCCCCGGGTATTCACCAGGGCCCCACCTATGAAAAGCACTCCTTCCCAAAGCCACCACATCAGGCACTTCTATACTTAGGAGACCGGAAAACATCCCTTCTCGTGATTCCTTTAACCGATGCATCTAAATCAAAGATTAAATCCTCTACAGCAGTGGATGCCGATCTTTTAGGAACCAGAGGCCAGATTCATAAAGGACAACTTTTCCATTGATATACACAGGGGATGGTCGCCCTTGGGCCATACGGCATTAGATTCTCACAAGGACATGTAACCCAGAGCCCTTGCATGTGCAGTTCTGCCTCCTGTCTGATGAATGACGGCATTAGATTCTCATAGGAGCATGAGCCCTGTTGGGAACTGCCCATGCCGTTAGTAAGTTTGTACAGTGCCAGCTTAAAATTTAAAATTACGTTAAACTGAGATAATGTAGTTACGGAAAGAACGTCTTTCAATTTTACTAATTAGCTTCTAATAAAATACAAGTACTCAAAAATAGAATCATCAACTAGTTCCTTCTCCAAGTGAAGTATTCATAATATGAATGTGGCCTTACATTTGCCCTCTCCTTTTCCTTTTTTCCCCTCTCTCTGTCTTTTTTTTTTTTCCTTTCTTTCTTGCTAGGGATAGACCCAGGACCTCACACATGCTGCTCAAGTACTCTAGGAGCTATACCTCCAGCTGAACATTTGCTCTGACGTGAGAAAACAAATCCATTATTAAGGGTCAATAACACTCTTTCCATGCCATTTTTGGTCTGAGTTTCTAGACACTGACTTCCCACCCCATTCTCCAGTTGGTAATATTTAATAAAGTAGACGTGTAGAGCAACTGTTTGTTTAGCACTATCTGTACAAAGTGGTGCTCTAACCTGCCATATTAAAACGATTTAATGTTTTTGTTTTACGTCACTATTTCTGTCTTATGCATAGTTTTATAATGACTAGAGAAGATTAATTTTATTAACTGGAAAAGCCTGCTGGCTTCTTTTGCCTTTTCCAGGAAGAACAGAAAGGTACGTTATAGTAATTTCAGGATCAAAAAGAACTAGGTTTCATGTCCTGTTCTTGCCCATTAAACTGAGCCCAACACAGTCCAGGCAACAACAAGTCACAGGAAGAGAAAGAAATGTGTGATTATCAATGCTAAGATTTGTTTAGTTTCTGAGAATGACACTTCGATGGATGACCTTTTTGGAATGTGTCACATGGGTAATAATGTTGCAGAAATCGAACCTTCCTCCTGCTCACTTAGTAAAACACAACTTCCTATCATTTCTGCATAGGTTTTGTCTTCAGACATGAAAGCCCATTTTCCTCTTTATACTGAATGGACTCTTTCCTCCTGCTTAAGTTTGCTTCTGTGATTCAGTTAGGTCCTCACTCCCGAGAGAAACCAATGGCACACAGTTAAGAAACTTCAGGTCCGAGGGGGATGTCTTAGACTTTTCTCATGCTACCATTCAAAGCCCACTAAACCCTCAGGAACTCGGGTAGTGGGATCGAGCCTAGAGCCTCTGCACTAAGCTCCATCTTCTGCACGCCTCCCTTCCCCGCCACTTCTTTTGAAACAGGATCTAAGTTTCCACACTGCCCTGGCAATCCTCCTTCCTCAACTTCCCCGAGGGCTGTGATTACAGGTATGGACCGTCCTGTATACTACTATTCTGAGTATTTTTTTCTACTTGCTGTTTTTTTTCTCCACAAATTTTCCTTCAGTTACTCTTCCTAAACTTGTCATGTTTTCTTTTCAACCTCCTAGCCCAAAGGTTGAAAATTACACACAGGTATGTACCCGGCGCAGGTGGGTGCTGGCAGCCATGGCATACTACAAAGGAAAATAATTCTATTTAACTAAGACAAACCCACTGTGTCTTAAGATTTCTTTGACCTCCTTTTTTTACATGTCTAAAAACTGTACGTGAGAGTTTTCATCTCTACAGCTTTGTTGGCATGTTAGTATCTGCAGAGCCTGTCATCCCAGCTTCTTGGGAGGCTGAAGCAGGAGGAGACCAAGTTGTGAGGCCTGCCTAGACAACTCAGTGAGACCCTGTCTCCGAATAAAATAACAACCATAAAAACCTACAAAAAGTCTTTTAATCTTCTTTTTCTAATGAAGTTCACCCCCTATCACTATGCAGCTGTGAGCCCACTGGTCTCTACAACTCCATCAGCAAACAGACACTATCTTAGGATATTTTCTGTAAAATTACTTGTCAACAAATCTCACAGCAGTAGAGGATATCAACATTGTGGGCTAGGTAATAAACAGGAGTGTGCAGACTGTACATCCTTCTAAGTCCCGCGAGACTGCAGAGGGCCTCAGGGTGGAAATTAAAGATGCGACAGATTCTTCAAGAAACAAATCGAAGGCATTAGGTGCTCAACGCTCGACTGTTAGTCACCCACCTACCTTACAGAAGAGCGATACTCCTTGATGCCTTCTTTTTAATTTACCATTATTGTGTCAATCATAATGGAGAGATTTCACTTATTAACAGAGTTTCCTTTATTCATTTCTTAGTTTGTTTAACTGGACACATACTGAACACCTACTCTGTACTGAGTTAGACTGGAGGGCATATAAAAAGGGGGGGAATCCAAAGCAGAGACAAGCCCTCACCCTCAGGGACAAGAGCCAAACCCAGGAGCCTAGCCAGAGCTGCCAAGAGTGCTGCCCTGCCCCCTTTTCTTTGTACAGTCATGATCTAAACAAAACAAAACAAAACAAAAATTACCCAATCACAATTGGTGCCACTTACTGAGCACTTACTATACAACTGGCACGGACTGCCTGACCTGCTTTATTTCAGTAACCCTTCCAACAACCACTGCAGAAGAGAAAGCTAAGGCTCAAAGGGGAACGACTTGCTTGGTGACACAAAGCCCATTATGAGGCAAAGTGAGATCCTGGCCTTGAACAGGACGCCAGCTTAAATCCCTCCAGGGATCTGCCTTCCTTCACAGGCCCAGGGATACTTACATTTCCTGTACTACGGTCTCAGTGACACCCAGCTCCTTTCTTGTCCCTCTCAAGTCTGAGTCACACAGTTACTAAGGCACTGTAGTAGTAGTTCCTTACTTCAGAGGCCCTCAGCTAACCATGGCAGCCCTTGCGAGGGCTGTCCATCTTCTCCAGGGCTGCCTCATCTTTGGCTGGTACTTAATGATTTAAGAAAATATTCTATTTTCATATCTGTGCCAAAATTTTACCTTTTGGATCCAATCTACAGTAAAATGGAGGAAGAGAAGTATGGCTTTGGAGACTGTACCTATACTTTCTGAAACAAAACCAAGCAAACACATCCTTTTCAGTAGGCAGGGTGTGTCTCCAACACTACCTTTCTCATCTTGGGGGGCAGGGGCGGGGAACCTTTCTTTGGCCAAAGGCCATTTAGATATTTTAGACATCCTTCAAGGGCCATGCAAAAATTATCAACTTAAAAATTAGCCACCCATAGTTGGCAAAACATTTAACAAACTCGCGCCTGATGTGATGGTTGCCTTGGCTGCCCAGGCCATGTATTTTTCAACTTCTGGTAAGAGCTAAAGAGGCTGCTTGAAGCCTGAGCTCACATGAAAAGCGGAGAAGGCTCTGGACTCCGTCAAGTTCCTCAACAATAAGCTTCAGTTAAGGCGAATGCAATGGTCATTCACAAGGTCTTCTAAACAGTCAGTATTTATGCTAACCTAGTGACTTTATTTCGTATCTTAATATTTTCCTTTATGATTAATCTGACAATTACTTCACCCATGCGTCATCTTTTTCAAATCAACATTTAATGCTGTGGTACATTAGTCACTGCTTATGTTTCTTTTTTGGTGAACAACTGACACTAAATGCCTGTCCTATGATGCTAGGGTATCTGGCATGATTAACTTCATTACACCCATTAGATAAGCTGATGGTTTTTTTAAAACACAAATTAAAAAAGAAAAAAAAAAGAATTTAAGAGCAGGAATGAATTCATGTCAGCTGACACCCTTTTCCATATCTAAAACAAAGTCACTGTCACTACCTGGTGATTTTTTGTAACATGTCACGGTGCCCTTACAGGCAGCTCTATTTTGAAAGTCCATATTTTCAAAGTTTAAGTCAGATGACCTAAATATTGTAAAAATATGATTTGATTTAGAAAGTTCTCAAAACAAACACAACATTGCAACATAAATTTTAAACCAAATTTATCCCTGAGAAGTTATTTATAATGATAGAACTGCATTTTTCTCTCCACTTGACCTCTCACAGAAATAATGATCCACAGTTCATGCTGTTTTCAAAACAGAATAAAAATATTTTGCCTCAAGGACCTAAATCCTTATTGTCTAGACCTTAAAATCCATTAGGAACATTTTGTATGTTTTGTCACAAATTGCTTCTCTTATATAAATTTTGATTTTAATACGCTGTCAATATAAGATGAAATATGATTTGATGTATCCACTGCTATGCTAATTTTTTTGAAATAGCTAAGCTTCCCTCTATTATCTGAATTTATTAACTCTATCATTAAAGTGGACAATATTAAAGAATTATTTCAAGGTATAGTTAAGTTAAACTAACTGTAACCATCACCATCTCTACACTAAAGGAGATATTTTTGTTTTATTTAAGGTGGTATTTTAATGAATGCATTAATCAATTTCAAAGCTCTTTGTACTTCTAAACTAAAAAATACCAGCAAAATAGTAGCCCACAATTTTTTTAAAAAAGCATCAAAAATCCAGATGTTTATCTCAATGAAATGCTTTCTTTTTGTGGATATGAAATCTAGTGTTTAAAAACAAAATAAAAATTTTCAAAAATCGTGTGTATAATCAAGGGAGGAGGGGGGATCAACATGCTCAGTCAGAAACACAGAAGCTGCAAAGGAATTTTCCTAATTACAACGAAAAGAGAACTATGCCAACCTTCCTAGCTGCCCAGGGCCTCACACTGGTAATAATGCTCCTTCTCCAGTAAGAAGCCAGGCCTGAAGTGAGAGAGGAATGTGCACTGGATCTCTCTTTCTCTCTGCCAGCATCTGTTCCATCACAGCAATAAACTGACCTACATTTTTCCATTTGGGCACCTCTGTAAATAAACACACCAGAACCTGACTGAGCTTAACATAAATAAAAATATTTCAAGTACAACAGAGTGCTACTTGAGAATTAGCTTTAAAATAAATATGGGAATACTGCATTTTATTACAGCAACTTTGAAATATGAAGTAGTATATTTCACTTACTAAGTATATTTCACTTACTAAGTTGCTGTAATTCTTTATGTGAGGCCAGTGTTTATAACTTAGTGCACAATGAAGTTATCCTGAAAGTCGCAGAGAAGAACCCTGTGCACACAAAAACATGAAAATCAGCTGGTGTGGTGGCATGCACCTGTAACCCTAGCACTCTGGGAGACTGAGGCGAAAGGACAGCACGCACAAGCCCAGCCCGGTCAACTTAGCAAGACCTTGGCTCAAAACAAAATGAAACAAAAAGGCTGGGCACGTAGCTCAGTGTGAAGGCCCTAGGTTGAATTTCAAGTACCACAAAAACAAAAACATCGGTTAACTTCATAGTTTGAGAAACAGAGAAAGTGCTCATCACAGAAGAGTAATGGGAAGTGGAACAGTAATGTATTGCCTACCAGGTGTAACACTGCCCAGAGTGGTAGGGCTAGGGAGGGAGGGCGAGCCTGGCAGCGGGAGTCCTGAGCTCCTAATGGGTCAGAAGAACCCAGCCTTCTCGGTTTGCCTTTTCAATCTCTTGTCTACTTTCCCAATCAGCAGATGACTGCAAATATCATTCATTTTACTAATGCCTTATGAATAGAGGGGATTCTTTAAAAATAGGTTTATTTCGAGGGTTTATTTGAAGGCACTTCAATTACAGTTTAAGACCTGGAGAAAGTTAATAAAAGACACTATGTTCTGATAACTAAAAGGCTTATGAACATCAGTCTGATTCCAGTGAAACCAAGTCCTCAAAGCACAGATTATTAACCAATGGCATCCAGCAAATCCCTACTAAACTTATAAAAAACAGGCTTATGCTCTCTAATTAAGGCCATATGAAACGTTTTTTTTTTTTAAATTACAGGAAAGTTATTTGCAAAGAAATGTGAGAGATAATTGGGGGTGGTGGTAATAAAAATTCATTTTGAAACCGAAAAAGTCTTATGTAATGTCTGTGATCAAAGGTTAATGTCTTTCAACATTCTCATACAACAAGTCTGATCTGGATAAAAATCAACTCAAATATAATTTAGAAAAATAACAGGATACCAAACAATGTGCTAAGCCAGTGAAATACAGGCATACCTCACAAAAACAAGAAATGAATATTAAAGGAAATTTCAATTACATTGTTTTTATTATATTTGAATTGAATCCCAAGTGTGCTCTCATTCCTCAATACAAATTAAAAATAAACAACTTTCAACGGCATCGCTGCCATCTGGATTACAATGGAAATAATGAAGTACGTGTGATTTTTAACGTGGGTAAAAATAAAACTGAAGCACTATGACTACACCTTTTCCATTTGAGGCTACAGTCGCACCCACTCTAGGCACTAAACCCTCCAGGCCACTGCAAGGTAGGTCAGAAAGCTCCAGGCCGGCCAGGCGGGCCAGGCTCCGTGTGAAAGGGCTCTCACCGAGGGCCCAGGGTTTTAATTTCCAGGAGTTGCATCACAGTGATGTTCTAACTGCACCTCACCAAGATAAGCCCCAACACAGAAAGGAAATCATTTCAAAAACTACAGCCAGCTTGCATTCACTCCCCTGCTGAAGGGGCAGAAAAGAGCCGGTGGGTGAGGGGCATGACTCCCCATCTTTTTAAGCTCTGGGCTTGGGCTGCTGGTCAATTTCTCTGAGTTGTCACTTCCCCCATCCAGGGGATGGGGCCGGTGACCTTTATAGTAAAGCTCATGTCTGAAAAACACCTGCGTGAAGGTCACAGTGACTCTTAGTTCCAGTCTTCTGCCTTTCCCCATTGCTCTCTGAAGCACTGTCCTATGTTGCAAGTGCCTGTGTGAACCAGATGAAATCTTCTTAGGTGAGTCAGATGGGTGAAACAGCAACAGTCTCACAGGGTCTGGCTTCAACCCCACGCACCCCTCCTCCAGGGACCTGCTCTCAAGCGGCTCACCAGCCCCTGCTGACCTCAGGCCCCGTTTCAGGAACAGCGCGCCCAGGCCCATGAGGCCCCGGCACGTTCCAGGGAACTGCAAGGAGCTGCGCCGACCAGCCACCAGGAGCTGCTCTCTCCGGGCCTTCCAACTGTTCCCCAAAACATCAACTCAGAGATGGGGGGGCCTAAGGGCCTTTGCTTCTGTTAGGAATGCCTTTCCAGTTGAACACCGAAATTTTCAGATCAAAAATCTATCATGCCCATAACAAGAAAGTATCTCAGGAAAGACCTTCCCAAGCTTAACGCCAGCACTCATCCTTACTGCGACTGCACACAGATTTAGGCACAGACGAATGAGGGGGATGCGTACAGGAATTCCGCTTCCTGGTCAGTTTCCAGCGTTTACTGTGGTCTTACAAATGGCCATCCACACAGGCTGCGCGCCCGGGTGTACCTCAGAGGCCCCGGGAGGTCTGAGAGCCGCGGCAGCGCCTGGAAACCAGCGGGGGACGGCGGGTGGCCGGGATCCCGGAAGCCAAGTGTCCGGGCTACCTTCCACAGAGCAGCCCGCGCGCGGGGGCGAGCGCCCGACCTGGAAGCCTCCACGCCGGGATGGGAGCCCGGGCCGCCTTTCATGGCGGGACGGCAGAGCCCACGAGGGCCTTCTGATTTGCGTTTCGAAGTTAAGGGATCCCGGTGGTTTTGCTTTTAGCCACATAATGTAATGCTTAAGAAACATGAACCTAAGAACCTGGGCTCAGCGGCCCCAAGACGCGGGGCCTTCCTCTCATCTATCTCAATAATGGAGCGCCAGCCCTGGTTCCGCGCCCTGGGGACACTCGGAGCTTTTCCTCTTCACTCCACGGGGAGAGGGCGGAGAAGAGCCGGGCTCCGAGCGCCGCGCACACTCCAGAACAAAGGTGTCTGAGGGCTCTGAACCTCGCCCCGCAGGACGGCGCGGGCCCGCCCGAGCCTCCCCCGCGCCCGGCGGCCCCGAGCGCGTGCCCGCGGGCCGCGCCCCCACGCCGCGCCTCGCCCAGACCCGCCTCCGCCGGGTGGGCGGCGCAGCGGGGCCTCGGCGCCGCCAGGACCCCCGCACCAGAACAAAGGAATGTGGGGAGGGGGCGGGGAGCGGCGGCGGCCACCGGGCAGCCCGGGCAGAGGTCCAGCGGCGCCAGGGTCCGCCCGAGCCTGCCCAGGCGCTCCAGCCCAGCTGTCCTTCCGCGCACCCCGGGCCCAGGACGCAGGGGCGTGACGAGGGGTCGCGATCCGGAGGCGGCGCCCCGTAACCTCCAGCAGGGCCGGGCTCCCACGCGAGCCCGCGAAGTAGGTCGGTTTGACGCTGGGGCGTGGGGTGGGGAGGGGGCTAGAGCGAACAACTGCAATCAGTCGGGGCGATAAAATTTGTTCCAGGGAAGAATCTATTCATTGGTCCCTTCTCGCTTCCCCCAAAATGCCCTTTAATTATGAAAATGCTACGTTGAGGAATATATTCATATATTTCTATTCACACGCAATTGTAATTACATAGCGCATGAGTTTAGGGAGAAAATGTAGTATCTGGGTACTTTACATATTCATATAACCTCATCTGAATAAAACTAGGTTATCCAGACACAAACACAATCTCCTAACCTACATTTGTTTCCCGTAAATCATATTTGGTCTGGAGAAAAAATACTACGTGAAATAAATACTCCTAACTTCATTAGCTGTTGTTATTTACAGAAGCCAAGAACAGAAAATGACACTTGGTCATTCCCTGCAGTTCTCAGGGAATAGCAGTTTCCTAAAGTGTCCTTTAAGAAGATAAATGGGACTCGGCATCCAGCAAATCACTGGGCGCCGCGAAATGCCTTCCTAAAAATACAATCTTATCAAAGGTCTCCGAAGGCGTGGAGTTAAAACTACAGCAAATGGCCTTGAACTTGTATTTGCACACTGCC
This sequence comes from Ctenodactylus gundi, assembly GCA_004027205.1. Taxonomy (NCBI): domain Eukaryota; kingdom Metazoa; phylum Chordata; class Mammalia; order Rodentia; family Ctenodactylidae; genus Ctenodactylus; species Ctenodactylus gundi. The sequence continues at coordinate 1,021,576 of PVKB01000072.1, read as the reverse complement.
CTGGAGAAAAGACCAGAAATAGCACGGAGGCCGCAATTGTTAAAACGTGATAGGGCTAAATTTAGAAGAACGCACATTGCATTTAGGGCAAAACACACACATTTGGCAGCATGAGCTAACTCGGTGCTTAGCCGGTCGTCTACTTTCCTGCTTAAAATATCCTTCTAAAAAAACCTGTTACAGTGACATTCTTAAACGCTGAGATTGTCCTACTTTCTTTGTAGCGAGATTATAAAATCACGTAATTAGCTCCCTCTTTCTATGCTCGCTGCCAGCAAATTCGGCAGTTACATAATGCAACATTTCCAGGAAACTATTATGTGATCTGTCTTGTCGTGTCTGAAAAAGCTATGACAATAAGGTGAGAAAAAGGGCTGATCGAATGGAATGCATTCGAATTTGGAAGGTGGAGAGGTAAACGTCACAATGGCTCGTCCCAGATATAAAAATAACATCTCGGAACATTTAAGGAGCCCCCCCCCCATCAGTAACGAAGGCCAGTGTTCAACCCCGTTAATACTTCTTCTTATGTTGAGTAGGATCGTTTTAAAATATTTATTTGGGATGTAATATAGGCGTAAATAACGACCTAATGCCCAACACTGCGATAAAATTACCAAATCATTGCCCACTTACGCACACATTCCCACATCAGCCCGTAAACCGTGCCAACATGTCACCGTGGGCAGATTATGCAATGTAAGAAAGGACAAATCCCACAACCTTCCCGAGGGCTTGTAAAACACGGTGACGACAAACAGGGTGGAAAAGGCCTGTGCCGAAACAGCGCCTGACACAAACAAACGCCGCGCAGGCATTCTCCGAATGCCGTCACCGTTCACGCTGCCAGCCCTCCTCCTCAACAAGCAAATCAAGGCTACCGCCCGCGCCTCAGTCTTCTGCCCCCCGTGCCCCCTCCGCCCTCCGCGCCGCCAGCCCGGGCGGGGAGACGATCGGGGCAGGCGGAGGAGGGAGCATCTTCCCGCTCCGAGAGGGCTCGGCCTCCCGGGCGCGTTTCTCCACCAAAACATCAATTTTCCCGAAATCGGGAGGCATTATGCAATAGCAGCGGGGGGGAGAGCGCGAACCAGCCAGGACTACGCGCGGGAGCGGGGACGCTGCAGTCAGAGCCGCCCCCTGAAGGCGGCGAGTCCCATCCCGACAAGGCAGCAAAAGTTTATGTAACGAAAGCCCCGCGCACACTCCGCGCCTCCGGCGAGCCCCGCGCCCCGCCCGGCCCGCGCCCCGCGAATCCGGCGGCGCGCCCGGCAGCAGGCTCCGGGCCCCGGCCGGCGGTGGGCGGAGCGCTTACCGTGTTCCTGCTCCCGAGCCGGCGAGCGGGCGCCGGAGGAGAGAAGCGGCGCTCAGGAGCCCGCTGGCGGGCCGGGCCTCCGGGGCCTCGGCGGGCGGTGGCGAGGGCGCGGCGCGGGAGGCGGGCGGGCGCGCCTGGTCCGCGGGCGCCGTGGCCGCGCGGAGAGATGTGTGTTAGTAGGTCAGTTCCGAGCGCCGCGCTACGTCGCCGCCCGCCAGCCCGGCGTGACGGGCGGCCGTAGCCCCAATCGCCGCGGCCGCGCCCACCCCCGGTGCGCAGCCATTGGTGGAGGTCGGCAGGGGCGGGCTCCGCGCGGCCCCGCCCTCAGCGCCCCGCCCCCGCCCCGCCTCCTCCGCCGCGGCGCCACTGGCAGTCGGCGTTGCTCCCCGGGCGCGGTGGCCGCTGCCTCCCGAGCGCCCGCGAGGACCCGCGCCCGCTCCAGGGTTGCGCAACTGCCGGCGCTGCCGACCGGAGCAGACAGGCCTGGCGGGGCGCCGGGGCCCGTCCTCCTGCCCCTTGCCCCTCCTCGCCTGGACCCTTCGGGTCCCCGCCGAAGCTCCGTGCGGCCCGGACCTCGTCCCCTCGCAGAGGCGCTTTTTGTCTCGGGCGAGCTACCTGTTGCTGCCGAGTCCTGGACGAGGGCTGCGCCCCCGGCCGTGGCGAGACCTCGGCCTGCCTCCCCTGTGCTCCCTTCCCCCTGGCCCGCGACCCCCGCACTTTGCGTCTGGCCAGGGGACAAAGGGGTGACGCTGGCGCACTGCGCACCGGGGGCGGGAGGCGCCAGGGGCGGCGGCTGGAACGCGGGCGCCCCCGCCGCGAAGCCCCGCGCACAAACGCCGCCCTGCACCGCGAGGACACGCCTGCGGGGGTGTTGCGTAACGCGGCTTCGAAGCGCGGCCGGACGAGGTCCTTCTGCCAGCCCACCGCGGCCACGTGAGAGGTGGCCTCCCGGAGCTCGTTTGACTCCCGAGCACCGGGGTCGGCCGGGCCGCGAGGTCGCTTCGCGGGATCTCCAGCTGTTGGCTTGCTGATGGTTGTCGCGGCCTCCCCACAACGCGCCCCGCCGCGCCCCCACTCCGGTGCTATGCGGGAGACCTAAGGAGCAGGGCACCTGGCCGCAGCCTCAAATCGTGCTGCAGGTTGCAGAGGCACGTGGCACACACTCTCTGCGTTTACAAGTAAGGGCCACTGGCGGATTTGGAGAAGGGTACCCTACTCGACAGTGACGTCGACTCGTCCAAATAGGGCGTGTGGCAGGTGATGAGAACCTGCCGGCAGGTCCCCTCGCTCTCTGCTTGGGCTATGGCAGTCGGGCTAAGGGCCTCCTTGGGTTACTTTTCCTCCCCCGTTTATTTTATTTTTAATTTTTTAAAGGGCAAACACCAACGTAAAGAGCAGAGTGAGCTCGCAGGTGCGTCACGAGTGTCCACCAGGGGCAGAAAGTCTACTGGCTAAGTGGGGCTCCTTCCTCACGTTAGTCAGATGAGGAGCGTTCAGAGCTGTGCTTTAAAAATGCTCATCCCCCTTCAGCTAGGTTTTTGGAAAGCCTCACAGAGCAATGCTGTAGTTAGAATGCACACTCTTGTTCCTGATGTACCTGGTAAAGTACAGCTTTAGGCAATTTGGACACACTAGGACTTTAACGTCCTGCCCCCCCCCCCCCCACCCCAGGCCCGCATGCGGAGCAATTCAGTGCACATGGGGTTTTAAACCCAGTCAGGAGTTGTTTTCTTCTGGTTGTAAATTCTCTGGAATAAGCATGTGATGGAGGGAATGGCACGCTCTCCTTCACTGATAGCTTCCTTTTCTCCGAGCCCTCACAGTGCCTGTTTGCGGTGCGGAAGACCTCTCTTGGGTACAATGAAAACCATGTCCAGGAACCAATTATGTTTCAGGGGCAGAAATGCAGCTGGCTCTGTGGTGGAGAGCTGCCCCACGACAGTCCCCCTTCCCCACAGTTTTGCATTTAGAGTAAAGTCTCGGGCTTCCAAGGATCTTGTAGAATGGACAGTCGAAGACTTTACAGAATGACGTCTGGATCTCTGGGGCTTGGTAAATAGTAGGGAATCACTCCAGGAGGGGAAGCAGAGAAATTCTCTGGCCCCGGACGCTTGCTCTTTACACAGGATTTTGAAACCTGATGTTCCGCTAGTTCTCCGGTGTACTTTAGATTGTACCTATATGGCTTTTATGCTTCGGTTTTTATTATCAACTAACTTGAAAGTCAGAGAAAGTGTCAAAGATGTCTGTGATATCAGCTTAGAAAATAACTCTTTAGCTCCTCCTGGTGATAAGGAGACAGCTAAACATTATGATGACGGAGCTGTCCCCAGGACCCAACCCTGGGGTGTATCCTGAGTCATTTACTGAGCCAGGAATTCTTTGCGATTACCGAGTCAGGAATTATTGACAGTTCAACCTGAGTAGATGGAGCATAAAACCCAAGGTATTTGAAACAGGTGAACCAGAGGGGGGAGAGTGTCAGGAAGATATCGGCGCCCAGTGCCTGCTTATGGCTCAGGACAGGAACTAAGCTATTGGGAGGGAGAGGAAGGGGCTGTGGGTAAAGTGTAAAGTCAATCGTTTTCATCATTTTGTTTCATGATTTCCTTTTGCCTTTGTTTTTTTTGAGATTGAATCCAAGACCTCATACTTGTTAGATAGGCACTGTACCCTTGAGCTACCTCCCTAGCCCCAGGACAAAACGTTTTTGTTTTGTTTTTTTACTCTGAGTGCCCTGTACAAACTTTGCCACTCTGAGTGGTCCATCCCTTTCATGCAGGGGCTGAGGTGGAAGCAGACGCCGGGAGGAGTAGCCAGGACACTGAGGAGAATTGCCAGGACAAAACTATCAGTCACATTCAACTTCAGTCCTCTATACTGCCAACATGCTTCTGATTAAGCAAATATAAAAGTATAATTTAAGAATAAAACAGTAAAAACTGTGGCCTCTCCTTACTAAGATGGGAAGAGCCCTACAATTGTGGGGGTTTTTTTCTTTCAGGCTGAAAGACCCTAAGAGGCCATTTGTGTCCAGAGGTCTTTACATTGGCCTTAGCTAGACAGAGGCAGCTGCAGGCTGGATAAAAAAAAATTCAAGAGGTGAACTGAACTGCATATGGGTTGCAGCCCTAAGAGAGAACACACCAGGAATGGCACAGTGGTTCAAGCGCTTTCTCTGCAAGCACAAGGCCCTGAGTTCGATCCCCCAGCACTATATAAAGCTGGGTGTGGTGGTGCATGCCTATAATCCCAGCACTTGGGAGGCTGAGGCAGGTAGATTGTCCTGAGTCCAGGGTCAGCCTGGGCTACCGAATGAGACCCTGTCTCAAAAAAAAAAAAAAAAGACTATGGCAAAGGTGAGACAGTTCTAGGAGCCCACAAATATATAGCATTTTCAAAAGAAAATGCTTTAAATATTTTGGTGAAATGCCTTGATATTCAGTATTGACAAGCAGTTCATTAAAAAAATAAAAATCTCCAGGACTTACAGAGTCAGGATCTGGGAGACAGAGGAGTCCTGCAGCCCAAATCTGGTGGCTTCACCTCATCTTCTTTGTGTATTGGGCTTCCAGATTTTTTTTTTTTTTTTTTTTTTTTGTACAAGTTTCCATTACTAAAAACACTTTGGTGACCACAGGTTTGGGCTGATGCCCCCAGCTAGCCAGAGGACGCCATCTACCAAGACTAATTTTCTCTCTTCTCTCTTTTTCTTTCTTTCTTTCTTTCTTTCTTTCTCTTTCTTTCTCCGTCTTTCTGTCTGTTTTCCTTCTTTCTGTATGTCTCTTTCTGTCTGTCTTTTTTCTATCTATCTCTTTCTGTCTTCCTTTTTATGCGATACTGGGGATCCAACTCTGGGTTTTCACACAGAGCTACATTCCTATCTCATGTTTTAGTTTTGATTTTGAGGCAAGGTCTCACTGATTAACTTAAGATCCTCCTGCCTCTGCATCCCAGAGTGCTGGGGTTCCAGGCCTGTTTTCTTCCTGAGTTATTATTTTTATTATCATATCTTTGTAATCTATACTATTTGGATACAACTTGGAGAATTGGTGCATGTACGTATCACACCTTCATCACTTTGTGTCTTGTTTATGACCATCTCACGTCCTTTGGTAAAGCTTCATGAACAGAAGTCAGACAATTTCCAGGAACCCATAGATTCTCATTTTATTTTGCCTTCAAGTTGTGGCTTTGCAATATGAGCTAGTGTGCTGCCCCTGATGTGATTTATGCTGTTATTTTGGTTTTGATCCAGTGAATCATTAGATGTTTAAACAGAAACTTCCGGAATGGTATTTCTTCCTTTTAGTTACGTACTTTCATTTATTTCTATACTGAGCTGCATCCCTAGCCCAGTTTTTTCTTTCTTCTTTTCTTTTCTTTCTTTCTTTTCTTTTCTTTCTTTCTTTTTTTTTTTTTGAGACAAGATCCCACTAAATTCTTAAGTTGCCCAGGCTGGGTTTGAGTTTGAGGCCTTCTTGCCTCAGTGTCTCATGATGCTGAAATAACAGGCCTGTGCTATTTCTAATCACTTTGATATCTTCTTTCCTTTCTCTTTGACTTTTCTTTTTATTATTCTACTTTTGCTAGCCCTTATTTATTTATTTATTTATTTATTTATTTTTGAGAAAAGCTCTCTCTCTGTAGCCCAGGCTGGTCCTGAACTCACTATGTAGACCAGGCTAGCCTTGGATTCACATCAATCCGCCTGCCTCAGCCTCCCAAGTGCTGGGATTACAGGCATGTTCCAGCATCCCCAGCTTTATGTGGTACTAGGGAATTAAACTCAAGGCCCTGAGCTTGCTAGGCATGCACTCTAACCGCCAAAAACGCTGCAAGTACGTTATGACAAAACTGAAACATGGCTTCAGATGCAGCCACCACAGATGGCACCCGTCTCAGCAAGCGATTTTGTTCATCAGACTTTGCGGTAAATACGCCAAAATCGAAGAGACCAACCAAAAAATGGTGGATTGGAAGCAGGAAAAATACTGAAAATGGCCGGGACTTTGGGAGCAGCTAGTTGCATCCATTGCAAAACCCCGGGGATGGAGCAAGCGCTGTGGCAGCAGGGGTGGCCACTGGGACCCAGCGGGGCTGCAAGTGTGTGAAACATGAAATTGTGAAATATGTTCCAACAAAAGCCATTTTACTGAGAAGAGCTGACACATCTACGCTGCAGTGCGGCTCACACCGACGGGCCAAGCGTATCTGAACTTCTGCGAAGTCCGGCACAGGATGGCTTACTGGGAAGAGCCAGGGCTGCGATTCAGAGGTCCGGATGCTAGGACGTTCTGTACCCCAGACTCCAGAGGGGGTCACCTCATGTCGCTGCGTATCTTTTCCCTCATCCAAGACCTGAGAGCGTTGAAGTAGATGCCTCCAGCAGCAATGCCATCGTTTAGGTGGGCGGTCCCTCAGTGTGAGCCCGGGGCACGTGGGACTGATCCACCTCTTACCCCCTGATGTGCCACTTGGTCTGTGGCCTGAGGGCTGGAGACCCATGCTCATTTGGGTGTCTCATCACCTAGAGATGCAGACAGCGGCAGAGGTGGATGGAGCTGGCCTACCAGGAGACCACAGAGCACCAGAAGGTGAGGGGGCAGGAGTCAGTTGACAAGTGCCATCCCACAATATTTAGCAGCATAGAGGCTCAAATCCCTGAGCAGTTGCTCTCGTGGGAAGCTCTGGTCAGGCTGTTCCTGAACATGACCCTGTTCCTGCCTTTTTTTTTTTCTCTTTCTCCATACTTCTCTGTGTGTGTTTCTCTCTGTTTCTCTCTCTGTCTCTCTCTCTCTCTCTGTCTCTGTCTCTCTTCTTTCTTTTTTCTGTTTTCCACATCTGTGATTCTATCCCCCTGAAAAGTTTTAACACAAGAACTATGACCCAGGCTCCGGTTTCTAGGAAACCCCAGCATTTCTCTTACTCTTCCCAAAACTGTAGGCAATGTCAAACTCAGCACTAGTCTCAAAAATAAACCTTCTGATAACATGTCCCTTGCTAAAAGTAGCAACAGTCTTGCAGTCTTGCAGAGAAATTGGTGTCCAGTTCTCCTGCCTATCAGATCATTATGAAGATTGCTACTGACACATAGGAAACTCTGGTCTCCCACCATGTTGTTGAGGCCCTTGTCAGGTCTGAGTTTCACAGGAATGAGGCAGAGCTAGAATGAAACACAAAGTTCACTTGTAGAACACCAGTGGGAAGATGTTAGAGGAGTGTCTTCTAGAATCCTTTATGTGTGAGGTATCATACAATTTTGTTAATTTTGCTGGAAAGCAGTCAGCAGTACAGATATTTTGATATGATAAAAGGAAAATTTTTTTAAATGTAGACTAGAACAAAAACTTTCTTTTTTTGTGACGCTAGGGACTGCATCAGGGCCTTTGCCCTAAGCTACTTCTCCTGACCCCTCTTATTACTTATTTGAGACAGGGCCTTGCTAAGTTCCTGTGTTGTCCAGGCTGAACTCCAGCTTACGATCCTCCTATCTCAGCCTCCCAGAGTGCCAGGATTGTAGGCCTGTACCCCATGTCAACACATAAAAGACTTGCTATGGTTTGGATCTGAAATGTCCACCAAAAGCCTCATGCCTATGGGGGATGACTAGAGTGTAGAGTGGATTAGTCCGTTGATGCCATGTGCTGTTAAGAGGCAAGGCCTGGCCTTGAGATGGTGGCTTGGTCGAGTGTTGTCACCCTGGCTTCTCTCCAGTTGCTCAGCTTCCTGTTGTGCTACCAGGAGCAGCTGCCCCCCACCAGGCCATCCTCCCATTGTCAGCTCACCATGTGAGGTCTGAGACCTGTGCACTGTGAGCTAAAATTAACCTTTCCTCCCTTAAGTTATGGGTATGGAGTACCGTTTCCCTGCCATGAGATCGTGACTAAGAAAACTATCTTGTTAGGAAAAAAGTCTGTTTACTATTTGCTATTTGAAGAGTCCAAATTTAATAATGAAGCAATAAAGACATTCACATTGAAGATGGCAGACAAACGTGGAACCTGTTATTATTTGATATCCTTTTGAAGGTCCTAGGCAACACAATGAGATAGCAAAGAGGCCAGTATTACCAGGATGAAACAGGTCCGTAGGTCCATTCACCTACAATATGCGGGAAAATGAGAAGTTGTAGAAATAATAGACAATTCACCGCTGGGCGAAATATGAAAAAGAAAAGTTTTCCTGCCCACAGAATGCATTTGTGATGAGACAGCTGGAACAAGTACGCCACCTCCACATGTTGTTGAGTGACCACTGGCACAGCGCTGAAAGTCTTTTATATTCAGGCACCATTGGAGGTGGTAATCGTTCTTCCCCAAGAAGGTTTTGGTGAGGTGCTCACAAACAGAGGGCTGCAGGTTGACTTGGCCAACATGCAGTTCCGGGCTTAGCCGTCCAGTCTTTATTCACCTGGGGCTGACAAGCATCACATATGTTTTTTGCAGACTTCTTATGAGGCAAGACTTGCTAATTGGTGTAATTTTGGTCAAAGAGATGTGAGATGTCTTATTTTCCTATCTTTCTGTTCTTAAAAATGGGCGCAATATGGCAGCACCTTTGCTCATGAGGGCATGGCCAGTGTCAGCAGACCTCTGGACTTCCTGAGTGGGGTGGAAAGGAGCCCCACTGTGCTCAAGTCGTGTTATGAAAATGACACTCATCCCCAGTTAACTTTCTTTCTTAGTCAAAATTTTAATGGCTATTTTGGGAAACTTAAAAAAACGTTGATTCTCAAATTCAATTAGAAAGACACGTATTCCAGAGTAATCAAATTGACTTTTAAAGAGAAGAAGAATACATTCGATGAATTGAACCAGACATAGAACTAAGTAAAACATTGTGATGTCGTTCAGAGAGAGATACATTAGTCAGAGGAGTAGAGTGTAGGTTCTAGAAATAGATTCACATATAAATGTAAGCCCATGAGAGAAATAGGATTCTTTAAGTCACAGAACATATCAGTTGGGGTTGAGTACAGAAAATAGAAGGTAGGTATTTTGAGCAGAAAGTGATTTAATACAGGGCCTTAGCCATTGTTAGCACTGGCGACAATGCTACCTGACCACTGTCCAGGCTGGCCTCTTGGAATGACAAGTAGAACTGAGCTGACTTAACAGGGACCCTGGGACTCTATCCCAGAAGTTGCCAGTGAAGATGCCCAGGAAACAAAGAGGTCAGTTCCCAGGAAGCTGGCAAAGGATGCCACTGTGTGGACACCAGGAGCCTACTGTTTTCTGAGTTCCTTTGCTAGTCGCGTCATTCAAAATTCACTAGCAAAAAGTTGGGATTTCTTTTTTTCTGGACAAAGGATTAACATACTTAAAATGTGAAGAATGCTAATCCTTTTTGTTAATATGTTAATAAATCCACACAAAAGATCAACCTCCACAAGTAAGATAGCAAAGGGCTAAAATAATTTTTGAAAAAGCAAGTGCAAGTGATCTTCAAGCATACAGAAACATGAATAACTTCATTAATAATGAAAATATGCACATTAAAATGAGATCCTTTTTACGTACCCATCTAGTCATGGTAAAGAATGATAATAACCATTGTCTGCCAGGGTGTTTAGAAAATCAAGTGCAAACCAATACAGTTTTCTGAAAGTGCATCTTGGCAGTAAGCGTTAAACGCACTACCTCTTAACGTGCCGTGATACTTCTGAGAATTTGCCTTGGAGAACTGACGGTACGGTTCTCAGAATCTGTCCCACAGTAAGAATCACATAACTGAGCAAAGACACATACCACAAGGACAGCCACAGCGGGGTTATTGCGAGAGGAAAAGCTAGTGCTCACGAGTGGGTCGTGTAAATGCCAGGAAACCGCCATAGGACAAAACGCTAACAGACATTAAAAAGAATCGGCTCTCTTTATACTGATGGTGAAGATGGCAACAACAGATCAAGTCAAGGGTACAGCTACCTTTGTACCAGGCTGGGTCGGAATTCACTGTGTGGCCTCAAACACATGGCAATCCTCGTGCCTCAGCCTCCCAAATGCTGGAATTTCTGGCATATGCCATCACACCTGGCTTATGTAGCGCTCAAGAATGGAACTCAGGGCCTTGCACTCGCTGGACAAGTGCTTACATCATGGAGCTACACCTCCAGGCCTGTAACTGGTTTTTAAAGGTAGAAGTCTCTCTCACAAATGCATGACATCTGAAGAATGTGCAACAAGCGTTGCTTGTAACGGTTGCCTCTGAGGCTGTGGAAGGAAGGGTCAGTGTGAGTAGATCCTTCGCTTTTTAGTATATGTTCTTCTTTAAGGCTTAAATCATTTGACAAAAGATATATGTATCATGCAAAGGCTTGTATTTTTAAGACTAACAATCTGAAAACAAGTAAGCCTCAAACTCAGCCTTTTGACCTATAGACATGGCATCAAGGCGACTGAGGAAAGTTACTCGCCAGAAAGAGCTTAGGGTGGGACCCATCTGTTAATAGCACAGAAACTGCGCTTCACCTTAGTGGTCTCAAGTCTAAAGGACGAAATTAAATTACAATCCAATGACGTGTTTCCTGATTCTAGAAGCAGAATTGGGGAAAGTATTGGCTTTTTGAAGTCCCGTCGCAACTTTCCTTGTAGGAGCTGTGGCTAGAGGTTTAGGGTGAAGAGGACACTTGTAAACAGCACCACTCTGGGGGCAGGACCTGCATCTGCAGGCCACTGGAGGAGATGGCTGAGGTAAAGCACCTGCAATTAATGCCTGCAGCATGGACCCTTGCTTCTGGCTGCCCGATCTGCGTATGGGCCGTGTTCTTTTGCCTCAGCTGAGTCACCTTATCTTGGCTTGTCGCTTGCTGTGCAAGTTGTCGTAACAGCTCTATTGCTGTAATATCCTGAATTCCACCATAAGTGTTAACGTTGCTTAAATTTTTTCTTTGAAATTTTTTACTTGAACTTTCCATTCTCAGCCCAGTTTCATTTGTAAATCCATTCCCTGGTTCTTTCTTTCAAATGATGAATACTGTAGTTCAGTCTTTTAAAAAAATCATTCATTTTAAATTTAAGCAGCTGAATCTCATTTTAGCAAGAACGATGGGAGAGGATATGATTGAAAGCACATGCCCTGGGGCCTTGGGGCCACTTGCCAGCTGTGTGACCTGCAGAAAATTGTTCTATATCTTTAGTCCCATATATATATATATATGACACAAATATGTTTATATTTATATGTATCCTTATGAACGTGTATGAAGTTGAGTAAAACAGTATTTTGAGGATTTTTGCTTCAATAACCTGATGACTAAAGTAACTCTACACCAGAACTTTATTCATTCAATGAACACTGAGCTAGATTTCAGTTTAGGAAGACCCTCCTGGCTGTTGTGGAGTGCACAGTTTGTGAAAGAGTCAAGACATCGCAGGAAAGCCCGCAAACACACCTCTCAGATCCGCCTCTGTCTTTTCATCTTCGCTGCTGTGACTACGTTGGTCTAAGACACCTTCATCTTTACTTGACCTGCCACAAGTGTCTTGTTTCTTCACACAATGCAAAGGAAGCATGGCTAGTTTTTAGCCAGCCCCATTTCAGGAGCCGCTCATCATTCTGAAGAAAATAACCAGACTCTAACAGTGACTCACCACAGCCATCAAAATGGGTCATGTGCCTGAAGGAGCAGCTTGGGGAATTCGCCTGCTGTCTCTGCTCCACTTTGCTGTCATGCTGCTCCACTTTCAGGGGGCTCAGCTCTGCCAGAGCTGAGTGTGGTCCCGGCAAGGTGAGCAGTGCACACCCTGGCAGCCTCATTCCACTTGGATGAGGGAAGTGACGCTCACCACAGCCGTACGTGGGCTTCTGTGTCCTCACAACCCTGCTGGTTTTCACTGACCTTTGCCCCTTCCGGCAGGATTCATCTCCCTAGTTATGGAATTCCTGTTTTCTCAACCTTCGCACGTATGCGGAGTTCCCACACTCACTTGCCCTTTGTATGCGGGTAAAGCCAAGACCATGTTGGGTTCAAGTCTCTCTCCTGTGGACAAGAATGGTATATCCAACCAAATGCCTACTGAACATATCTGTGTAGACATCTCCGAGACAACTCATGCTCAGGTTGTCCAAAATCAATCTCATTATGACCCCTACTGCCCCCCGTCGTAGTTACTCATCTCTGATGTTGGGACCCCACTAACTGAGTTTTATAAATCAACAGTTATCTATGTGTCATTAGTGACTTCTTCAGCTTTACCTACTATGTCTGCTAGGATTCGTAGTTGCAAGCCAGAGAAACCAACTGTTGTTGGTCTAAGCAGGGTGGATTTTTCTGAAAGGATGTTCATAAGTTTCGTAGCGGGACTACAGAGTGATCGTGCACACTTAGCAGCAGCTACGAAACAAGAAATAAGTTCTATTCATCCAGTCACTGCCCTGACCCTGAACACAGATGCTGCTCTGTGCCACTAACATTTCTACGTGCAGCTTGGATGCTGCTCTTAGCATCACCATAATACAAGCCTGAATTCTAGCCCCGGAGAATGGCGTGTGTGTGGCACCTGCTACCCAGGTGCTTGGTCCATCCGTCCTCCTGTGCGTACTCTACTCGATACCCACCCGAGACACTACTCTTATCTCTCAATCCCTAATCTACATACTTCAGAGCGTCACATTTGTCACCTGCGCGATAAGGGAGCCTATGAAGGCCTGGTGGTCATCTTCACTGCCCATTTGAAGAAGTAAGTACTGATGGGTGTACTGATGGGATGAAAATGTTTGACACCGATGGATGGAGTAATGCGAGTGTCAGGCGCCTACACCTGCTGCTGCAGGAGCATCTGCTTCTCCACAATCTTGCTGGTTTGCAGGGATTGCTAAACCAGCAGGAAGCTGTGCCTCACCCCTCTCTCACCATCCGGTCTTCTCTCAAGTTGCATCTACAACCTCATTTGCAAGAGCAACTAGTCGGTGTAGAATTTAGGCTCCACGGAGCTTGAAGGGCCCCTCCAGGGGGGTTGGAAAGGGACCCAAGTTCCACTTCTTGTGGCCCCGTGAGACACTATGGAACCTGTGTAGTCGTTGATCGGCATTATCATTAATCAGCGCTGCTGGTAACTGAAGACTAAGCCATACCGGTGTCTGTCTTGGTGAGATAATTTTGCCACAAATCTTCATGCTCACTAGTCTATGGCAGTGAACAATCACACTCCCTTAGGAGGCCCTTGCCCTATTCCATCTGCCCATGGCTGGACTGATCTTTCAGCCATGTCTCCGGGTGCCATCAGGGCTCCTCTCTTTACTACTATCTGGATGTTTCCTGTTCTTGTGGTACGTCACGTCCAGAAAAATTCATCCCATGTTTGCTTGACTTCCTAGGAATCTAGAACCAATTTTTACGTTATTCAGGGTGCTTTGTTGCAAGCAACAGAGACCATTTCTAGCTAAGGTAAGAAGAGAAATAATTTAAGACACCAAACAACTCAGAGAATCCAAAGGGAGTCAGACAAATCAGGCTTGGAGGCCACAGAACTGGACGCCGTGCCTCAAATCAGACTGCCGAAGTGGTCGTCTAAAGCTGCTGCTGCCTCTCGTGGCTGGGTGGAGGAACTGTAGCTCGCGTGTCTGACCTTTCTCATACTGCTGCCGAGTTCGACATCCTGTAGAAGGGCGCAGCCATCTTCACAGGCACGGCCCCCATGAGGAGAACAGCAATGTGATCTTCACTTACTCACATAACTAACTTCTGAGTCAAGTTGAGGGTGGGAGGGATAGAGGGTTAGGTACTTTTGATTGACAGAGTCTAGGTCATGGGCCACAACGCTGGTCACCAGAAAGCCTGCAAATAGATGATATTCAGCTCTTCTGATGGGAGGTAAGCTGTATTCCCAAACACAAGAGGCCATGTATCACCTGCAGGCCCATCAGAAATGGCAAATACCTATTGCTTCTTGTTAGGTAATCGACGGCAAGTTCCTATCGGCTCTGTACTTCTTTTGTAAAATAGCTTTACCAAGATACAACTCACATCTCATATAACTCACATATCACACATCTTTTAATGTGCACAGTTCTTAAAGTGTGGCCATACAACACAGAATATTTTGTCTTTGCCATTAAAACAGGGTCTCCAACCGTGGAGCTGTGGATGGTTCTTGTCCATGGCATCGGAAGGGGCGGGCTTCTGGGACAGATGAGCCACAAACAAAAGGTCAGCCGTGAGTGAAGCTCCGCCTCCTCTCGGCTCACTCCTATTACGTTCTAACGCCGTGGTTGATGGAGGGGAGGCTCAGCTTCGCTCCCTGTCCCCCTCCTGTGGCTGCTCACATTTTAAAGCTATCATCCAACAACCTGCTGCATCACAATCAAGTCCACCCCTGTCCTTGGGAGAATGGTCCTCAACTAAGCCAGTCCCTGGTGTCAAAAGGTTGAGGACCGCTGACTGAAATAATTACAGTGGATATATTGAAGGTAGCAATCTGATATTATGGGGTTCCATATATACACTAAAATGTTCACTACAGTGAACAAATTCTTACATCTGTCGTCTCATGCAGTCATCCTTTTCTGTCTAAGAATGGCAAGGTGCAGGTGTGGCATGGGCCCTTGGGACAGGACAATTGGGTGGTGACTCAACCCACTGAGGAGACATGTGTCCTGGCAGCTGGGACTTAGAAGGGACCTGTGTCTTTCTGGAGTAGATGGAATTGTGGCTGTTCAGGTAAAGCACAAGATGGAACAGTTTGGGAACGCTCTGATTTCGGGGTTATTTTGGAGAAATGGAAACTTAATTTTTACCTAACATTTTTTCAAAAATTTTTCCTAAGTGCTTGCTATTTAACACTTTGAAAGCTTTTGACTGTTTTATATTGTATTTTAATAGTATTTTTTTTACCTTACATGAAAACAATCATTTATTACACATAGTAGTCTAAAAATTTTCTTGGCAGTGAAAACACGGGAATAGAGAATACTTTGTATTGGCGATCTTAACTGATTAACTTAGCTGGTAATCAAAACATTAAAAGTAGCTACCAAGCAAGGACTAATCTACACCAATTTGAGATTTACTTTTTAATTTGTAGTATCCCGTTTCCTGTTTTGTGTATCATATGGCATTAAACACTGGCTTTTAATGTGGGGAAATGAACCTTGAGGAAAACAAAACAAAAACATCGTAAGTAAATTAACTCATAGTTTATGTTCTCCACTTACAAACAAGGTAGGTAGAATAGAAAAATTATTTCTGTCCCACAGAAATCACCCTTCAAGAAGCCTTGTATGTGAATAGCTTTTCCTCTTGAGTGTATTTACAATAAAAGAAAAGGAAATTTTTGACTCTAAATAAATACTACGACACAGCCATCGAGTCTTGAGTCTTGGTTGTAGGTATAAAAGTCACAATATTTCCTTACAGACAGGGTTATAATTCAGTCACATGCAACCTGATTGTCAAATTTCAGTTGTTAAAAACTTCTATAGCAAACATTGAGATTACTTTCTGTAAGTCAACTTATTCTTTGATTCAGTCAGCCAGCAAAACTTTCTTGAATGACATTATGCTTTTGCTGGGGACACCAGGGTTAGCGTGGTCCGTAGATTATTTTGCTTGTACTTATTTTCACAAGATTCTGGATTTCTTTGATATTTTCTTATGAATAGAGTGAGATTTTTATAAAGAAGGCTGTATAAATAGCTTGTTGACTTTCTTGGTGCATTGTATCAAGGGGCTCGTGGTATGAATATGTCTGATATTAATCTTGACCCTGTGAGCGAGGTGGCGTTTGCTCAGATCTCTGTAACTGGTACTTGTGGCGAGAGAGATACTTTGAGAACATATGAATACACTGTCTCCCCTCGATCTTTTGCTTAGTACTTTTAGCCCCCCTCTATGTGCCTTCCTATAGCAACTTTTATTGTGATATCTGCCTTGAGAGTGAGTTGTTTTATTGCTGAGGTTTTGTTGTTTTTCAGTACTAGGAATTGAATCCAGGGCCTTGTGGGTTCTAGGCAAGCACTCTACCACTGAGCTACACACTCAGCCATTTCGAAATTGCATTTTGAGACAGTCTTTTTACATTACCGATGCTGAACTTGAACTTCTGATCCTCTTGCCTCAGCCTACTGAATAGCTAGGGTTATAAGCATGTACCACCACGTACGAATTCACGGCGAGTTTTTGTTTCCCTCCTTTCTTCTACACTTTCTACTTGAATTCATGGCAATTCTTCTGTAAAGAAATGCCCTCATTGCCAAATTCTATCATCTGTGCACCTGTCTGTCTGTCTGTCTGTCTCTCATCTGTTTATGTTATTATGCACTTAAGTCTGGGTATCAAGTTTATTTTAGTCAAAGGTATCACTAGAATTTTGCTGTTTATGTTTTTCTAGATTTGGCAGCTAAGATTTTCTTCAGGCTGACTTTTTTGCCCTCTTGCATAAGCCCTCTATTTCCCATTTTATTATTTTTTAAATCTATTTCTGGGTTCACTCCAAATAACTGAAGTATCTGATGCTTCTTTATTTTACTCGTCATTTTTGGCCTTTTTTAAAAAGCATCAATTAGAAAAACAGATTTTTGAGGAACAATTGAATGGCCGATACAATAAATATATAACAAACCTCGCATACTGGCACATGTGGCTTAAGTGGAAGCCCTCACTGTAGCCAAGTGCCCTTGAATCTTTTATTGTATCTCCCTACTCCTCACATCCCGAGGCAGCAGCTGACTGGTTCGTCCTCACTGCGGTTTAGTTCACACCATGTGAAATTTCCTCTAAGGGAAATCACTTGAGTTTCTTACTGGCTTTTTTATCAGTATAATTATTTTGAGATCCATTCGTGCTACTTTGTATCATTTCCTTTATTATTGCTGAGCCTTCTCCTGTACAACTATACCAAAGTGTATCTGTGCACTCACTTGTTAATGAACATACTGATAAGTTAAGAAAACCTCTATGGATTAATATTCCTCATGAATGTGTGTGTAAAAATTCCAAAAAATCTAAATCAAATGATGTACACAAAAGATAACATAACTAAGTGGTTTTAAATCCCATTAATGTAGGTTGATTTGCATTGAAAATCAGTATAATTTAACGTATTAACAAACTAAAAGAGAAAAGCTGTACAGAAATCTTAAACCAGCAAACAGCACTTTAAAAAGCCACACATCCATTTTTGATTTTAAAATCTTCAGGCAAAAGTCTCTAGTTTGCTGGCAAAGTTAGGAACAGAATAGAATTTGCTCAATCTAAGAAAAACTTTTGGCTAACGTCATACTTAATGGTGAGAGACTGACAATTTTCCACTTAGGTTAGGAAGAACGGGAAGATTTTCCCCCACACTTCTGTTCCACGTCATACTAGAGGCTCCGAGCAATGCAATAAGGCAAACAAAAAAATAGAATGCATCTACAATGGAAAGGAAGAAATGAAACTGCATGGAACATAGTCATCTGTGTAAAAAAAAAAAATCAAATGTTGTGGGCTAAAAAGCTAATATGTGAATTTAGCAGGGTTTCGAGATACAGGGTCAACATACAGGTGGCTATCATAATGCTACATGATACCAATGAACCACTGGAGATAAAATTTTACATATCATTGATAATTGTATAAAATAGGCTTAGGGATAAAACAAAAGAGATGCACAAACTGGACACTGGAAACTACAAAATATGACAAGGAGAAAAAATTAATACATGGACCAGTAATAGCGTTCATAGCTTGCAAGACTCAGTATTGTTAAGAAGCAGATTTTTCCTGCCTGACCTGTAAATTCAGTGAGGTCCCCCAATCAAAACACAATCAGGGTTTTGAGTAGAAACTGACAAAGCAATCATAAAAGTAAGAAAGTAATTCAAGGGACCCAGAATACCACAACTTTCAAAAAGAATGTTAAATTTGCTATGTTAACACTACTTGACTTCAAGCCTTAATATAAAATTACAGTAATGGAGACAGTGTGTGCTGGAGTCAAGACAGGCATATATATCAGTGAAAAAATATAGAGTCTAAAAATAAGCCCTGATCTAAAGCTTTAAACAAAGATATAAAGGTGATTCAGTAGCTAAAAGATAGTCTTCTTAACAAGTGGTACTGCAGTAACTATGTATTCATGTGCAAATAAGCAAACAAAGAAACAAACTAAAACAATACAAGAGCAAAGACTACGAACCAAAGCCCAAGATGTGGTTCACAGATGAGCTTCTGCTAACCCTGCACCCCAGCACCACCACCTCCAAAAAACAAGTATGCATAGGAATGAAGAAGGATTTTATGCATTCTTCACACAGAAACAAAGTTTAACTCAATCATAGAGGTAGATAATACACGCTAGATTTTGGTTCATCCCCTGGAGGCCCACGTGTTGGAAGCTTGGTCCCAGTGGTAAGCCTTTAAGAGCTGAGGCCGCTGGGAGGTGTTAGGTTAATCATGGTGCTACCTTTATAAGGAATTAATGTAGCTCTTAGGTTAAAATGTTTATCTCCAGTGACAGTAGGATTTTTACAGAAAGACCAAGCCTGGTCCCTAACTCCCTCTGGCTTCCTGTCTCATCATGTGATCACTTCCTTTCTTTTGTGTTGCAGCTACGATGCTGTCCACCCTGAAGTGACACAGCCAAGAAACCCTCACCAGGTGGCTGGCACCATGCCCCTGACCTCCAGAACAGTGAGCTAAATAAATTTTTCCTTACTAAGTTCCCAACCTGTTGGTTAGTGTTCTATGAAAGGCAGAGTTAGTTGAATATATAAAGGAAATTTATTTGAAGGGCTTACGCATTAGTCTGGGTTCTTACAAAGACAGAATTTACAGAAATTATAACGAGAAGGATCTGTTTGGAAGGCCTACAAATCTGAGAACAGAGATAGTTCAAGACGGTGTCCTGCACGTGCAAGCTCTGAAGGGTCCAATGGCTGCTCCGCCGTGAGGTACAGCACCCACCCGAGACTGCAGGTCAGCTGGTGAGAGTCTGCTGTGGATCTCAGTTGTTCGAAGAACGATGACAAAGAGTGGAAACTGAGAATCCGTGACAGGTAGACAAGCACAAGTTGAGACTGGAGCAAATCTGTGATGAGGATCTGTGGTGCGTATCCACAGACAATTGCAAAGGTGAGAGCTTTCCCAGAGGAAAAAGCTGTTTAAAAAAATCTCTCTTCTTCCCTCCTTTTATACAGTTCAAGTTCCCAACTGGGCCTCCTGTTTCACGGTGGGTGTTCCTCCTTCATTCACTGACCCATAAATCACTCACACTCTTAATCCAGGCTGGTTCT
Source organism: Ctenodactylus gundi (assembly GCA_004027205.1). Classification (NCBI taxonomy): domain Eukaryota; kingdom Metazoa; phylum Chordata; class Mammalia; order Rodentia; family Ctenodactylidae; genus Ctenodactylus; species Ctenodactylus gundi. The sequence goes on along the minus strand of PVKB01000072.1, from coordinate 1,002,051 downwards.
CAATTGCCTCATCTAGACATGGTTCACAAACCCTAATCCTAGTAGTTCCTGATTGCCTCAAGTTTACGTAATTTCTCCAACAAGAACAGTTTATAGATCTGAGGAGAGAGATAGTCCAAATTGGCCCTGTGGAGGGTCCAGTTGCTGCTCAGAGTCATGCCTAAAGGGCACCGGCTGGCGACTGCAGGGCAGCTGCTGTGAGCCTGCTATGAACCATTGTCCAAAAAGCAAGGGAGACTGATGTGTGTATGTGATTGCGATCTGCAAAGTGAAGATGGGAGCAAGTTGATGTCTGCAGATTCAAGGCAAGGCCAGCACGAAGAGGCTGCAACAGTGTTCCTTCTTCCCTCCTTTAACTCACTTAGTTTGAGCTGCCCACGGGGCAGCCCACAGCCCGGGTGGGCACCCCTCCCCCACTTTCTGGCCTTCTAGTCAGCAACACGTACCCCAAAGCTATTCTCTGGGCCTTTTCCAATTACAATAAGTTGACACGATCTCTCCAAAACCCACACAACCTCAGGTATTTTGTTACACCTGCAAGAAGCAGCTACTGACACAATAGACTTAAAAGTAAAGTCTGAATTATAAAATGTCTATAAGAAAATAAGGAGGAAAACCTTTGTTATGTGACAGGCAGTTTCCTGAAAAATTTTTAGATATGGCAAAAGTACGATAAATTCATGAAAAATAAAAATCAAGCTTTACTAAAATTAAAACTTTCTTCACTTAAAAAATGCTAAGAGAACGAAAAATGAGCCAAACACTGAAAGTACTGCGAATCCTGTAAATAATAAAGACATCAGAATGTGTGAAGAACTCTCAGAACGTAATAAACTAATCAAACATGAGCCAGAAAAATTGTCAGCATTTATCAAAGATGAAAGAATGAGCACTAAGCCCATGGAAAGATGTCCAGAATGTGTACCAAACTCAAAACCTCGGATAGATATATTAATAGCTATGAAAATAGATAAAATTCAAAAAATGGACATTACTAAGTGTTGATGAAAATGTAGGAGAACTTGACCTTTCATATTCTCCTGATGGGAATGTGAAATAGCTTAACCACTATAGAAAACTGTTTATCAAGTTCAAAAAATTAATCATTAATTTATAATGTAAGCCATCTGACCTTTCAACTCCTAGGAAAGAAAAACTTACGTTCATGCAAAAACCTGTATAGAGATGCTCGTTGCTGAGGATGATGAGAATGGCCGCAGTTCCAGCCACTGTGGAGACTAAGGCAGGAGGATCGAAAATTAGAGGCCGGTCTGGGCAATTTGGTGCAACCCTGCCCTAAAATTAAAAAATTACAAACAAGAACCGGCTGGCAATGTAGCTCAATGGTAGAGCATTTGCCTAGCTTGTATGGGGTCGTGGGTTCAATTCTGGTACTGCAGGGAGGTGGGGGGGACTATTATTCATAGCAGCTTCTTCGTCATAGCCAGAAACAGGAAGCAATCTGAATGTTCTTTAACAAATGAATGCACAAATACACTGTGGTATACTTGTACAGTAGAATATTGTTCACCAATACAAAGGGAAGTGAACTGCCTTTATACACAACCACATGAATGGATCTCAGAACCTTTCTCGGGTTTTGGTATCACGGTGGTGACGACCTCACAAAGAAGTTGGGAAGTGTTTCCTCTTCTTCAATTTCCTAAAGGAGATTTTTGTGGAACTGATATTATTGTTTTATAAAGAGTTTTGTAAAATTCACCAGGGAACAGGGCAAGGCCTGTCTCCAAAAATAAATGAATAAATAAATAAAAATAAAAAATGTTCACCAGGAAAGGTATTTGAATCTGGAGTTTTCTTTGCTGGGAGGTTTTTAACTATAGATTCAAGCTCATTACTAGATGTGTGGCTAATTCTTCAAATAGCTTTGATAGTATCTTTAAAGGAATGTGTCCATTTTAACTGAGTTGTCAGATTAATCAATATATTATTAATGATATTTTATTATTTTTATTCCAACATTATACAGTCTGTAGTGATGTCATCTCTCTCATTTTTGATTGGTCATTTGTGTTTTCTACCTTTTCAGATAAGTTTTGCTGGAGGTTGTTAATTATATTGACCAACTCCAATGAAAAGCTTTTATGTCATGTCTTTTTGTTTTGTTTCACTGATTTCAATGACAAGAAAATTCTTGTGTATTCACGCACACGAATTACTATTTACCATTTCTGGTGTTATTTAATATTTCATTTAATATTTTCTTCATTTAATATTATTCCATCAGTCATCAGAACATACCAAGACCACCGAAATACTGAGGCACGTACTTATCTTACTGATATATGCATTTTAGATGCACAAACTTGTACACTGTGTGTGCTCAGTGAGCACACAGACCAAGTATGAGAAATGTACTGTACAGGGAGGGATGCTAACAAAGAACCCTCTCTATACAACCTGTTTCAGCTGGCCAAAGAGAAGCGGGAGGACATTGATGAGAATGAGGGGGAGACGGTTTGGGCTTATACGTTTCTTTGTCCACTAAATGTAAAAGAAAAAAATCATGTCTGAGCTGAGGGGCCCTTGAGTCTCAGACAAGGGCTTGTAGGCACGTCATAACGAAGGAATTGTGGGGTGGGCATGAGAAACCAGGGGGTGAGACGAGAAGGTGAGGTCATGGCGTGAAAGCCATATGCATGTCGTAGAAACTGCCTGGCATGTTTTGCATTTCGGTATTTTCTCTGGCTAGTGACATGTGATACAGTTCTCTCTCGTCATGTTGGGTAGTGGAGAGCTGCATATCCTCCTCAGCTGTGTAAGCCAGAGGGGAAATAACTGGTAGTCCAGGGTGCTGTGTTTCCACACTGTGTGGGTCTGTAGTTTAGGGTGGTATGTACATGCTTAACATAGGGTATGTTCAACTTATGCATTTACCAGATGTAACCCTGTCATAAATCAAGAGCCACGTGTATAAAGGTCTTTGTCAAGATGGCTGCTGTGAACAAGGGGACTCATTCTCAACAGACAACTTGCAGAATCAAAACTGTCACCCTGAAGGACAGGTTTCGGGATGTTTGTCCAGAAGATTCTATTCCTTATTGTGCAAGCATTCTTCCTGAATGGATTTCACCAATTCTCTTGAGCTATGCCCTTGCAGGAGCCCAGAAAGACCCACCTGATTGTGTAGCTATTAAATGGAGAGGTCAGAAATGAGCATCTGACTCCCAGAGCACAGCACACTGTGTAAGTGCAATGAGCTCCTCCAAAAGCCACCAGAAGGTCACAAGTACTATTTTACTTATGTCCAGGAAACCATAAAAGTATCTTGTACATCTTAAGCATGTGGTTATTTTAGAAAGACTTAGAATAAACGTTGGACATCACATTCCTTCTGTGGGTCTTTGGAGTGATTCTCAGATCTGGGAAGCTCTACATCCCATGCCTTCCAAGGTGTGCACTATGCCATGCTCACAGTGTCTCCTCTGTCTGGGGTGCAAATCTGTCCCTCATGTCAACCTCAACAGCAATCAGAGAGACTCTTGGGAAATAATGATGTTTATTTGGAACGAGCAGAGCATTGCAATGGAAATATGGGAGCCATAGAGAGCTATGTGCATTTTCTCAAATATTATGGTAAGAGAAAAACATCTAAAGCCAAGTGAGAACGCGTAGCCTTTGACACAGGCTACAAAGATCACTAATGAGGGAGGTGCCACTTGAAGACTCAGCAGCTCGTGGGCATGTATCTTGCAGACATGTTTTCTGGACGAGGTTGCAGTGGCCAGAGTGTAAAGTCGTGATCCTGGCGCAAACTTGCCATGAGGCCCACATATGTGAGGTTCTCTTCCTTCACCTCCTCTCTGCTTTATTTGTTTGTTTTTAGTTAGGCCTTGACATAGGTGGCACCCTTTTGGTCCTTATGGCTTTCACATTAGAAATACCTTAGAGAACATTCAGGAGTTCAATTATCTTGTCAGTTTCAGATCCACATTTTGAGATATACAAACACAGAGGAAAACACAGGCCCTCACAGCCCTGGGTGCCTATAGGTTCTGAAAGCTCCAGGCGTCCCTGGCCTTGTGGCCACTTTCTTCTTCGGTCTTCCTCTCCACATTCACGTTGTGTTGACCGGTGTCTGTTCCTTTTTGCATTTTGTTCCAACCCTCTCCGCCTTTCTCTTTTCAGGACATTGTCCTTGGGCTTGGCATCCAAGGTAATCTACAATCATTCCCTCATCTCATATCCTGGAATTACATCTGGAAAGACTCTTGGACATCACATTATTTTCTAAATAACAGTCATAGATCCTGGAGATCAGGACACGAACTTATCTTTTGGGTCCAGCCCCACCCTTCAACTGTCATAATTCTTTGAGAGATTCAGTGGAATAGATACATTTTGACAAGTTTGATAGAGAAAAAGGAGAAAAGGTGGCCACACAAGACTACACAAGGATGGGTAGGGGATGCAGTAGTGACGCAGAGAATATAAGAAATAGAGGACAATAAAATATACAGCTTTTATTTATTTTGATTTTTATCAGTAAATGAAAAAATAAAATTATTTTCTAACTAAATAGGTTATAAAAAGAATTTAAGGCCATACTCAAGTATAAAATGCCCATTAGGAAATACCTTCCCTTAAAATGATTTTATAGGTGAGTATCCAAAGATCCCAAGGGAGAGGTTGAAGGAATGGCACAGCAGTTAACATACTTGCCTAGCAAGTACAAGGCCCTGTGTTCGATTCCCCAGCACTCAGGAGGCAAAGGCAGGATTGCTGTGAGTCCAAGGCTAACCTCAGCTCCATAGTGAGTTCAGGAGCCTCCTGGGAATCCTGGAGAAAAGATCTCTTGGGAATAGAAAAACTTTTCATACTACATTCGAAATGCAAAATAAACAAACGGAAAATTACACATAAATTTTGTAACAAAAGTGTAACCGTGATGTCAAAACCATAAAAGAATATTAAAAATATAAATTTATCATTCAATCTTATAGATGAGCATAGGTGGAAACTCTTAAAATATTCAAAAAAGTAAGTTTATGCAAAATACAGTGAACATCTCAAAAACAAGATACCTTTCAATGTGTTACAATACAGTACAATATTAAAAGTCAAAATATATATTGTTTTAATATGATAAAATTTGACACTTGTAATAAAAGAAACAGCATAGCTTGAGAAAATTAATAATAGCAGGAAATTGATGAAACCTGTAATATCTGCTAAAAAATTTATAGCATATCTTAGAAGCATCTTGATTAAAGTTAGAAAAAAAATGATTGCCTCTTGCAACTCCTACTCAACATTGTATTTAACAGTGTTATAAAGTTAGAAAGCTGAAACTGAAAAAAATATCCAATCAGATAAGAGCACATCTTAATGTGATCATGCAGTATGTGAAGATCTTTTGGCCAAGCATGCAGGTACGCAGGTGCCTGTGTGACTACAACAGAGCTGACACGTTCCCTTCCCCAAGGAACAGCCCTTGTAAAGTCTGCAGCACGACATGTTACTCATATTCATGCGATGCCAGCATAAACAAGCCTACTACACTGCCAGTTGTGTGCAAGTGTAGCATGCACAATTATGTGGCAATGGCGCTAAGTGGTCATGTTACTGGTTTATGTGTTTGCATGCTTGTAATGTCGGCAGCAGCCTCATAGACTTCTGGTTTACATGTCCCTTGATTGTGTCAGGAGAGCATCTTGAGTGGCTGACCTATACCATCTAGGCGTGTGTGTAAGTTTGCTGGGATGGTGACCCAGTGAGAAAATCGCCCAACGGCAAATTTCTCAGAACGTATCTGCACTGGTAAGCAGGGCATGACTGCACTTGGAGAATTAAATCCAGTCCAGTATGCTAAAGATCTTCACAGGAAAGGCTGGAAGACTGACTGAGTTAGAATAAAATTTGAATAAATAAAATAATAAACCATTTTATTTTCAAATTTAATTGCTAAATTCAAACACAGACAATCTCTCAGCTCATGTTTCTATGACAAGTAACAATCCAATTTTAAAGTTCTTACGGCATCCTAAATATGATAAATATTCTTTCTTAGAGAGGAGGTAGGACTTTTATTCAGACACAAATACATACAAATTCATTGAGGCAGACTTGGTTAGTTGTGTATCCAATATGCATTCTACACTCTTACTTGCTAACACAATCCTAAAGTCTTCTGGCGCAGTAATGTGTTCAATTCTTCAGACCCCTGTGTCCCTTGAAAGTAGCCTTAAGGTGGAGTTTTGACCAATTAGGTTTAAGCAAAGTTTGCTGTGGGAGACTTCTGAGAGAAGCATAGGTTTCCTGACAAAGGCAGTGCTACTCGGTGAGCCGTAGGTTTCTCCTGGGCTCTGCGCTTCACACACTCTGCCCTCGTCCATGTCAAGAGGTCTGGGGCTCGCCAGCCTCTGCAGCCGTGAGGGCAGAGCCAGAGATACACAGTGGCCAGGTTGAAAGTCAAGGTGCTGGACTTGCCGTGCCCGCCGTGCCCTGCCTGGCTCTGGAATTTTTCTCACATGAGCATAATTAACTCCTACTTGGTGAAGTCGCTGTATCAGATTTTGTTACATGCATCCAATCGCCATCTTGATTGACGTTCTGATTTTATGACAATGGAGTAGCATGACGAAGGAGCAAACGAATTTATCTAGAACAGAGTACAAAGTACTATAACAGACCCACGGAAGTGTAGGGATTTTGCATGAAACAATTAACACACTATGTCAGATTAATGGTGCAAGAATGGGTTAGTGAGTAAATTATACTTTACTACTTATTTGAGAAAAACAGTTATTTGCTTTACAGACAGTAGAAAAATAATTCCTAGCAACACAAGTTTAAGTGATCCATTTGAGATCACTTGAAGCCCCTGTGAAGGTCTCCTTTCCGAGGGTGCGGTCCAGTTGCTTCACCAACAAACTGCACTGACGCCAAGAGGAGAGAAGACAGGGAGTTCTCTCTCTTGTAAAACGTGAACGAGTAAATCAAAGATCGTCTCTCGGCACAGCCCAGTGGTGCGATGACAACCACGGGCCGGGCACCGTGCAGCGCCAGGCGCAGCCTCAGGTGGGGCGATGGCAGCCTGGCTCTCTTGGGTAGGGAAGGCCGCAGAGCTGCCCGCTACCTGGAGAGAAAATTGTGAAGCGGTGGCTTTCGGTCCTCAGGAACCTGGCCTGGCCTGTTGAGCTGCTGCCGTGAGGACCGGTCATTCCCCTTCCAGGCTCTAAGGGTCATAGGAGTGTGAAGGTGACCTTTGAGTAGTGACTAAGACAAACCGCTCTTAATGTGGAAAATGTGTGTATGTGTGGTAGACGTGCGACATGTGTACAATGTGTGTGTGGTGCGAGGTGTGTTGGGAGGCGTGCTAGTGCCCATATTGCCAAAGGTCTCGGTCTCTGCTGACTGAAAGCTGAGGTTAGACTCACATCCAGGCCCCAGCCAGGGTCCATTTCCAGCTGTAGCCCTGGATCAGACTCCTAAAGGAGCCAGGATCCCTCAGAGATCCTGGAGTGAAGGCCTCTGCCTGTCAGTGTGAGGGCAGGAGGCCTGACACTGCATCTGGGCAGGACTGGCCCCTCCTGGGCCATTTGTACCAGTAAGCCAGGTACGGGAAGAACAGAAGTTTTTAAAAGTAATTTTCAAATATATGATATATTGTTATTAACTGTAGTCACTACATGCTGCAGTAGATCTTTTGAACTTATTTGTCTCCATGAAATTTGGGACTTTCTGACCAGAAGTTACCGAGCCCCTCATCTCCCTGCCTTTGGCATCCTCCATTCCACTCTCTGTTTCTGAGAGTTCAGCCCCTCACATAAAAAGGACACCATGGGGTCCCTGTCTTTCTGTGCTTCGATTGCTTCTCTTAACATAATGTCCCCTAGGCCCATCTGTATGTTTGCAAAGAACAGGATTTTCTTCTTTTTTGAGGCTGAATAGTATTTCAGTATATGAGACCACCATCGTTTGTCAGTTTACCTTTAGCTGAGTGCTTGAGGCAATCCCATATCTCAGCTGTTGTAAACAGTGCTCCAGTGAACACAACGGTGAGCGGATGTTCCACTGGCATAGGTTTCTTTTCTTTTGGTTATAAACCCGAAGCAGAATTGTTGAGTCCTGTTATAGTTCTATTTTTAACCTTTTGAGAAACTGCCATACTGTTTCCATAATGGCTGTAATAATTTAGATTTCCACCAACGGTATACAAAGATTTTTCTCTTCTTCATATTTTCCAATACTTGTGAGGTTTTTAGTCTGTTTGATAAAAGCCATCCCAACTAGAGCGAGGCGGTATATCTCATTTTGGTTTTCGTTTGCAATTAGCTCCCTCATGATTCGTGATGTCAAACACATTTTTCACATGATCGTTGGCTTCCTGGCCATTTGTATCGGTTCTCGTAACAGCCGTCTATCCAGGTTTATCTGTCCATTTTCATATTAGATTATTATTTTCTTGCTGTTGGGCTGTTTGGGCTTCCTATGTATTTTGGATGCCCATCTCCTACCAGACTCACAGTTTGCACATGCTTTCTCCCAGCCTGTAGGTTGCCTCTTCGTCGTGTTGCTGCTCCTCGGCTAGGTAGGGCTTTTAACTTTCGTGTCACTGGGCTTGTCCACATCTGACTTTTGTTGCCTATGCCTTCTGGTCACATTTAATAAAATCCTTCTCCAGCCAATACCATGGAGCTTTCCCCTATGTTTTCCTATAGTAGTTTTATAGTTTGGGGTCTAATATTTAAGTCTTTAATATATTTTGAGCGTTTTTTGTATATGGTGTTATATAAAGGTCTATTTTCATTCTTTTGCATGGGAATATTCCAGTTTCCCAATATCATGTCTTAAAAGACCATCCTTTTTTCATTATTTTTTGGCACTTTTATCAAAAATTAACTATGAATGAGTGGAATTATTTCTAGGCTCTATATTTGTTTCTAATGGTTGTTGTATGTAATTTTCAGCCCAGGATCATGCTGTTAGGATAATTATATCTATGTAGTAGATTTTTGAAGCTTAGTAGCGTGAATTTTCTAGAATTGTTCTTTTTGCTCAGAATTGCTTTGACGATTTCGGGTCTTCTGCGATTCCTTACAAATTCTTGGATTGTATGTTGTAGGTCTGTGAAAAAAAAGTCACTGTAGTAGTCTTAGATATTGCACTGAATCTATAAATGGTTTGGGGTAGTATGGACATTTGAATAAGTTAATTCTTCTAATCATGAACGTGGGCTATCTTCCCATTCGTTTGTATCTTCAAATTCTTTGATCAGTATTTTTATAGTTTTTAGTACATAGATCACCTTACACTTTGCATTCAGATATGTCTCCTTTATCTCAGACCTCTCATACAAATTGTATTAGCATGTTCTTGCACCTTCTTGGTTAAATTTATGCCTAAGTATTTTGCTTCACTTTTGGTAACTGTTATAAGTGGGATTACGCTTTTAATTTTTTTCAGATCCTTTGTTGCTAAGGTACAGAAACACTACTGATAACCGTATGTTGACTTTGTTTCTTGCAACTTACTTAATTTGTTTATTAGTTCTAACAGTGTCTTGAAAGTCTCTATATATCTGCAAACAGTTACGATTTAACTTGTTTCTGATTTGGATACCTTTTTTTTTCTATTGTCTAATTTCTTTGGCTAGGACTTCTCATATTATGTTAAATAAAAATGAAGAGAGTACCCATACTCTCTCTAGTACTGTCTTGTATCTAGTATTAGGAAAAAAGCTCTCAACTTTCCACCATTATTGTGGTGCAAGCTAGTATGATGTCATGCATGGTCTTCATCATGTGAAGTTACATTTCTTCCATGCCTACTTCATGAGAATTCTTATCATGAAAGGATGTTGAATTTCTAGAAAATGCCTTTTCTGCATTTATTTAGACACTAACGTTGTTTTTGTCCCTTATTCTACTAATGTTGTGTGCCATCTTTTATTTGCATAAGGTGAACTGTCCCTGCGATCCAGAGATATCTCCTATTTCATCACGGTGTTTAATTCTACTAATTATTGTGGAATTTGGCCTGCTAGTATTTTGTTGGAGATTTTTGCATTTCTGTTCATCAGGGACATTGGCCTTTAATTTTCTTTTCTTATCATCTTCTTTACTGGCTTAGGTATCAAAGTAATGTTGGCTTGATTAACTACATTTAAAAGGCTTCCTTTTTGAGTTTTTGGAAAGGTTTAGAAGGATTGAATTTAGCCTTTTAATTGGTAGAATTTAGCAAAGGATTATTTGGGAGGCTTTTTTGATGAGAGATGTTTTATTACTGTTTCAGTCTCTTATTACTGGTCTGTTTAGATGTTCTATTTCTTCTTGCTTCCATTTAGGCAAGTTGGATACATGCCTATGAATTTATCTACTTCTTTTTAAGTTACCCAAGTTCTTAGTGTACAGTTGTTGACAGTAGTCTCTTAGAATCCTTTGAATTCTGTCAAATGAGTTCTTATGCCTCTTTCACTTCTGATTTCATTTATTTAGCTTGTTCCTTTTTCTTACCCATCTGGCTAAGGATGTGTCGATTTTACTTTACCGTTAAACCGACAGTCACTGATCCTTTATATCTTTTTTTCCGGTATCTATTTCATTTGTCCTGCTTTGATCTTATTTCTCTCATTCTACTAGATTCAGGCTTTATTTCTTCTTTTTTCTTCTGGTCCCCTGAGATCTAGTGTTAGCTGATTTGGAATCTTCTTTTTTGATATAAACACTTCTCTCATGAAATTGCTTCTGTAGATGTCATAAGCTTAAGTTAGTCTTCTTTCCATTTTCACTTGTCTGAAGGTATTTTTCTGTTTCCCCCCTTTGTGCAACTCGGTTGTTCAGGAGCATATTGTCCAATTTAGACATATTTGTGAATTTTATTGATTTGTAGTTGTGCATTACCATGGTCAAAAATAATATTTCGTATGATTTCAGTCTTCTTAAATCTGCTAAGATTTGTTTCGTAGCCTAACACACAATTTATCCAGAGAAAGTTCTGTGTGTACTTTAGACAAATGTCTATTCTGCTGCTGTTAGATGCCATCTTCTGCAAGTCTCTTGGGTCCATATGATCTAAATAGTGATCTTAACATAATCCAATGTTATCTAGTTGGTTTGTTATCCGAAAGATCCATTCCTTGTTGAAAGTGGGATGTTTTGGAAGTCTTCCACACCCCCTGTACTGTGATGCATTTGGTCAGATCTATTCACATTAACTTTGTGTACTTAGGTGCTGCTGTGCAAACATGTGAGCAATAGTATCTTGTGGATGAACCGACCCTTTACACGGGCCTTTGTGCCTCGTGTTCCTTGATTCTTCATTCCACATTTGAATTACACCAATGCATATTTTCACTGACTTGGATCTCCCAAGCTTGCACTGCCACCGGCTCGTCCCTCCCCACAGTTCTGCCCGTTCATGCCATCACATTTCTTACTGCATCCCTCCTTTCATTACATTTTATTTTGCATCCTTTCCTAATATTTTTCATGAGTGACTATCTTATCTACAAAGCAAAAGATTCCAAGAACTAAAACCCCCAGACTTAATTTTCCTTTTGTGCTGACAAAAATATCTAAGGAAAAAAATCAAATATGGAGTGATCGAAAAGGTGGTAAATAACACTGCCAAGCACCAATCAATGGAAAGGCAGAGATTTTCAGTATCAAGAGCAACAAGTCAAACCTTAGTGACAAGTTTTAACTGGTTCGGTGCAGTCAGTCAGTTGAATCACGAGCAGCACATCGTCACAGAAATATCTTCTTGTGTGGAGATGAGAACATCTATGTGTGTTCACCCCAGGTCGGACACAGCAGACAGGCCAAAGTAAAGATCGCATTAACATGTGATTTTGTGAACTGAAGAACTTGCTGGGGTTACTTTCAGGAGTGTGAGTGAGGAGTTAGCTCAGAAGCCCAGGTGAGGGCTGTTACAAGAGCACAGGCAAGAGATTGCTTATAGGCCTGTGGGTGACATAAGAGCAGTCGAAGCACGGGAAAGCCCATCCCAGCACAGGTGGCGGCTCCTGTAACCTTGGATGCCCTCAGAGGCTTGCTCTCAGCCTTGCGATGCTCCGTGAGGCCCCTGCTTTTCTGCCTGGGCCTTCTCTACCGCGCTGTCTCACCTTTCCTGTTCTCACTGCCTTGTACTTGTGCCAACCTTGTCACTGCAGCACCTTAAGTGTCCCCGGGCATAGCATCCCCAGGCATAGCGTTCCCGGGCATAGTGTCCCCGGGCATAGTGTCCCCGGGCATAGCGTCCCCAGGCATAGCGTCCCCAGCTATAGCGTCCCCAGGCATAATGTCCCCAGGCATAGTGTCCCCAGGCATAGCGTCCCCAGGCATAGCGTCCCCGGGCATAGTGTCCCCGGGCATAGTGTCCCCGGGCATAGTGTCCCCAGGCATAGTGTCCCCAGGCAGGCCTGAGGACGTGCATCACACTCAGAAGGGCACATGCCCTGAGTGGGTCCCAATCTGTTGCCTCAACAGTACGATAGGGATTGGGGGATGCACACTGTGCACTAGAGGGCATGCCCCATGTGCAAGACGGCACGCACCACGAGGCACCAGCTGCACCTGCAGGTGACACCACATGGCTGCACATCTAGGCATTGGTGGGTCCCCAGACCAAGGGCTCCACCTAGCCCTTCCATTATGTACACCTGTGAGGCTGGAGGACTTGCCGTTCAACACACATTAACATGAAATTGTGTCAACTTCGTCGAAGTTGAGTGACCATGTCGCTTTAGCTTCTAGGTTAAGAAATGTCACCATAAGAGAAAACACTTGAGTCTGTAGGTCATGATCCTGAGACCAAGGTTCAGAGCTTCAGATGAAATTCACTCTGTTCTCCTTGTGCAAGAATGAGGATCCGTCGTCAAGGTAATGCTGATTGTGTTTTTTGGACCTTGATGGAATTGTGCGAGCCGAGTTTGTACCCAGGAACTCTGCCGCAAATTGTGAATATTTTATGAGCTTATTAGAGGATTTAAGAAATATTATGAACTGAAAACAGCCTGAGAAGCGAGAAAAGGTTTATATCCTCCAGTGTGATGATTGTCTCTGTCACACATCATTTGTAGTACAGAGATTTCTGTCAAATAAAAACACGACGTGTCTTCATTCACAACGTCTGGCTCTTCCCCATGGTCAATATCATCATGGAACGTAAGTGTTCGGGATCAATTCAAGACATTGAGGCAGCCATGTCTGCACAACGAAAGCGCTCGTTTAAAAGGGCTTCCGGAGCTGCTTCAGGAAGTAAAAAGAATGGACAGATGCATGCGTCCTGAGCAAGGGAGAGTATTTTGAGGGGAATTCATGGCAATGTGTCTTTCACTGTATAAATTTATTAAAAACTTTCAGCATTCACCGCATTTTCAGGAAACCATTTGCTGCTCCGGCCCACTTGAAATGACTTCTCTCCTCCCCGAGCAAAGGTGTGTCGATCAAGTCTGAAAGTGCACAGGTTGGCAGACAATTTGGGGGTTGTGAACCTTGCACGTTCCAGGTGGAGAGCAACAGCCCTGGCTGGGTTCGGTGGCTGCTTTGGCTTTCTCAGTGCAGAGCGATGAGCTTAATCTCAGTTTTGCTGTTGAGAATATGAGACGATGGGTTGAAGAGGTCAAGAAGATGAGGCGAACAACCAACTGGAGTTGCTAAAAGCGCATGGCGGCGACGCAGCATGCCCGGGCAGCCACTGTTTCTGGTGCATGTGTGGATGAAAGCAAATCCTTCTGGAGGCTTAGGTTATGTCAGCAAATAGGAGAACAAAGGAAAAGGCCATTCTTTGAGGTTCTCACTTTAAGCCCTTCTAGATTTAAAGGAGTAGGAGACCATTTAATGGTTACTTTGCGTATGTAACCTTAGAATATACACTATTAGGCCAGGAGGAAAGGCCTTCTGCATCAAGCTTCTGACCAGGTTGGCAATACGCTAGCAACTTTTCTAGTACACAGAATTCCACAAACAATTCTTGTGCTCCTGTGTAGAAGAAAGAAAAGACTATATATTTTGTCCAATATGTTACTTTTCTTGCATGAACTCTTGTGATGGAATTCCTGGATGTAATTGGTGATTTAGAAAAAAAGCTTTCTCCCTTCAAATCTATCCATTCTGAATGAATGTCATGCACGTAATGTTTTTCTTCTTGTTTTAGAAAGATGTTATGTTTTTGAAAAGTATGTTTTTCTTGCATTCAAGGGAAAGCCATATTGTCGCACACTAACAGAAGCATTCTAGTGCTGAGACTGACTGCTCCTACGTTTTGAGTTCCCTTTACTCTTTCTTTTTGGCGTTAATATTCTGTTGCTATGATTTTTTTAAGTGCTCCAAATGTAGCAACTTAACATAGACCTACTAGCTCACCGCTCTGTGGGGCTGGAGTGCTGCAGGGCTACATTGGAGTCTATGTTCAGGGTCTCCCAGGCCCATGCAAAGGGGTCAGCCAGGCCGAAGCGCACGGGGGCAGCAACGCTGCTGAAGACAAGGCCTTGTGACACGTGGCTGTGAAAGGCCGACCAGTCCGCTTCGATCATCCTCCACCAGCGCCCTCGGGGAGGATCTGCTCCCAAGTCCACCCATGGCAAAGTTCCTCCCTTTGTAGCTATGAGACTTGAGTTCCATTTCCTGGCAGGCCATCACCTCCACCCCTCGACTCCTTCAGGTGACCTGATTTCCTCTGGCCCGGCCTCCTCCTCCAGCATGGGACCAGCTATTGTGTACTAGTCCTCCTGCCCTCGTTCCTGCTTCTAATCTCCGACCTCATCTCCTTTTGAGGGCTTTCCTGGGGTTCTCTCAGGCCCACACAGGTGATCTTCCTACATCCAGGGCAACTGTGCTGTAGAGTGGAACATCATTGAGAAGCGATACCTCATTCTGTATACAGGTTTTCCACATCAGGGAGTGGAATCTTGAGAAACAGGTTCAAAATTCTGTTGATTAGATCTTTAAATTTTTTGATGCTTAATCTTTAACTTGATATTTTAAATAGTTTTCAAATGGAATTAGGCTGATGCCATTTTATAAGCTTTTCACCTATGTGTGCGATGTAGGTTTTTTTCTTTCTGTTCTCAAACTTACAGAATGTGGTGTTTTAGGACTGTGGAGTACAGTATATCATTGGCTTTTATCATACATATATTATGAGGTTTTTATATTATTTCAAACTATAGTTTTATATTGTGCAGAAACGCACATAATTATGTCTCATAAATTCTTTGCTGTGAATCGGGTTGGCATCTTATGGTACCTCCAGGAGAGGCAGCCTGCTCCAGATCCTGCAGAAGATGTGATTCCACTAACTTTGTTGTACTCCTGCTTAAATTTATTTAAAGACGGTGGTAATCTGAGGCTCTGAAAAGGTTAAGTATCCACTCTCTCTTTTTATTTTCCAGTACTATGAACTGAATCTAGGTGCATCGTGCTGAGCTATCTGCCCCAGACCATTTTAATTAATTTATTTATATATATTTTACTTTAAGACAAGATCCCACTAAATGGTTGAGTTTTTCAGGCTAGGCTCGAACTTGCAATCCTTCCACCTCAGCCTCCCAGGGTGCCTGGACCCCTGGGCCTGGCTACGTCTGCCTTTGTGGCCCAAGTTTCCCAGGATCTCTGCTCTCAGTGCATTTGCAATCGGAGATTTCAACTCCCTCAGCTTTCGTTGCCACTCACGGGAGTTGTAAGTGTTGTCTAATGCTTGATCCCTGTTCTTATCTAAGGGCCTAGATGATTAACACAAAGACCTGAGTGTCTTCAGCGTGTTAGTTCCTCAGTTGTAAGGTGTCTGCTTGTTTTCTGTGGCTTCACTGTGCCTTCTTAGCCCTCACTGGAATAATCCTTTCACTCAGCTCTGTGTTAGTCTTCAGTTCAGTGGCTGCCTACTGCCCGTTCCTGCAGTGGACCAAGCGGTGCTTCCCTCTAAAATGGGAAGAAGGTTTTTTGTTTCTTTGTTTTTCCAGAAGTAGGAATAGTTCAGGGCCTGGAAAGACAGCATATCATCTTGGCAGCCCTGGTTCTGCGTGTCCGCGCAGAAGGTAGAAGGCTTCTCTTGGCCAGGTTGAACTGAAATAGCAGGATGTGGGCGTACATCAGGGTCCAGCTTTTCATGACGGGCCAGGCCAGCAAGGCCAGAGGTCACCCAGCACCCCTTCAATTGTTCTCCATCAGACAACCTAGTCTCCACAGGCAAAATGAAATGGGAAGCACTATATCTTGGCTCCTTGGGGACTTTAAATAGTGAGAGGGGTGATGAGTGACAATCAAGTGGCCCGTGTGACACAAGCACCTGCTAGGAAACTGGGGATCCACTGGGAATGAGCCTCCTCAGGCTGTATCACACCACTAGTCGTTAAATCAGAGCCCAGAAAGTTGCAGAGAGAGGCCTTGAAGACGTCATCTCAGGAAGGAGCTGCTAAGTTTGTCTCTGTAAGCAACTAGGAATACGAAGCATTGCTCTGCCCAACAAGTTAGGCTTCCAAAGCTTTCCCAATCAAATGAACCAGGCACACATGTACCTATGTGTGTGTGTGCTTGAGCATGGGCTGATGTATGCGTTTGTCAAGGAAAAATAAAAGAATTTAAGTCTCTTGTATTCTTCAAATCTGATACTCTACGTCAGTCGTATTCTTCTAATAATTAATTTCTTTAAGAATGAATCCTGGAAAAGGTCGTTATTGTGAAAGCACCCTTCTTTACTCCATCCCCCCATATGCCCAACTATTTTCTTAGTTATTAAAAATATTTTTATTCAGTTCTGAAAGAAAGAGAGCAATAAGCAATTCTACCTACCCCAGAGAAATACTTAAGAATTAAGGTGTTTGGCTGCAGCTCACTGGTTTTTTTAGCTCCTGATTTTTTTTTTTCAAATGTTATAATGAGAAAATTCAGATGAAGTTTTAGTACTTACACACATTAACTATATTGTATAGTTCTTTTCATATGTGGCCTGAGGCGGGCTGTCCTCACTCAAGAAAACAACAATCAAGGACAAAAATATGGAGGGTTGTTCTCGGGTTGGACACGTCTACTTTAGATTAACTAGCACTTGTCATCATAAACTTAGGCCTTAGAATCCAATGAAGAGACCAGAAATAACATGACTCCCTAATGAGGGAAAAATGAAGTCTTAACACTCTTCGGTTATTGCTCCCCGGTTGAGGCTGTTAATAGGGAGCACACAAAGAGATAACTGATGTGGGGGGGAAAGAATGTTGCCCAGGACGTAATGTCAGCCCTGTGTCAAGGTCACTTCCTTGGATGAGGTACTGGCTTCTTCCATTTCTGGACTCCCGTGTATACCGGACACCATTTCCTCCCCTGTAGTGGTAGCCCACCCACCTACATCTGGTAACCTCTGGGTGCCGTGAATGTTTGAGCTATGCTGACCTTTGCATCATGCTGAGAGAAGAACGTGGGTGTGTGACGTGGCCCAGAGTCTTTGAATCCATCTATTCCTTGAAGCAGGGTAATGAGAGAACTAAGTATCCATAACTTCTGGCACAGAAACGACTGCTCCTTCAGGGCAAGCAGGGCACATGTGGTGCCCTTAGTCAAGCCTACGAGAAAATTACAGCTTTGTGAACTGAAGACAGACACCTCTAGGAGCCAATCAAGTTCTCTCAACTGAGCTGGTTTTCTCTCAAGCCTCTGCCTCCCTTGCCCCTGGCCTGTCTGGGGGCTCGGCTCCTCCTGGCACTTCCCGTGTGGGGAGGGGTCTGGCACGCCCACTGACATCTGAATAGCTCCACCTGGCCTTGGCTTCATTCCGCCTCAAGAAGTAGCTTTGTCCTTCCTTAGGCAGAGTCCAGGCAATGGCTTTTAGTTGGAAATGTTTATCTATCCGCCTCCACACATGGGGCAGTATACTTTCGACCAGGGCCACAACAATTACACCCTAGAAACAGCTGGTTACCTGATCCCTACGCTACAGCAGGCAAGGTTGCAGGGATAGAAGAGCCCTTTCACACTGCCGGCCGGCCTGCACACGTGGCTGTAGTTGCTTCCTGGGAAAGCT
This sequence comes from Ctenodactylus gundi, assembly GCA_004027205.1. Lineage (NCBI taxonomy): Eukaryota > Metazoa > Chordata > Mammalia > Rodentia > Ctenodactylidae > Ctenodactylus > Ctenodactylus gundi. Next base: position 984,072 of record PVKB01000072.1, on the reverse strand, counting down.
CTGGCCTTGCCTGTGTGTCCAGACATCAGCTTGGCTCCTGCGTCTCTTGCTTCTTGTCTGCAATGCCTCGAGCAACTCTCCAGCCTCTGCCGTGTGCTTCCACTGCTGGCAGCTGCCCATGAACAGACTGTGTGAGGCCTTCTGAAACTATCAGCTAAATAAATCTTTCCTTCCTTGAACTGTGGATGTTGGGTATTTGTCCCAGCAATGTGTAAGTTACCTAAGACAAATATTAAAGTCCAATACGTGAGATGTTGGGAGCTGGGGGGTGAGGGAAGAGGCGGGAGGATAAGAAAGGAGGTTGACAGGAGAATGTGAAATTATTGCAATACACACGTGCCCAAAGTTCTCACGTTTAGTGCAGCCATTGTGAATTGTATACATATACTAAAAACGAAGGGAAAGAGATAAATAAAACTTATATCAGAGAAAAGATAAGAGCTGCCTGTGAAATGGGAACTCTTGTCTCAACGATAGCCTTGTCCCTGTCTGGTAAGAACACTCACCTGCACCTGCCCATCCCCGACAAGCACTAGTGAGGATGGACTCTCCCAGCCCCGAACACTACATATGATACCGGTAGATGACAGTAATCTACAAGCCGTACTCTCAGGGTCCCATGGCCAGAGTTACCTATTATTATGCTATTGTTTCAGGTTGAAACAGTACACATTAAATTTGATTTTCCTAATGAGTCTATTTTATGTATTCAGAACTGAGAACCCAAAGCCTGTCTTTGTAGCCGTGACAAAAGTTACCACATTTTCTTAATCTAAATGATGAGAATATTAGATATTATATAGTATTAACAAATTAAACAACATATTTGTGTAAGAAGCAAATCAATGTTCTTCAGTACAGCCTCAGGACAGGCTGCAATAACTCTGTATCTTAATTTCTCAATTCTCTTTCTTTTCCCTGCCCCTTCTTCAAAAATCAGCAGATTAACAACCCTAGGATTCTCAGAGGAAGGTAGTATGGGTGTTCTCTGGTGTGCAGAGATCTGGAGAACTGATAGACAAGGCAACGTGTCTGTTAGCTTTCTGTTGGTGACAAAATGGTCATCTGGTTCCTGAGCTTGTTGGCTCAAGATGAGGCATAACGTCAAGACATAAGATAGCTGCTCACTTCATGGTAGCAAGAAGCTAAGAAAGAGGAAGAGAGAGAGATGAGAGAGTGAGGCATGGAAAGAGGGAGAGAGGGAGAGAGAGAGAGAGAGAGAGAGAGAGAGAGAGAGATGAGAAAGACTAGAAAAAGAAGGGGTCAGGGACTAGAGACAGTTTCCAAGGTCATGATCCCATGATCCATTCCTTTCAGCCAGGCTGCACCTCCAGTTTTCATCACCTCACACACAACAATGCCCTCAGATTCTGTCCTATCGGTGGATTGATCCACCGATGAAGTTAGAGTTCTCATGATCCATCCATCTTCCCAAAGTCCCACCTTTGAAAACAGAAGACGTTTTAGATCTAAGCTATAAGAGAAAGAAAGTAGCCTCAGATTAAAGTAAGGTCTAAGTAGGAGCCCTAAGGACACTGGGACATCATCATTCCCTCTCTTCCTGTCCCAGTAGACAAGGGCAGGTCTCTCCTGGTGACAAGACTCACCTCTCACTCAGACCTCACAAACAGTTGCGGGTATTCTCATTCTGTTATTGTTTACTTAATTCTCTGCTGTTCTACTGGCCCTCTGCTAAATTGCAACTTCCACTGAGGGCTACTTATGACATGGTTCAAATGTGAGGCTCTCAGGCCAGACTGTCCAGACCTGAATCCCTGCCTGCCACTCACTGGTGGTAAAACAAAAGGCAAGTTGCTTAGGTTTTCTGTGTCTCCGTTTTCTCATCCATAAAGTGGGACTAATAATGATACCTTGGTTATGGTTTTTATGATACACTTTTCACCTGGTTTTTCTTTGAAACTCTGAGTCTGTCTCTTTGAAATATTTTTTGTCAGGAGTATGAAACATTTGTTTTATTTTTTAAATGCAGTCTGATAATCTTTGCCTTCTTGTTAGCCTGTTTTAACCATTTGTATTTAGTATAATATTCGACGTATGTGGAATTGGTGCTTCATGTTTTTCTGTTTGCCTTCTGTATGTTTTGCGTCTTTTTTATTTTGCTTTCTCTTTTTTATGGAAATTGTGCTTTATTATTTGAAAGTTGTAATTTGAATGGTGTTGACCTTGAACAAGGCAGCAACAACTTAAAAGCATTTTGCTTTCTCTTTCCCACCTCCTTTTGTGTTAAATTGACATTTCTTAGTGTGTCATTTTGTATTTCTTTTCATTATATTTGAATTATTTTCTTAGTGTATGCTGTCAGTTTTGCAATCTGCCTCTTATTATAGTCTACTTTAGAATAATATTTATGACATAAAGTAGTAAAGTTTTACTTTTCTTCATTGTACTATTATGATGTATATGACATCACTGTATAAATCCACTTATAGTTTTATGCAACTTAATTTTTTAATAAGAAGATATTTATAGCTTTATGCCTGCCAATATATTTTTCTATAATAATTGTCTCACGTCATTTTATTTAGTCTGAGGGATCCTTGAAATATCCTGAGACACGTTTGCTAGCGATTAATTCTTTTAGTCTTTGTTCATCTGTTAATGTCTTCATTTGCAGAGTGCTTACCGGGTAAGCACAAGTCTTTGGGCTTGATTCCTCAGTACCAGATAAGCCAGGCATGGTGGTGCACATCTGTAATCCCAGCACTCAGGTGGCCGAGGTAGGAGGATTGCCGTGGTTTTAAGGCCAACTTGAGCTACATAATGAGTTCAGGGCCAGCCTGCACTACAAAGCGAGACCCTATCTCAAAAACAAAACAAAATTTATTTGTGCTTTTTGATGGTTTGGCCATAAATTATCTGGATAAAGGCTTCTTTGTGTTTATTCTACTTGGATCTGTTGACCCTCTTCAGTCATAGATTTAAGAATTTTTAAAATTGAAATATGGAAATTCTTTGATCATTCTTCTTTATTTTTTCCTTTCTATTCTATTTTTCCTCTCCTTCTTTTTTGTCGCTTCTGGGATGTTTCATCACATATTTGTTGGTGCATTTGATGATGGCCCAAATTTTTGGAAGCTTTGATCACTTTAACGTGTTTGAGTCTATCTTTCTTCATTGTTTTTTCTTTAGTTCCTTGAACATATTTGTAGCAGCTACTTGCAAGACTTTATCTGCTAAACCCAACATCTGGAGCTATTCAGAGACAGTTTCTATCAATGGCTTGTGTTCTTGTGTATAAATCACTCTTTCCTTTGCTGAAGGAATGGCTCAGTGGTCAAAGCGCTTGCCTAGCAAGTGCTATGTATATAACTAAGTATCTGAGTTTGATTCCTCAGCACCACAGAAGCCAGGCATGGTGGCACATGCCTGTAATCCCAGCACTTGGGAGGCTGAGACAGGAGGACTGCTGTGAGTCCAAGGCCAGCCTGGGCTCCACAGTGAGTTCAGGACCAGCCTGGGCTATAGAGAGAGATCCTGTCTCAAAAAAGCATACTTTCCTGTGTGTTAGCATGTCTTGTTTGATTTTGTTGAAAACCGAAAACTTTAGATCATACAATGATTCCCCTCTTGCCTGCCAAAGAGTTATTGATAAGATCCTCCTTTTCTTTTTAATCATTTTGGTAATATGCTTGAACTAATTCTTTGTTGTTGGGTTATGGTGTCTTTTCCTTCTTTCTTTTTCCTTCTTGTTGTTCTGTTCTTTCTCCTCTCTTTCTTTTCCTTCATTCTTTCCTGCGTTCTAATCTCCCATTCATACCCCTGGATACCTACAACCTGTGTCAGTGCACCTTGGTCAGCAAGAGAGGGACGAGAGCCCTTCTCCACCATCTTGGAGGAGCTATGCCTCCCTCCTTTGCCCGTTTATCTCTGTGACTGGGGAACTCACTCAAGGTTCAGGTCACTTACAAACTCGTCCTGGAAGCCACTGTCCCCTCACCTTGTTTCTCCTCTCTGTGTGAGTGTGGCTTTGTGCTCAGCTGAGAGGCATGGAGTGCCCAGGTCCTGCCTGGTCTCCTGAATGCACATGCAGACTTGTTTATGCGTTCAAGCTCGTGACAGAAATGTGTGGAAGCTTATCAGGTCAACTCCGGTGCTCTCAGTCTCTGGGGTTTCCAGCAGAATTCTCTACCAGTCTGCCATCCCAGCAAGACCCAAGCCTCAGACTCTCTGAAGACCTGTTCTTCCCCATTTTTTCCACTGTTCCCCACAATGCTCAGGAGCACGGAGTTGTTCCTGCTGTGCACTCCTTGTCATGTCATCATCCGGCAGCAACGCTTAACGGGCTTCAGGCCCTGATAAACACGCTGCACTAACAGAGCTGGGAGCCACAAGAGACTAGCCCCAGCACAGGTGCCACAAACTTCTACCATTCTTATTTGAGATTCAGTCATTTTCTCCCATAAACACTTCTTAATTTGTCGCATGCTTCTGGTTGATTTCCAGAGTCTCAAAATGGTGATTTCTGGGTAGTTATTTTTCTAGTGGCACTGTTTCTTTGGGGGGACCGTGTGTACTGAGCTCCCTGCTCCACCACTGAGGAGGTCCCGTCCCCAGCAATCCGTATTTATCAAGACTGTCACAACAAAAGTTTGAGAAATAGTGATAGAGATCAACTTACCTTGTTCCTACCTAAGGCCAATTCTTCTACTTGTGCAAAAGATCCCCTCCCCACATGCCAGAGCACCCGCCTCTGCTCTCCCCTCTGCGTGCTCCCATTGGAAGGTCCTTCTACAGGCTCCTTTATTTGCCAAGTCCTTCGAGATATTCATGACTCACTTCTTCACCCCTTATCTCTGTTCATATCTTATCTTTTTAGTGTGCCCTTCACTTACTACCATCTACGCAACTGAAATTCTTATTGTTTATGTTAATAATTTTGGTTTTCTCCCCTCCCGACATGTAGGTATGCTTCAAAAGGTATGGAGAAGTCCTGATCAGTTGCGTTCGTGAACGCATCCTGGGTGCCTTAAACCGTGTGTGGAATATAGTGAACACTTGCTGCATGAACGAGTGTGGAAATTAAAAATTAAAAAGTATCATGAGAAGAAATGCTCGGTTCCATTATTTTATACAATGTGGTGCCAGGGCTCAGTTATTTCTCTATGTGCAGAATATTGGTTAGTCAAAATTCTAGGAGATCACACAGACAAGCATTCCGCCTCGACCAAGCCAGGGAATGGGACAAGAAGGGGCGACATATTATTTTTAGGTTTAACTTATCCCTGACTCATTGTGACTTATTGTACTGTTGGGGACTGGTGATTCCCGTTTCTCCTTTTGTTATTTGATTAGCATCCAGTTGTAAGAAGGAAGCGCTTTTCTCTCTGAAGGTTCTGAGGGTTCCTGTCCTTAGGCCTTTTCTGGTATCACTTCTGAGAAAGGTAATATTTTCCTAGAAAGACAAGCCAAGACATGTCAGAGCAGGATTTACTGTGTTCTACCGCACCCGTTTCCAGCGAGTGAAAATTATACCATTGACCATCTTGACACTGGAGCTGGTAGAAAGCGGGAATGGCACATAGTCACATAGCAATCAACCTCCATCTATCAATTTTCTACCATTGCTTCTAGAAAACATGGGTACCACTGATTCTAGCACTGTATAAGACATTGATCCTTTTTCACAAAATGAAGATGCACTATTTACTGTTTTCACTTACTCAACTCTGAAACTATGAACAACCAATACATGAGCGTATGTAAGGAGAGAAAACTGGAGACAGAACAAAGAAAAGCCTGGGTTTTAAAAACTCTGAAACTATGGACTCAGGAGAAGTTGCAAAAACACTACAGAAATGTCCTGTGCAAGCTTTCCCGGCAGCCCCTAATGGTAGCAGCTTGTATAACTGGAGTGCCTTAACAAAACCAAGAGGCTGCCATTGGTACAATATAACCATAGCCTGTCACCTTGGTGACGCCAAGGGCTCATCCAAACGAGCCAGGACAATCTTCTCATGCCGAGACAATCAACTCCATCACAGTCGCAGAGACAGTTTTCTTTATAACGTTTACCAATTCCTGGGTTTAGGACCTGGTATTTTTGGCCATTATTTAGTTTACCTGAAAGACCAATTCAGGGATTAAATGAGGAAAGACTTGGCCACCTATGTGGATGTGAGGTTTGCCATCACGGGAACACGCTTTCATTTTAGCTTGCTTTGTTTTCTTTTTCTTTTTCTTTTCTTTTTCTTTCTTTCTTTCTTTTCTTTTTTTTTTCTTTTTATTTATTTATTTTTTTTGAAACAGGGTCTTGCTCTATAGTCCAGGCTGGTCCTCAACTCAGTATGTAGCCCAGGCTGGCCTCAGACCCTCATGGCAATCCTCCTACCTCAGCCTCCCAAGTGCTGGTGTGTGCCACCATGCCCAGCTAATTTTTATGTGGTGGTGGACAAACTCAGGGCCTTGCACACGCCAGGCGAGTACTTTAACCACTAAACTATGTCTGCCTGTCCCTTTCGTTAGCTTAGACAGACTTTCCAATTCCCTAGAAAGAGGGGAGGATCTGGGGTTGTGCCTCAAAATCCAGAATGGGTCAGGTTCCCCTCACTTTGGTGTCACCGCTTCTTACACATTTTGCTAATGGGATTGAAAGACAGAAGGAAATTAACTTCATTCTTATAAAGTTTCATAACATTTATAATTTATATTTCTGAGGGGGAAAAAAAAAAGAGGAACAGCACATTACTGCTCCTCTCTCCTTGCTTGGCCAAAACAGCTGCTTCTTAACTTATAAGCCAGGTGCTGAGTCTAGTTTGAGTCACCGTCACCTTGCTGTCTTTCTACGAGATCATTTGAACAGTGAAAGTCCAAAAAGGCGACCACCTGGATCCCTCCAGCGGGCGCATCCGGATGCTTGGCAAGAGAAAGGAAGGAGGAAGGCACAAATGTCGCCCCGCCGGCTCCTCCCTCCCCACCCCCAACCCCCCAGGAGTCACGGTGGGTGGCAGCTGGCCCAGACCAAGCCCGAGGTGCACTGGACTTCCCACAGGAGCGATCCTTTGACGTGTCCTCCGCGCGGTGGCCTCTGAGCGCTCCCATCCCGGAGCCAACCTTCCTGTGGGGACACCAGAGCAAGGGCCACAGAGGAACAAAGCCCGTTTGTGTGGCGCCGCGGCCCACGCGCACTGAGGGGGCAGAGGCTCCTCCGGCCACGCAACGCGGATGACTTCATCCGTGGGGGAGTCGCCCACGATCGTGCCGGCTTGTTTGCGCCCTGCGCCGCGTCAGCACCACGTCTTGAAGGCGTTTTTGTGAGCCACGGGGAGCGCTGTGGACACAGCCGTGACTGTGTTTTTAGTTAGTTCTGTTTCTCCGAGGCCCTTCCAAGGTGGTTATTTTCCAAATCGAAATTTCTAATTCACGATTTAGCAGAACACGGTTTCTGCTCACATACATTAAATTTCTTTTTAAGCCCTCAGTAATTTTTCTTTTATTTTGGGTCCCTGGTCATTTGGGTTGCTAATTTCCTACTCATGAAAACATGACAAATCTACAACTGTGTGTTGAAGTGTTAAAATAAATTCGGGTTTTAGAAGGAATAAATGTATGCAAATATCTTGAGAAAAGCTAATTTCTGGATTCTAGTTAATTTCTCTTTCAGTATCCAACTTAAAATAACAAAAAATGTGAGCAATCGAAAAGAAAAGCTATTTTTATTGAAAATACACACAAAATCTGTAAGTTAAAAAAAGATAGCTGCCAAACATGATGCATTTTTAATTAAGCAGTTATTTCATCACCGAGCACATGCAACCTCCGCAGGTCTTTTTCAGCCTATAATTTTCTGTAAAATGATGGCACAAACCTTAGGAGATCCAGTCAGAGGTCCTGGCCTTAGACAGGTGACACAGGCTGGAAGCGTGCCATCAGGATGTGTCTGTCTGCAAAGCACCAGGCTACCGGTAGGAATCCTCTGGTCAGCCTAGTATTAGATGCTCCAGCTGTCTTCAGACATCAGGGCTCTGCTCACGCGACACACGTCTGCACCACGGATTGACCACTGGAGGCACATGGCCCTGGCGCTACAGCTGCCCGCTTGTGCTCCATCTGCCTGTGGCACAGGATGCCAGAAGGGCCTGCCACCTAACTATGAGACTCCTTCCAGAGCCCTTTCTTCAGGCGACAAGAAGGTTTTTATCAACGCCAGCCGGATTTCTCCACTTAAGGAACACAGGCTGAGGCTGTGCAGGAGAGAATGGAGGAGCAGGCCGCTTCTTCTCCCACGTTTGTGTGTACGTGCCCATGAAAAATGCTTTGGATAGGTTACGTGTACCTATATTTTTAAATAACAAGGCTAAAGTACGAGCTAATCACTGGCATTTAGAATCATAAAAGTAGCAGAAACAGAGAAAGTCAAGATGTTTCCCATTTCCCAGAACATCATTTTCCACCGCGAGAACTCTGCTGATAATATTTCAGTGAACATGAACTCTTTTTCCTCTTTCTGGACACGAAATTGACTCTCACACAAATAATTGCTAATCTTTCCACATGTCCATTTTTTAAAATTTCGTAAAATGGAGCACAAAACTTGTAACTGAACACAATTTAGAGACAGATGACTAATTTCCTAAACTATTTCTGGATTTTTTTTTCACTGACTATTTGTAGCCTCAAACAGGCTTTCGCACAGAATTGCCCTGCACGCCTTCCCCACTCTGTGTCAGCCCTCCCTCCCTTGAGAGGTATAAACTGAAGGGTTAGTACTGGAGCCCATAAAAAATGAACCCGCTGAGCCCTGCTGCCCGTGCGCTAGCAAGGAATTTGGCTGTGCTTGCGAAGCCAAGGTTATTCTGAAGGAATTTTCACAAACCACCAAGTGCATTACATCAATACAGCGTCCTAAATCCCACGGTGACTTTCCTAAACATAACCAGCTCACTGGCTTCCAGTGTATTATCTATTCAGTCATTACCCAAAAGTCTCCAAATGTTTACGTTCCTACAGACCGTACTAAAACAGCGGATTAGCTAATGTCCAGTGCCTAGGGGAAAGGAATGCCTCACCGGCAGGGAAAGAAGACTGCGAGGGAAAGTACAGCCCCTAAGCAGCCCCTAACCCTATGGTCTGAGGCATCCATCAAGCCCTGCATCGCTGTGCATCCCTTGGTTGTTGGGGCCAGTGGATGGAGAAAATTCAGGCACGGAACTGGGGAGTCGACCGGAGACCGACTGAGAGAGCCCTACTTATCTTTCCAAAATAGCCTATGACAGATGTTCCCAACCTTTATGCCCAACGCTGACGGGATAAACTGCATCTTATATGTAGTAAGGAGGATCTGACGGAATTCAAGTGTGAGCTGCCACACGTAGTGACTGGCCAGGGAGGTGAGATCATGAGCTGCCCTTCGAGGTCCATCCCCAGGGCACCCCAGCAGGCAGGGCTTAGGGAGCTCCCTGGAAAGGGGAGTTTTGCAGCGGGGATCCCTGGAAGAAGGCTCACCAAAAGGAAATCTTGGATTGCACATTCTTCCCAGTCAGTTCTGTTCTAGACTCCACCTTTCCCTGAAAATCTGCTCTCTCATTTATACATTTCCCAGCTGTGGCTTCACCACTGTGCAGATGACCCACCTCTCCCTGCCTCCGCTTCTCTTCTGAGTTTCAGAAGCAAACATCTTGCTGCTATGGACATTTCCTTAGGTCCCTTCCCGGGCATGTCATGACGGCCAAGTCCCAACCCAGTTTCTTGGTTCTCCTTGCTTCTCCCCCAAAGCAGTCTAGAAACGACTTGGCTGTTCCATGGCTGGCTCCTCCCTGTGAGTGGATCTGTCCTGGGCTGGCTTTCATCCCTCTAGGTCACCACTCAAGCCCCCTAGAGACGGCCCTGCTTGGCTGCAGCTGCTTCCTGAGCGTGGGTGAACAGGTGGGACTGCCTAAGCGTCACCTGGGGCGATGGAGGGTCCAACCCCCTGATGAAAGAGAAGAAAGCGTAAGTAAATGAATTACAACTTGTGTTCCCGCTCAGCGTGCCCGCATTTTACTGAGCACTAAGTTGACTGTCCTGCGAATCCCGGGGCAGTCACGAAAGCCCAAAACTCCTTCCCAAGGGCGCTTGTCAGCAGCAGCCCCAGCCACAGCGGACAAGCCTGCCCATATGGCCCTCGCGGACACAGAGACCACAGCCCCACCACCGTCCCTTGTGCTGGCCCTTCTTGGTTACTTGTGACTTCACCCTTTCCTGTCTTTATATGTACATTATTTTCTCATTTCTGTCATCTTTTAGCCCCTCCGTCCCACTTCTTCTAAGTCCCCCCAGCCCCAGTCTCAGGCATCACCAGCTAAGACACCACACAGAGTTAGAGGGGCAGCAGCAGCAGCACCATGCCTGTCCCCGTACCCACCAGCTTCTGCTACGCCCCTCGGTTCCCCCAACTCAGGCCTCTGTCTTACCAACTGAGAAGCGCTTCTGGAGAAATATGGCTGCAAAGCCCTTAGTGCTTGTGTCCACGACCTGGATCAGCAAGCCAATGCACACAGGCACGGTAAACTCAGCGCTTTTGCCCAAGCATCAGGGTTTCAAAAAGAAAGGGTAATAGAAAGCATGATCTGCACAGTGCATCCTAGGTGCCAGGCACTCATTTCTTTGATCCTTGCAACCGCTCCCAGGAAGAAATAAAAGTCATTGGCCAAAAATATAGTCAGGAGGCAGTGGAAATAGAATTTGAACCCAGGCCACGTGGCTCCAGGTTGCTTAAACAATAAAAACTGACATCGGTTACATGGTGACTGTAAGCAGAAGTCTGTGCTAAGTACTTCGCCCTATGCTCGGGTTAGCGCCAGAGCGTGAGGTTCACTCACCCAAGCAGAGAGGCTGGAGTCCAGTCTGCCCAGCCTCAGAGCTCAAGTTCTGAACCATCATGGAGAGGGAACCAAGGCCCTGACACTGAGGCAGTGACACCCAGAAAGTACCGATCTGTGTGGGAAGCTGAGCTGAGCTGAAGGTCGGCCTGATGTCATTTTAACTCTGAACTGGAAGTGCTGAACAGTCTTTATGTCTTCATAAGAAAAGAGGGTGCCATGGTTTGCATGCAGAAGGTTCCTCATGCCTCGTGTGTTTGGATGTCGTGAAGCAGCTATGGAACATTGCGCGGGTGGGAGGTGGGGCCTGGCGGGAAGGTGCTGAACACTGGGCTGGCCCGGAGGCAGACAGCGCCTGGGTGTGCTCCAGCCCCTCCTCCATCATTTCTGCTGGGCTGCAGGCCTCAGAGCTCCTCAGGATCGGTGGCTGCTCTGCGTCTCTCTTGGCTCCCCCTTTCTTTCACCCCTCTCCTGCCCCAGCGATGCCCGCCTCCTCCATGGCCACTGCGCCTCTTCCCCGGCCCTCTTCCCTTCCTCCCTCATTTGGCTTCGTCTCTGTCATGCTGTGACAGCTCGTTCTCCACGTCTGTCCCTGTCTTATGCTTCCACCGCTGCCAGCCGCCCATGAATGGACTGAGACCCTCAGAAACAGTGAGCTAAAATAAATCGTTTCTCTCTTAAGTTGTGGATGTTTAGTATTTCGTCCTAGAAACGAAGAAGTAACTAGGATTCAAAACAAGAAGCTCGAGCTGGTGATTTCCACGAATCAGGGTGGGCCGTGAGAGGAGAGGTGTGGACAGGCAGAGGGATGCCAAGGAGGCGTCTGAGGTTCAGAATGTTACTGTGCCCTGCCAGGCTCACCGCACAGAGGGCTACGTGAAGGTCTCACATCTGCAGAGTCTGTTGTCCAAATGTCCTTCCCAGTACATTGGCCATCTGTTATGCTCGTTGTGATGTCTCTTCCCGCACAAAGTCTGGAAAAACAGAAGCAGCAGGGTGCTGTGTTCTGAGGGCCTCCCTTCAGGTTGTATGTGACAGTCTGGTGTGGATAATATCATCTTTGATTGCTGGGTGGAAGCAAGGTCTCCCAAGACTTTTCCAAGGCAAGCTGCTTGCATCTCCACGACCAGGAAGTTCTGTGGAGCGGGGCGTGGAGGTGAGGAAGTTCAGCAACCCTCTCTCTATGTCCAGAGACCCTCAGCAAGTGCTTAGAGCCACAGATCAGACTGAACTTTGTATACACTGTGCTCAAACCTACGTATTCTATTTTTGTGTAAGAGAAGTGATTTACTGCCTCTTTTTCGTGTATCCGAATTGCTAATACAGCTGCCATTGCCCTTGGGTCAATTATTAAGTAAAATAAAAATGAGAAATACAAGCACTGCTGCACTGTGACTAGTGTTTGGATTTGCCCGTCTCCACCTCTTGTGCCAGGACGGAGTCCCCGGCTTCACGTGTCCCAGGCAAATGCTTTAATCCTGAGCTGCACCTTACTTCCTGACTTGATACTGAGATGAGTACTAAGTAACTAATGGGCAGGTAGAACATAAAGGGTGGATACAGTAGGAGAAATGGCACAACAGTTAAACCACTTGCCTTGGAAGGAGAAAGCCCTGAGGTGAGCTTCCCACACCACAGAAAGCTGGGCACGGTGACACACACCCGTAATCCCAGACTTGGAGTCTGAGGCAAGAGGATTACCATGAGCCCAAGGCCAGCCTGGGATAGGTAGTGAGTTCAGGACCAGCCTGGGCTTCATGGTGAGACTCTGTCTCCAAAAAAAGTAGGGGGACTGCAGGAGAGTCATATCCAGGGGAGGGCAGAGTGGAAAAGTGTAAAACCTTATAATACTACTCAGAATGAAGTCTAATTTAAAGCATGTGAGGTATTTATTTCTGGATTTTTCATTGTTGAGATCACAGTTGACTTTGGGTACCCCAAAGCAGAAACTTACATAAAAGCGAATACTCTGAAACTTTTCCACATCAGACTTCCGCCTGCTAATTCCTGCATCAATAAAAATTGTCTGCAACAGTCATCCCTTTGATTGCTGCCAAAAGGTGGTTTTCTAATTCTATCTTTAAACCCAAACTAAGGAATTATTTACAAGGTTAACTCCCATTCTCATGAAAACTGAGTAACTATTTCAGATTAAAAGAAAGAGACATGTAACCAAATACAATGAGATTATGGACTAGAACTTTTTTTAGTGCCAATTACTAGGAAAATAATTGAAACTTAATAAAACTTGGAGATGATATCACCTCATATCAATGTTAATTTTCTAATTTCTATACTTGTCCTACATAAATGAATGTCATTGTCTTTTAGGAATTCCACTCCAAATGGTTTAGGAGCAGAGAGGATTTGTGGCTGTTAACTTTGAAATGATTCAGAAAAATAAATCAACAGAGAACAAGACACCTATGGTAAAATGATAACGTGCAGGGAATCTGGGTGAAGGGGAGATGAGGGTTGTTTGTATGATTTCTGCTCCTTGTTTGTGCATCTTCAATGATTTCAAAATGAAAGCGTTTTTTAAAATATATTATGAGTGTGAACTGAGTGTCCAGGCTTAACCCATCTGAAAAGGAACAGATGGAATCTCTACCTCTGGAAGATGGCTGGGCTACCTTGGTGGGGAATGTTCTGAACTTGATACTCCATCCCACAGTGACAGAGGCAGGCCCACAGGGATGTCAGTGAGAAGCATTCTACCCCTGCCAGCTCACCCTTGCTTGGACCTAATACCAGATAACCACAAAAGAAAGGAGAAAGGGTATACTTTGCTCACAGCTTCCAGGGATTCAGTCCATGATCAGCTGGTGCCATGTTGGGGGTCCTGGCAGAGCAGTGTTGTTTCTCTCAAAGTGGCTGCCAAGAAGAGCGGAAGAAGGATAGCGCCAGAGAGGGAGAAATGAGGATCCATTTGTAGACCCTGAGGTCACACCTCCATGACTCACCCAGACACACCCGCAAGTGTGCTAAAGTGTGCTAAAGTCTTCTCCAGCTGCTCAAGTTGACAATCCAGCTTAGCTGTCACGAATCCCATCCACAACAACTCATTTCCTACAGCTCCAACTGATCATAGCCGTGGCATTTGCTGATAGCGCCACTGTCTTCTAACTCCATTCTGTGTTAAGTCTCCTGAAGTAGGTCATTGGAGAGTCTGCAGCTTCTGTCTGTTTGACATAATAGGAACAGTAAAGTCCTTTAGCCACTAGGCCCTGCCAGGAAAGCACGCACACTACTCTAGATAACTCAGCTCCTGTCCCCACAAAGCCAGCCACCAGGACGCTGGCCCAAACCCACACGGTCCCACTGCACAGCTACAACCTCAGCCTATAAAAGGGAGAGAGAAACGATTCCTCTTCATTCTAGTGTCCTATCAGGAAGCCTTCTGAGTCAGTGCCCTACTTGGGGCACAAAGTCAAGATTCTGTGGCTTGGGCCAAACACATTTACATGCAGCCCGCTGAGCTGGCTTGCTGACTCAGCCTCTGACAATTCCTGAAGTTCTCCTGGGTGAGTGGGAAAAGGCTCACACAGATCAGCTTGAACTCAGCCTTTCTACCCCTTTCCCACCGGGTCCACGTAGCATCCCTCCGGAGAGAATACAACATTGAATATATGCCAAGAAAATTCACACACTCCACATATACTCATAGCTTTCTATTTTAATAGCTCTCCACAGTCAGCTTTCTCCCGCGGGGATCTTAGTTTCTCTCCAAGTGTCTGTTGTCCTTTCTTTGTCATTCCTTTTCCCTGAATTTTTATAGAAACAGCAGGGTCATCCACATGTCAGAAACTGGGCTCCCACCCAGCAGCATCAGAGCTGGCCCAGCAGATGTCCCTCTCAGTTTCTGTCCCAAGGGCACCTTGCATACGCCCTCGGGATGAGTCTGCAAAATAGAATGCCCCGATCATTCAGATGGGAAAACAGAAGCTCGAAGTTGAGTCACACACCCAGAGAATCGTGGCTAGTCAAGAGGTGAGGTTTAAAGTGAGTTCCTTGTCTAGAAGGCCCTCGTCTTGCTACTCCGATTCTTCAATGTCATATAGAAAGAAACCGAGAGGTTTTTTGGCACTGGCCTGTTGGGGCCCAATGTTCTACCAAATTATTTTTAGAATATAGATTGCATGAGAACGCCTCACCTTGATTTCACAGTTTTACAACCTTGCCATCGTCCTGTTCATCTGGAAAGTGAATGTATGGAGGATATCAGTCAGGGCCGGCTCAGTTTCTCTGAAGCTTGACTTGGACTCTTCAAAATGCACAGCCCAAGCAGCCCAGCATCTTCTACCTCTACGGTGGTGAGCGTAGTTAGCCCCCTGCTGGGGTTTCCAATCTCTCAGTCGGCTTTGTGAGTAACGTGGTATCCAGGCCTCGTGGGAGATTATGGTTGGAGTTAGCAGACCATAACTCTGACAAGTGTGTATGTTGGAAAGGCTGGACTCAAGAAGTTTCAAATGGGAATGGGAAGTGTATTGGCAAGTGGTCTCAAAATCATGCATGCTACTCTCTAGGGGGAAAAGCGTGTTGGCATTTTGTTCTTGACAATAGACTTTGCCTGAAACTGAGATTAAAGGCAGCGGACTACTTAATCTGGTTGAGGAAACATCAAGGCTGTCCAAAGTTCAGGCTGTCGCGTGGTTACTGTTTGTAGCTTTTAGTCAGTTCTACACTGAAAAGCAAGAAAAAGTGGCAAAGGATAATCATGTAAAATGGATACACAAACTGTGGTATTTATACACAATGGAATACTAGGCATCTATAAAGTCTAACAGCGTGGAGGCTTTTGCAGGCAAACGGAAGAAACTTGAAAGCACCATGCTTAGTGAAGTGAGTCAGAAGCAGCAGGTGAAACATCGAATGGTCTCTCTGATATGAGAGACCCAGATCACAACTCCTATGGAACTTAAAATGAAAAACAAAGTGAAACAGGGAGGTAGGGTAGAGGAGGAGGGAGGGAGGGAAGGGGATGAAGAGGGACAAAAGGAGAGTGGGAAAGTCCTTGTCACCTTGACAAGATACGTATGTGCACAAAATGCTCAACTTCATTGTAAACCTTAAATTTTGCGCTTATACATATCAATAAAATGGGGGGAAAGTTTGCAGTTTTGCAAGACTGAAAGGGTCTACAAAGATGAGGCCGAAAAGCAAAGGAGTGTTAAAGAGCTTAACATTAAAAAGAAGCCAAGTACTTAGAATCGGGACTATAAAAAAGATTCCTTGAGAGTGTTTCAAAAATCATCAATATGCCACCCTTTACCAACTAAAGGGAGGACAAGCAAAAGACTTTGAGAAGAGTAGCCCAGGGTATCCTGTAGGGTCAAAGAGAGAAACTTTTGCCAGAGTTCAGCCATCTGGAGTTCAGTCATTCAGGCACGTGGAGGCTGCTGTAGCCAAAGGCCAGGAGAGCCAAACTACTGCTGTAGTCAGTGGCAGATCTTGGCATTGTCCCCATGGTACTGGTTTCACAGGCATGCAGAGTGCAAGAGTACTGGGCCATGGAGACTCCCACCCAGATTTCAAAGAAAGCCCTTAGAAGCTGCACAGTGTGCCCCTGGAAGGGAAGTGCATGAGGTTATGGGAGAGAATCCCATGGTGTAGTGGACCCTAGACACTTGGAGATGTTAGAAACATGGATTATCAGCTGATAAAGTCACAGCTGTGAGTGGAGCCAGCCCAAAAAGAGAAGGGGGAGGCTGCATCAGGAGGCAACACTGTAGGGGTGGGGCCACCCACACCCTTTAGAGTTGACATTTGCTACAGTTAAGTGCTAGCGCTCTATGAAGATCTAGGGGATGTAACCCTTGCCCTGATGGGTTTAGAACTTGTTTTGATCCAATTGCTTTCTACTTTCTGTTCCTCCCTTTTGAAATGGGCAAGTTTACCCTGTGCCATTGTATGTTGAAAGTGTTTAACTTTTAATTTTCACAGGACCTCACAACTAAGAGTTTGCCTTGAGTCTCAGCAGAGACTTTGGGCTTGGGCTTTTCAGCAGTGCCAGAGTTGTTAAGACTTTGGGAACTCTTAGAACAGGACTAGATGCGTTTTGCATAAGAAAGTGGATATGAGTCTTCTGGTGGCCAGAGGCAGAATGCTGTGGTTTGGATCTGGAGTGTCCTCCAAAAGCCTCATGCATTTGGATGTAGTGGGATAACTGGAACAGTGTGCTTTGGGGAGGTGGGGCCTGGACGGAAGGGGCAGATGCTTGAGACTCAAGTTGGGGGTATTGTGTCAACTTTGAGATTGTTGAGGGAGTTCTCATGGCAGAGCTTTCAGGTGTGTGTTGTTGACTTGTGGGCCATGAAATGAGGCAGGGGCACCCACCCTGGGTGTGAGGGATCCAACTGGCTGCTTGAACTGAATAGGGAAGGAAGAAAAACACTGTTACCACTTCTTCATGGGAAAGCTCTGGCCTCGCCTGAGTCTCCAGACACCAGTTTGGTTCTGCTTCACTTGGCTTTCTGTTTGTAATGGGGGAGCAGCTCTCCAGCCTCTGCCATGTGCTCCCACCATCGCTGACAACCCCAATGAACGGACTACGTGAAACCTTCTGAAACAAACTGTGAGATAAAATAAATCTTTCCTCCCTTAAATTGTGGATGTCAGGCTTTTTGTCCCAGCAAAAAAAAAAAAAAAAGTAACTAAGACAGGAGCCCAGCGTGGCTCACAGGTCTTGGATGCACCTAGAAGATGTCCCTCTGTGCATGTATATGGTATTTATCCTTAAATTCCTCATATCTGTAGAAATGTGCTGACTAAATTTACAAGGGGTATAAGGAGATTGCACATAAGATGTCCAACAGCCTGATTCTGATGTGTCAAAGCTTTATTCTAAGTGAAGATTTTATTAACAAATCAGACCCTGCGGATAAGTTGGGAAAATCAAACTTTAAATTCAGTTTAATTCATTAAGGCCAATGTTTTGAAAAGAGAGAGATAATTCATTCAAAACAAATTAATTCAAAATGTAAAATACGCAGTATTCATCAGTTAGCTGTTGTTTTCTGCACTTGCTGGGGATAGAGCCAGAACCTGTGTAAGCTAGGCAAGTGCTTTGTCCCTAAGCTCCACGCTCAGATTTCTTCACTAAGCTCTTTTGAAATGCTAGTAGATATGGGCATTCTTATTGGATGATTCTCTCAGATTTTAAAAGTCCCCTAGTTTTCCTCCAAATTCTTATTTTAAAAGACACATACTTTTTTGAGCAACCACCTGAGAGTTAGACACCATGGCATTTCACCATTGAATATTCTTAGCATTTATTTCCTAACAAAAGATGAAGAATGCAGATATTGAGACCCTGACCCCTTCAACATTCTCTCTCTCTCTCTCTCTCCTTCTCTCTCTCCCCCTCCCTCTCTCTCTCTTTCTCTCTCTCTGTCTTGCTCTCTCTGTCTCTTTCTGTGTCTCTCTCCCCCTGCTGATTCTAATCAGGAAAATTAACATAACATCATTACCTAGGTATATGGTCCATATTCAAATTTTCAAATCAGTCCTAGTAACTTTCATAGTTGTTTTGTTCCCTTTAGATCCAGGGTCCAACCAAGTGCCATGCGTCACGTTACTAGCAAACTATTCCTGCACTTCATGCTGGTTTTTTTCTAGTTCTTAATGAAGCGTCTTCTGTGGTTGTGAAACTAATTCTCATTCCATTCATTACTTGTTTTCTATCAAATTCCATTCATTCCATCACCAATTATTAAGAGAAATGTCTGAAGACAAGGCCACACAAATTTAGGCATTTGTGTCAATTTTTATACTGAAGGAACAGGTTGATTCTGTGCTTACAAGTAGCATTTGCCCTATTGCATCATGTATTATGCTAAGAAGAAAAATTGAGCAGCTATAAAGGAGCTTAGGGGTAGACATGTGCTAACACTGATGAGAGTGGTGATTAAAATGGTGATATCTAGGGGGCAGAGGGGATAGTGGTGATGTCAAGTAGGCTGGTTTTAAATAAATATTTTATCAGAAGATATGTATATTTGTGCTCTTATGTATTAGGAGTGTTTTTCAAAAGGCAGTTGGTTTATCATTCCTCATGTTCATGAGGAATAAAACATAACTCACATCTCTTCCAAGACCATGACTTTGACCTCTTAATCACCAAACCTATACCATATTCACAAACTACATGGTCAAACATCTCATAAGCTCTGGAATGCATTCTGCAGTGAGAGGAAGGTTCTAGATATGTGTTTCTCTGCTACAAGTGGCTTCGACTTCCTACTTTGCCACATGCAACAAAGAACTGAATTTTTAACATTATTTAAATAAATAGCCACATGGAAGATGGCAAATGCATGGAAGAGTACAGCTCTAAACAGCTCTAGGTCATAGCTGCAAACACCATTTGTCCCCCTGGGTTCCAGCCATCACCTTGCACAGACCTTATACCACTTAGAGGCCACTACTGGGTAACAGGCCCCTCAGAAAAAACTCACAGATGGCTCTCTGTGCTAATCAGCCTCTGTCTCTGCAACAAAATAGCTGAGATAAACAACTCATGAGGAGGAAAAAAGTTATCTTGGCTCATGGCTACATAGGGTTCAGTCCATGGTCACTTGGCTCAGTAACTCTGGGCCTGAGGCAGCACAGTGAGTATGAGTACATGACAGGAAAGGACCATTCATCTCATGTTGACTAGGAGGAAAAGAAAGTGAGAGAGAGGAAGAGAAAGGGAAGAAAGGTGCCAGGGTCCCAATACCCTCTCCAATTTTTCCACATTTCTTAAAAACCCCACCACCTCCCAACAGAGCCATAGACTCGGCACCAAGCCTTTAAATACTTGGACCTTTTGAGGTGCAGTTTAGACTTAGACTACAGCACCATCTTACTCATAGTTTACAAATGATC
Source organism: Ctenodactylus gundi (assembly GCA_004027205.1). NCBI lineage: Eukaryota > Metazoa > Chordata > Mammalia > Rodentia > Ctenodactylidae > Ctenodactylus > Ctenodactylus gundi. Next base: position 964,387 of record PVKB01000072.1, on the reverse strand, counting down.
TCTCTCCGCAGCCCAGCACACCCAGAACCCCCAGTTCCCCTCTCACTGGCTATTTTCCCGCAACGTTTACCACACCTTGACATAGGGTATGACTTCTTCCATTGCTATCTACTTCCAACTTCAGTTATATGGGCCCTAACGGGAGGAGAGTTCCGTCTGTCCCGTTTTGAGTTACATCAGTAAACATCTCGGGGTGAAGAAGGCCCTGGGGACAACCGTTTTCAGAATTCTAACCTTTTGACAGCTCCTTGAACTCTGCATCGCTGAAATTGCCGGTATCCCAGCGAAAATAGGCATAAAGGAAGCCGGGAGATGGTGAAGGAAGGGATCTCACAGCATAAACCTGACGATAAACACCGCCACAAAGGTCTCCGTCAGAACCACACACTTGCACAAAGTTTACCACGGCGTGCCCATTCCACGTGGCATTGACCATTTACCACTAAACTCATTATCTCTGGAGAAGCTCTCTGTCAAGTTACGTTGACAACACATCTCGTACCCGGCAGCGACATCCACACACTCTGAGCATGGCAGCTTCTGACGGACACGTTGCTGAGCAGAGCAGAAGCCAAAGGGGCCCACGAGTGCCTGATCTCCAGCGTGACCACCTGGTTGGCCATGGAACTCACACAAACGAATGAACAAAATGGCACTCTTCTGGCTAGCTAATTTTCAGAAGGTAGAAATAATGCATACAAGGAACTCACATGATACCAGCTGCAGAGAGAGGCGGGCTGGGGACACTCCGATGCACATGACTGGTTCTGGGCAGGCATCTGCAAAGATTCTCAGCGGTCTTTTCGCATAAGAGAGCAGGTCAGGGGCTTCGGCAATTATTTCTTTACCCCACGCCCTCCCTTGTTTGGACAGGTGAATCCCTGGGGCCATTCACCCCAGTCAGGGAAGCTGCAGAGGGCGTCGGCATCTCTGGAACACTTTGGTGCTGAGGGCCTCGCCTGGGACCATCCTGTAGACGCAGCTTCAGTCGCTTTTCAGTTGAGGTAACGGAGGCCCAGAGAAGTGGCCCAAAGTACAGCAGTCCCGACTGGCTCAGAGCCGCCAGAACTCACGCGGCTTGCTTCCCGCTTCCCGAGTCTGTGCCCCATCGCTCTGTGACACGCAGAAATGGGGCCACCGAAATTCCAGCAATGGGGTGGGAACAGCAGTCCGTCCTGCTGTCATTTATTCAAAGTGGAGTCCCTCCACACCAGTGGTAGTGGAAGTGAGAGATGGCTTGGGGACGAGAGCAGCTGTGCCCTGCTGTAGGCTCCAGGAAAGTTGCTGGTCTGTCACACAACCTCACACCTAGAGAACTGGGACTTTGTAAGCCAAGACGCCTTGGGAGTGTTAAAAAGGCTTTTGTGGTTCGACCCTGGCTCAGCAGCTAACAAGCATCTGTTCTTGCTGGGGTGCCCCATCTCAAGGTCAGGGCACAGAGTATCACCTTTGGCTCTGCACCCGGGGGCTCTAGTGCCGACGCCTGGAATTATTGCGGGAAGGAACTTCACCCCTGCGCGCTTGCCACCCCAGACTGACACTCCAGCTGCACTCACGCAGATGGCGTAGCAAGGACAACTACGCCAGCTCTTGGGCGCTCTTTTCAACAGTGTGCTCCCAGTACTTACTTCCGGTCTGTCTCTTCAGAATTCTGTGGGGACAGAAGAGATGCCATGTTCCCTGATCTTTCTGTCCTCACCGAATTTCTGGTTTGTGCAGGCCGAATCTTGAACCAGTTTCCCAGATCCTCATTTTGCCCTGATGGTGCTGGATCTAGCTCTGGGTCCTACAGCATATCCTGGCGGAATGGTGCTCGGACACTGGCTAGGATGGGTAGAGAGAGTGAGCCAAGAGCGATGGGCCACCGTTTCTCCACTCGTCCACCCAGAGCCGCCAGGAAGGGCCCTGTAGACGCCTCTAGGGGCCTTCACGTAGCCCACAGCAGCGGGAGAGCCCAGCGTGAGAACTCACAGCGGCGCCCTCTGAGGGAGATAGGGAAGAAAAACAGTAGGAATCAGGACATCGGATGGCAGGTCCTTACTGGGGAGCACTGTGAAGCCCACATTTTGCACCCACCCTTAGGCCAGCGATGGCTGTGGTTTGGCTCTGGCTTGAGTGTGTCTTCTTGGGGTGCATGTGCTGAAATCAGATTCCCATTGTGTGGTATTAAGTGGGTAGAAATTTAATTGAACTACCAACTGTGGTGTTTGGAGGTGGGGCCTTTGAGAGGTGATAAGGATCAGAGAAGATCCTCAACGCTTTGAATCTAGCTGTCTTCATTAGAAAACGAAGAGCGAGCAGCGGAAAAACAAAACACACACACACACACACACACACACACACACACACACATTATTACCATGTGATGCCCTGCTCTGCCTTAGGATTCTGCCAACAGTAAAGTCATCAGATTCAGGCCCTTAGACCTCCAGAATTGACCTCCAGCAGGGGCTTTAGGGTCTGACTGGGCATGCTGACAAGGGGCAGAGCTCACCTTCTGTTTCCGGCTCAATTGTCCTGGAGGCCAGGTCTTTCTAAGGCTATGAACTGGTATCAGTCTGTGGTCCAGAGAGTGAAAACTCCTGAAACAAGCCACGAGGGGTGTGCCCTGCAGGGTATATTGTGTCCCTCGAGCTTTTCTTAGCACCTCCTGGCCACCAAGAAGCTACTTCCTTCGGTTGGCCTCGTGCTCCCCAGCTCCTGTGACGGTGCCGGCTCACCACAGGCCGAGCAGCAGACGTGCCAAGTGTCCACAGACCGAAACCTCAGAATCCATGTCCCAACATAAACCTATCCTCCTTTCAGTTGTTTTTCTCAGGCATTTTCTTCACGTCAATGGAAACCTAGCAGGGTGGCCAGCACCATATCGCCCTCACCAGCGCATCACCCTGTCCTCACCTTAGCGCAGTGTTTCTCTGTACTAAGCCGCCACCTGGCACAGCTGAAGGCCAAGCATAATCTCCCAACGCTTTCACAATACACACGCTAGCCGAGACAGCCTTAGTTACCAGTAATGCTTCGTAACAGCCGTTGTGTTTTACCAAACCCTGTGATCACACTGTGTGCACTTTCCTGCACCCTGTCTTTCACTCACCTCCTAGCTTATGCCAGGTCGGAAGTGTTGCAAGAGACATTCTGCGGTCCTGGTGCTTTTATTTTCACAGAGCAGATTCTGAGAAGCGAGCTCGCTAGGCCAAAGGCTATGCTAATTTGGGCTTTTTAGTAGTTATTTCCAGATTGCTTTCCAAAACAGTTGCACTTACTCCTAGACCCATGAGAAGTGCGCACAAGCACCCTTTCCACCAACCCTCGCTGGTCCCGCAATGTTTTTACGTCAGTTTTAAACAAATGGAGTGGGCTAAAGTCAGCATCCTACTGTCACCTGGATTTGCGTTTCTTTGGCTTATAGTTTCCTGTGTTTATTGACCATTCGTGTATCCTTTCCTCAAAACTGTACATTTATATTCTGTTTATTTTACGTAAGATCTTAAAACTCTTTTCTTATTAAATTTCAGGCATTTTTGTTCTTACTAGTTTTGGATTTATTCAATGGATTTCTCTTTTGATCATTTGTTCTTCCATATTATTTGATATTCTTGCTATACTTTTAGACAAAGATCAGCATTTCTCGTGTTTTCAAACATTTTTAATTAAAAAATCAAAAGGAAAGTCATTAGAAAAAAGTATGAGATTAAAAGAAAAATATCAAATGTAATCACTGTTTAGCATTAAAAACGGAAAATAAACTCTATTGAGATGGTAAACATATAATTTAATTATGGTGTTGTATTTGGTCATAGTCATAAAAGTCACAGGGTAAGTGTAAATTTATTTACATAAATGAGGTTTTGAAGTGTTTATTAGGATATAAAAAGTTTCACAGTACTATGTATTTTATGCTATTATACTTTTACAAGTGTATAGAAAATTGTTGGGATGCGAGTAAAATCTGTTATATTTAATGCTTATTAAATTATATCACTTTTTCCATTTTTATATATATATACTTTTCTTCTGAAGTGATGTCAATATAATTCTGCAGTGAAACAAGGCCAGTAAAGATTAACTTAAAAACATTTATTCTCTCAGAAGTAGGAGTGGGGTAAGAATTATTTTTGGTGGAAGGAGATGTCCAATGTTTTTTGGCTTCTTATTTTTGTTTTGCTATTTTGTTTTGTTTTGGTGTTTGGTCTTGAGGACGTAGACCCCCAAGGTCTTCACATTGAGCTGCATCCACAGTCCATCTCTTACGTGTGATTTTGAGACAAGGTCTCGCGAAGTTGTGAAGCCCAGCCTAGGCTCCAACTTTCAACCCGCCTGCTAGAGTCCTGGGATTACGGGCCTGCTCCAGGCGCCCTAGCTAAAATTTTCAATCGTTACACATTTGCTTGTTATTTAACTTTTTTCAATGTCTTATTTATGAAATATTTTAAACAGATAAAATTATTAACAGATTAAAAGGAAATAATCCAATAGCATACTGGCACTTTAGGATAAGCCTTCCAAATTTTCCCTAGGCTTGCACTTTCTCTCTTCTTTCCTCCACCCTGTCTGCCGGCCTTCCCTCTTTCCTGTGGATGACAGTGAGTACAATTTTATCTTGCCCCTTCCGATCCCTCGTGATGCATTACACCTGGGTCTACTACCACAGAAGGGCAAATGGCACAGATCAGTGGAGAGTGGACCCTTTTAGGAGACCCAGACTTGGTGCTCACATTTTAACTTAATTCATGAAGACTTCCATGGACTTCAGTTTGGGGTAGCCAGATCTCTTAACATTTTCTTGTGTTTTGTTACGAAACTTTTCATCTAGGCATGTCCAATCTGAGGCCACCAGGGGTTTTCCCCTCACATTTTATTCAGTGTTACAATAAAAAATGTTAAGGAGAAGTTTTGTTACTCAAATACATTAAGTATATTATATGTTCTATGTGTGATCAAAGACTAGACCTCTTCACACACACAAAAAAAGTGAGGGCCAAAACCCAGCATATCACAAGTTGAACACGCCTGCTTGGGTCCCTCATCAATTATGAATACTACCTGCTCCCTGCGGTTTAGTATACCCAGAACAGGATTTTGTCGTTCCTCCCTTTTAGCTCTTTTAATTCATCTAGACCATATTATGTTGAGAAGTAGGATGTAGCAATTTGCCTTGAACAGATGACCAGCATTCCAATGCCTGTTAACCATCCAGTCTTCCCCTGATCGCTAAGGTCACCATCAGAGTGTTTGAAAATGCCCTCTGCATGCTCTCTCGGATCTCATCACTACTCTGAATGTTCTCACAAATTGTACACGTGGCTTTTGTTGCTATTGTTTGGAATGTGACTCACCATTGACTGTACCACAGCCTCTTTATTGGCTTCTCTGACATCTTTCTGTTTATATCTTCTTTCTAAAGATAAACAGGGTAACATAGCAATACCCTGTGTCTTCATATCTATGGCTTCCTTTCTGTGATTCCCTAACATTGTTCTCTTGTCTCATGTTTTTCAAATGAATAAAACTAGGATTCTAGAAATAGGCTGTTTCAACATTCATTCGGATCTTTTCAGTGCTCTGAAAGCATTTGTAATTTTCTATATTTAGGTCCTGAACCTAGACAAAGATTTTATTAGTTTTATCTCTGGTGGGCTTTGCGTTTTGTTTCTTTGGACACTTAAAATCTTTCCCAGTGTGTTCTATGTTTAATTACTGGAAACTTTGGTGTTGTTGTGGCTGTCCTGCCATCAGTTGCTCCCTCTGGCTGTTCTTAGAAGAAAATCATGGCAAGCAGCATGCTGAGATGGTCCCTGGGAGCTCTCATCCTGCACAGGAAAAGGGGTTTTTCAGAGGCAACTGTATTGGCTGGTCAGTTGACCTTTAAGTAAGTAGATTATCTAGGTGGACATAACCTAATCATATGAACCCTTTAAAAACCAAGAGTTTTCTCTGGTTGCTAAGGGAAGAGGAATACAGAGGTACGACCCACCGGGGGAATTCAGTGCATGGTCAGTTATCTGCTGGTGAGATGGAGAGCTACACACATCAAAAAAAAAAAAGAACATCAGTGCTCCAAGCACCAGGATACACACTGGTAGAAAAAAATCAAAGAAAATCTAAATAAGTGTACATACATTCCAAGTACATAAATAGATTAAAAATCAACAAGATGTTGATTCTGCCCAACTTGATTTATAGATTTAACAGAGGCCTAGTCAAAAATCTCGGGAAACTGTTTTATGAACATCGATAAGCTTATTCTAAAGTTCATATGAAAAAGCAAAAACCTAAGATCGTGTAATATTGTAAGAGAAGAAAGCGGTAAGACTGAATGCCTCACCTTAAAACTTACTATTCAACTGTATAAGCAAATATGAACAGAGAAGCAAGGATAGAAAAATGGATTAATGAAATAGCACACAGAGTCCAGAAATAACACCACAACGATATAGTCAACTGATTTGACAAAAGCAAGACAATGAAGAAAGATGGTCTTTTTAATAAAAGGCTCTAGAGAAACTGGACATCTATATGATAAAAGAAAAGCCTACACAATTGTTGTGAAATGATTTAAAATTGCACTTTATAAAAATTAACAGGCAATTGATAATGAACCTAGATATTTGCAAAACTATGAGACTCCTAGAAGATAATACAAAAAAAAAAAAATCTGGACCCCCAGGTTTGACAGAGCTTTTTGGATACTACTCCAAAAGCCTAATACCTGGAAGAAAAATTGTTACTTGAACTTCAAAATTAAAAACTTGCGCTCTTTGAACTCTTCTAAAAATTTTTTTTAAAAAAAGAAACCACAGTTTGGGAGAAGAATATCGATATTTGCAAAAGGCATACAGGATAAGGAACTGGTATCCAAAATCACAAGAAACGCTCAAGGTTCAACAACACCAAACTGAAAACCTCAACTAGAAAATGGGCAAGATAATACTTAATAGACACCCCACGAAGGAAAGTATGCAGACAGCAATAAATACATGAATAGGCACCGTTATGGGATGATCTGGAATGTCCCCACAAGCCTCATGTATTAGGATGGTGTGGAGGACCTATGGAACCATGTGCTGTCAAGAGGCGGTGCCTGATCGGAAGCGGAGGAGCACTGGGGCTCGACCCGGAAGGGCCAGGTTGCTGGGACAGGACCTGGACGGATATGTGCTAGGTCAGCCCCTTGCTCACTTGGCTTCCTGTCTGCCATGCCCTGGGCGGTTCTTCCTTGGACTGTGCCTCCACCACGTTTCCCCCGTTCCAGCCGCCCACGAGTGGACTGGGAACTTCTGGTACTGTGAGCTAAAATAAATCTTTCCCCCTTTAAATTGTGGACATCAGGCATTCTATCATAGCGATGAAAGAATAACTGAGAGAGATATTTAATACTACACATCACTGGGGAATTAGACAACCATTAGATACCACGGCATGTCTATTAAAATGCTGGAATCCAGACACTGGCAACACTAAAGGTGGTACAGATGCAGCGAAGGGTCTCTCTTTATGTAAAATAGGCTAGCTACATTTGCCAACGACTTCACTAACTCCAACAAAGCTAAACACACTCATACTAAAAAACCCAGCAATTGTGCTATCTGGTAATTACCAAAATGGATTGAAAATTTATTTATACAAAAAAGCTGCACATAGATGATAATAAAAGGTTTATTCATAATTATCAAATATAGGAAGCAAAAAAGATGATTTGAATAGCAAAGTGGTACATCCAGACAACAGAATATTATTTGACCATAAAAAGAAACAAGCTGTCTAGTCACAAAAAACATGGTGGAATCTGAAATGCACGTTGCTAAGCAAAGGAACGCAACATGAACAAACCCCTACGCACGATACAACTCCAGCTATTTGACGATCTAGAAAAAGCAAAGTTATGGGCATAGTAGAATGTGCAGCGATGCCAAGAGTCCAAAGGAAAGGAGAAAGGAGAGAGCAGTAGGTGAAGTGCAGGGAATTCCTCCGTACTCCAGGGAACTGATGGACACATGTTGCCACACACTTGTCAATATCCAAATGCAGAACAAACCCTGATGTAACCTGTGGATAATAATCACCATGACATATCAAGAGTATAAGACGGCACTAATAGAAGACAGTGCGCGGTGAGGGGTGTTCAGGGATTTCTAGGAATTCTCTGGACTCTGTGCCTAATTTTTCCGTGAGTCTAAAACTGTCCTAAAAGTGATTTTTAAAAAACTACATCAATTTCAGTGGCCTGATGTTGCTGCCAGCCAGTGCTAGCTGGCACTGTAGACGGTTTCTGCCAATGACATACTGTGTCTCAGAGTTCTCCTCAGCTGCTGTGGAGGGCCCGTTTTTTGTGTGGGGGGCAAGCTGGGTGCTGTGCAGTTGATATCCACAGACGTGACCTCAACCAAGAGAGAAGGAATCGGGCATCAATATCCTGACTCTGCCCTGATGGGACTGTTCTGCAGTGTGTCCCGCGGTCTCCTGAGCAGTGCCAGTGGGTCTAAGCCCAGCCTGTCCACAGCGGTCACATGCTCACCGATACATCTTTCAACAACCTTCCCGTCTGCCTGCCTCTTTCGCAGTGTTACTCAGCTTCCTGTCGCTGTGACAAAGTCCCCAAGACAAACAGCTTGAACAAAGTTCTGTTTTGCTCCATGGTTTGGGAGTTTTCCACCCAGAATTAGCCGGCTCCAAGGATAGGGCATGGTGGAAGGGGGTTGAGCCGCTCACCTCCAGGCAGCCAGGAGGCAGAGAGTGGGAAGAGCCAGAGAGAAGACGGCGCGAGGGGCAGGAACACAGCCTGTCTAGCGGGAGCACTGACCCCAGACAACACACTCAGCAGTGTGCACAATGAACCCCTTGAGGAAGGGCGAGCCCTGTGATCCTAAAATCCTGCCTGTGCGCACACACGCCTGGGGGGAGGCGGTTTTTGTCCACCTCGACACTTTGCTGTCTTCTTTCCTTACTTCCAAGGTTACCTCCCAAGTGCGACTCAGGGTTGGCGTTGCAGAAAACCTAAACCAAGACTGGGAACTGGATCGAGAAAAATGGATTCACTTTGATGCAGGATCTTCACAAAATCTCCAAGTAGATTTTTTTCTTTTTCCCTTGAAATGCATGTGCTTTTCGCAGGAACCAGACCTAAAGATAAATAAAAATTTTAGAAAAAAATTTTATTGTTCTGCCGTTTGAATTACCTATATTGTTGCAGTTTTATTTTCTACAATTTTTCATTTCTAATGTGAGTGTTTCGATTACATTACGGTTTGAAAATTGATCACAGGCTGGCCTGCGACATGGCCAACGTTAATACTTTCTCTGTAGAAGAGAGAATTCCAAATGGAAAGGGATGATTTTGGAGATCGAGTTTCAGAATACGCAAATGGAGAGTTGCCTCTGCCCTCAAACGGAGATGGATGTGAGAGATAGGAAACGAATTGGCCCATTGCAACTGTTTGTGTCTACGAACTTAAAGCTTTTAGATTTTTTTGTGATTGTTTTTTCCTTCTTTTTATGTATCTTTATTGCTTGATAAAAGCACATTTAGAAGCTCCTATCAGTTTCTTTGCATTTATTAGCGATTGGCATTGTTCCATTCTCCTCAGATAATTCAGTGGCAGAGCCTCCTGTGGAAATAGCTGTTCCTGGCAAGACTGCTTAGTTTATCATTACTCAAAATATTTGCATAGTTTCCACTTGGTTAGGGAGCAAAAACGGGGCTGATCATTTCTGCATAAAGATGTGTGACATCAAGGGATGCTTTAAGCCATGAAATAAAATTTAATTGAATACTGGAAAGACAAACATTTCATCAGGTGCAGATATTCTTTAAATAATGGTTAAATAATACACAAAAGAAACTACAATTTTACACGTAGAGAACTTTTGGTGGTGACTTCACACGTTTCCAAGTGTGCTATCTGGGCATGGTTTACTCACTTGGAAACTTAGTAGACCCTGAAAACGCCTGAGATGGGCCTTCGCACACGCTGTCTCTGCCATATTTGCGTGGCGGCAGGAAGGGAGCAGGTGGCCAGGGCTGGGTGGAAGAGCTGCCGCACCCATACCTTTCCCTCCTGACTATGCACACAATGTGTTTTCCTCGTGCTTGTTAATTGATTCTCGGTTTCATGTTAGAATGATATTGTTTCCTGAAAAATTACTCACCAACTCTAATGCTCCAAGAAAACACAGTCTACCTAGTCTGTGTGCACAGCATCTCCCAAGCCCCACTGAGTACACCCAGCAGGGTGTGCCTGCTCCCGGCTGAGGACGAGACACTGAATAGGAGAAGCCAGACTGTAAACCCCACTGGACTTGGAGTGCTCAGAGGAACCTAATGTCACTTGAAACTGGGGGATATTTGGAAGCTATATAGCCCGTCAGGTTAAAGAAAGAATTTTTCCTCAGGGAAAAGGTGGTGCTGTAGCAGTCACTCCACCCGAGGGAAAGGGCTGTGTAGGAGGCCCTTCGGTTCAACACAAAGGGCAGAAGGGTCAGACCCACATCAAGGAGCCTGAGAACCCAGCGGGAACCCTCAGGTCTAGAGACATCCTAGAGGATGTTTTCTTATCAAGAATGTTTTAAAATGCAATTCAATACCATGTTACTTACTCATATCCAAGATGCTGCTCAATGTCTTTAGACATGTTGACAAGGTTGTGTAGCCATCATCAAAGTCTAATCTAATCTAATTAAAGTATTTTATTCATTTTAAGCAAAACCACATACCCATTAGCAGTCACTCCCCAGAACCCTCCCACCCTCCCCCTCCCCTACACAACCATTAAATTTCTTTCTGTCTCTGTCAGTTTGCCTATCCTACATACTTCATTGCCTAGAATCATGCAATGCACAGACTTTCCAACTAGCATTTTTAAATTAACATTCAAGGCTCAACGCATGTTTCAATACTTCCTCCTTGTTTGTGACTGAGAATGACCCATCTGAAGGCCACAATTTATGTAGCCATTCATTAATCGACAGAGAGTTGGTCGTTTCTACTTTTTGTCTGTTATAAATGGTTTCCAATTCTCTGGGGTATCAACCTAGAAGTTGAACTGCTAGAACTTGTAGTTTATAACAGCTCAATTTCAAGATTTATATCCAAGAAAGTTGAAAACATGAGTACATAATATTTACAGTCCTCCACCTGGCCTGCATGGTTAGTGTGTGTCTTTTTGGTTATTACTCTAGTGGGAAGCAAATGACGCTTCTCTGAGGTCTTGAAATGCATTTCCCTAAAGACCAGGTTCATTGAGCAGTGTTTTATATACGTTTCAACCATTTGTGTATTTCCTTTAAAGAAATGCTGTGGTATGGGTCTGGAGTGTCACCAAAAAGCCTTATGTGCCTATGGACACTGTGTCCTATTGGGAGTTGGGGGGGGGGGGCAGGCTAGAAGAGGCGGATGCTTGGGGCTTGACCTGGAGGGTTGTGTGCTGGTTCTGCTCTTCGTCAAAGACTTGACTCTGTTCTTCCACGCCATCAAGAGCCCCCTGGTTATGCTGCCGCCATGTGAGTTCACTGTTGTTGGCTGGCCATTCACGGACTATGTATGACCTTCTGAAACTGTGAGGTAAAATAAATCTTTCCTTCCTTATATTGTGGATATTCTGTCTCAGCAACGAGAAAGTAACTAAGACAGAAATTGGTACAAGGAATAAAGTCTTTGCTGTGACTTCACCTGATGATGTAGTTTAGAAGCCTTTAGAACTGGTTTGTGGGAGGTATTTGGGAAGTTTTCAGGATGTTGACTGGAAAAAATTTTGGAGTGCTCTGAGCTGGGCTTAATGGGAGATTCTGGTTGGACCTCTGAAGACCAGAATGCTGGTAGAAGTGTGGATCAGAAAGGCCAGGTTCAAGAAGTTTCAGATGGGAGGAAGAACTGTACTGGCAAGTGGTATAAAAAATCATGCATCCTACAATCTGACAGCAAGTCTGGCTGCATTTTGCCCCTTGTTCAGAGACTTTGCCTGAAACTGAGATTTAAGGCAGTGGAGTACTTAATCTTGTGGAGGAAATCTCAAGGCAATCCAGTGTTTACACTGTCGCTTGGGTATTGCTTGCAGCTTTTACTCAACTCTATGACAAAATACAAGAAAAAATGACAGAGAAAAACGACAGAAAAAAATTCTCAGTCTTGCCAGACCGAAAGGGCCTGCAGAGGTGGGGTAAAAGAACACAGGAAAGTTAAAGAGATTAACATTAAAAAGAAGCCAAGTACTTAGGAGCAAGGCTATAAAAAAGACGCATTGAGTAGGAACTGATGGGACCCACTCTTTACCAATTAAAGGGTGGAGAGGTAAAGGACCTTGCTCTGAGAATAGTACCCCAGGGCATCCTCACAGAAAAATGTTGGCTGGAGTTCAACCATTTAAGAAGTTCGAGGCCTGTACAGCATTTATCCAAGGAGACCAGGCTGTGTTCAAGGCATTGGCAGAGCTCAGAATGTCCATGAGGTGCTGGTCTTACAGACTTAAAGAGCGTGAGAGTTGTGGGTTCAGTGAGGCTTTTAGCCAGATTTCAGAGGAAGGCCTTGGGTGCCAGGCAGCGTGCCCCTGGGAAGGCAGTGGATGAAATTTTGAAGGAGAATCCTAAGGTGCAGCAATGGAGACCCTGGAAATCTAAGACTCCAGAAATGGGGCTAAGAAAAGCTGTAGGCTGTGAGTGGATCCAGCCCAAAAGAGCAGCAATGGAGGGTGCAGCCAGTGGCAACCTTGTGGGGGTGGGGCCACCAAAGCCTTTTGGAGTGCTGAACATGGAGCTACAGGATTTAACACTTGCCTTGACGGGTTTAGGACTTGCTTTGGTCCAGATGCTCTCTACCCTCTGCTTCCTCCCCTTAGGAATGGGACTATTTACCCTGCGCCATTGTATATTGGAAGTGTTTAACTTTTTGATTGTCACAGGAGCTCACAGCTAAGAGTTTGTCTGGCATCTCAGAGGGGAGTTTGGAGTTGGTCTTTTTATAAAACGGTGTTGAAACTGTTAAGACTTTGGCAATTCTTAGAAAAAGTATTTAATGCATCTTGCTCAAAAATATAAGCGTGAGTTTTTAGGGACCAAGATTGAAAGTTGTGTTTTGGGTCTAGAGTGTCCCCAAAAGCCTTATATATCCATGGGTACTATGTACTGTTGGGAGACGGGGCCTGGCTGGAAAGGATGGGGTGCTTGGGGCCTGACCTGGAGGGTTGTGTGCTGGTTCTGCCTTTCATCGAAGACTTGGCTCTGTGCTGCCATGCCGTGAAGAGCTCTCCAGCTGTGCCACCTCCACGTGAGTTCACGACTGCTGGCCACCCAAGTGTGGACTGACCTTCTCAAACGGTGAGCCTGAAGAAATCTTTCCTCCCTTAAGTCATGGATATTGGGTATTCCGTCCCAGCAACAGGAAAGTAACTAAGACAACGTGTCAAACATGCCCATTGAAGTCATTTGCCCTTTTCCAAATTGGGTTGCCTTTGTATTATTGAGTTATTTTCTGGGTTCAAGTTCCTGATCAGATGTATAGTGTACGAATGTCCTTTCCCATTCTGTGGGTTTGTTGCAGAAATAACTTTTCCTGTGGAGCATAAGCACTATCATATATCCACTTCTGATGGGGCATAAGGCCAGAGAAAGAATTGCACCAGAGTCCAACTTGATTAACCAGTGAGTTTCTTGGGGTCATTCACAGCAGCGTGGGTGAGAAGTCACCTATACAAACATAGGTGAAAGGGTGCCTAAGACGTCATCCACGAGCCTGCAGGTGACTCAGAAGACACTACTGGAACGCACGCCCCAGCGTGGGTGGCACTTGCAGAGGCTGCACGCTGCTCCTGGGACTCGCCTCCCTGCTCAGCTACCTCTTGTCTATCTCAGCTCTCACTTTTGGGGCTCCTCCAGACAGTTGTGGTTCTTAATGCTTGGTCTGGGGAAGATACCCATTGGGCTACAGTTCTTCTTTCTCACTTATGACTCACTCACTCCTCTCTCTAGACGATGAGGGTGAGGACTGTCATGTCAGGTACAAGCACCGTGGATTACCGCCACCTTAGGACGATGGGACTTCTGCATAGATGACGATCACTCCTTAAGATTGCCACGCCTGCTGCCCTGTGACCTCAGGCCCTTAAGTCTCCGAGGTGCGATGTCTGCACGTGCCTCATGAGCTGCCCGTGGGTCCACTTAACAACCACCTGGCTGCACAGCCAGAGGTGAAAAGGTTCCCGGCACTAAAGATTCCGCCTGGCTGCCTCTGTTCACACCTGTTATTCCCATCCCAGTTATGCAGCAATGAATACAGGTGAGAAAAGCAAAGTAACATTACAATACGCACTGGATGGCTCACTATGCAACAGGGTTCTATTTTTGCTTTCTTTTTTAATATTGTTTGCAGCACCAAAGGTTTTTTTTTTTATTTTGATACAAACCAATTTGCTTATTTTTTCTTTAATTGCTTGTGCCTTTGGTGTCATTTATGAGAAGTCATTGCTGTCATCCGAGGTCATGCGGATTTACTCTCCCATGTTTTCTTTTAAAAGTTTTCCAGTTTTAGCACTTACGCTTGTGTCTGCAATCCAATTTTAGTAAAGTCTTTGTGTGGTGAGTGGAGAGTCCGCTCTGCTCTGTTACATGGGGTTATCCTATCATTTCAGCGTCATTTGTTGAAAAACCTGTATTTTCCCCATTAAGTTATCTTGGTTTCCTAATAAAAAGTAGTTGGCTGTAAATGTAAGGGTTGATTTCTGCTCTCTTCACTGTCTTTTATCGATCTATGTGCTTACTCTGATGTGATTACCACACTTGTTTATTACACATTTGAAGCGTAATACATTATATGTTGAAGTATAATAATACTTCATAATAATATTAATATATTTGATTGTGGTCAAGGAGGGAGAATCTTCCAAATTCTCTCCTTTTTAAGATTGTTTTGACTATCCCCAGTCTCTTTTATTAACATTTGAATTATGACAATTTCTGAAAAAAAAACAGCTCAGAGTTTTGATACTAAGTGGTGAATCAGAGTATTGAACAAGTATTACCATCTTAGTGATAATAAGTTAGTAAGTTCAGGACAATGGAATGTCTCTCCATTTATTTAGATTTTCTTTAATTTTTTGTATCAACACATTGTGGTTCTTGTGGTATAAGATTTTTTCCTTTGTTAAATTTATGTCTAAATATCTCATTCTTTTTTGATATACTATAAATAGAATTGTCTTCCTAATTTTCTTTTCAGAGCATTCATCAAAAGGGTATAAAATTATAATTTTTGTATATTAATCTTTCACTCTACAATCTTGGCCAATTTTTTGCTTACTTGTACTAGTTTTTAGTCGATGTGTTAGGATTTGGATATACAAATACACGTGCAGTCATATTTAAAGAGATCATTTACTTTTTTGTTGTTCTGAGTTCCCTTCCTTCCTTTTCTTCTTCCCCTTTCTTCTTTAGCTTATTTTTCACCCCTTCCTTCCTTCCTCTCCCCTTCTTAGCATTTTTCTTTCCCATATCCTTTCCCCTCCTACTCCTCCTTCTCTTCCTCTTCATCTTCTCTCTCTCTCTCTTTCTCTCTCTCTCTCTCTCTCCCTTTCTTTCTCCAATTGCCCTCAGCACAATGTTAAACAGAAGTGGTGACGGTAGCCATCCATACCTTATTCCTGATCTTGGAAGGAAACTCTTCCTTCGTCCACCTTCAGATATGTGTTAGCTACGGGCTCCCTGTACATGCTCTTTCCTGGGTCCCTTCTAGTCCTAGACTATTAAGAAATTTTATCATGAAAACATGTTAAATTCTGTAAAAACTACTTTTTATGCCTATCTTCTCTATTCTGTTAATATAGTTTATTGTATTAGCTGAGCTTCACGATCATTTTATACTTCTGTCTTTGCTACTACATGTCTGTAATGATTTGTAGGAGACCTTTCATTACGGGATAGTTTGGAAAAAAATGAAGAAAGACGTTAAAGAAGTTGTGTAAATACACTTCCTTGGAAAAGAGGAGGCAGAAGCATACAAAACGGATGCTGGCGAAACAACTGAAACCCATACCAGAGGACACTCAAGTAGATGGAAGAGACTTTAGTAAATGACTCTCCACAAAGTGATCTGCTGTTAGAGTCATATTTAAAATGAACTCTCATAAAGTGGCAATTCAGTAACATACTCCATCAGTTATGATATTAAGTACCAAAAACTCATCGTCTTCATTGCTGCATTTTCCTGTGAACCGTGTTATTGGAATTATTTCCATCAGTGGCACATAGGTAGTGGACGTACTATTGCCTGATGTGATAGTGCACATCTCCCAGCTCTGCATTACATGAGGTGAGGTCAGGGCTGCAGCTTAAGCCATGATGCAATTATTTACACCACAGAAATTGGCAAGTGCCACAAAACACTTGTGCGGTTTTTGGTGGTGGTGGTGGTGGTAATTTGGGGGAGGAGGGGAAGTGGTGGTAGTTAAGCATTTACTAGTTCGCTAGCACTAGTGTACTCAGAATAAGAAAATAGAGCAGGAAAGTAGGTGAGCAGCAGCGGAAAACTCAGACAATTTTCTAGACAGGAATGCTAAAGAAAATTGTGCAACTCTTTCTTACTGTTTTTTCCCTCTTTTCTGGGAAGGATTAAGAGCAAGATGACTCAGTTCTGGAAACGTCTATCGAAACAGCACACCAGAAGATACCAAAATTATTTATGCAAAGGGTGCCTGCTCACAGAGATGGAATTAAATGATCCACAGAAGATTCTTCTATTTCAAAGAATCTGTTCATCTGTGAAGAAATGCTTAATAGAAGGCTAGTAGCAATAATAATTGTTTTTCTCCAGACTATTGAATCACAATATTTCTTCTATTTATATTCAAAGCATCCATGTCATTCAGTGTGTCTGCTTCAGCTCTTCCTAGATACAAACAGATTTCTGAATTGTAGATAATTGATGTTTAATGTTGTTCTTCCCTATTGCTTTGAAAATTACTTATCCAACTCAAATACATTAATCTGGACTAATCTTCTTTTTCATGATCCACTGCAATTGTCTTTTGTCTGAACACTGCTCTCATAAAAGTTGCCTAATCCAGTGCCCACCTCGAGGCCTCTTCCTCTTCCCACCCTTCCCGAGCGCCTGATGGGCACAGCAGAATGCAAGAGGGGAGTCACAGCATCTGGAAAAAAAAAACCTTCCCCTGCATTTTAATTCATCGTCTTTGTTGAACAATATCACTCTAATACTTTAATCCTGGAAAATGCACCACACTTGATTTTCAGTGTATTCGAAAAAGCTTCTCAGAGCACTACGGCAGAAAAATACTTAGACATCTCAAATTAAATGTTCTGTGATGTGGTGAGATGGTCAGTTCTAGACATGAGAGGGTTTCCTTTTTTCTTTCTTTTCATTTCAAATATGAGAGGGCTGCGAAAAGTTAGGGTCCCACCCTCCCCCCCCCAAGAAAAGCTAAATGTAGAGCTTCTGTCAAGAAAGACTCAGAAACAAAGAACAAATGGAGAGCTAGCGTGGTAGTTATGCAAAACTTTGCCATAGCCTTCTGGGGTGGGTAGGGCAAGAGTGACATCTGAGTAGGTACAAGTCAGACAGTAGAGAGAGTCCTAATGCTTAGAGCGCAGCCTGAACTGGGGTTTCTGAGAGGCGCACACTGATAGAAATTCGTACGGTCCGGGTGCTGCTAAAGCTGCTTTCTTCCTTTCAAGGGCCTGGACTGGAAATAGGAAAATGTCTTTGATTGGGCAGCCAGACACACAGACATCACGCCGCCCTTGCGCTGGAAGGCTCCGTAAGGCAAGAACTCAAAAGTAGATGGGAAGAGACCCACCCTGGAAGAAATAAGCTCTGGGGCAGTCCCAACACGTGGGAAACGTGGGGCTGCTGCAGAAAATGAGATCCTCGTGGAAGGAAAGGGGTTTTTACTTGTTTGTTTCGATCAAGAAAAAAGGCATGGACCATAAATCAAAAGATCCTAAGAGCCGATTACATAAAAAGCAACTGTGAAAAGAAAATGCAGAATAAAATGAAAAGGGAAGTTTCAGTAGGAGTTAAATTTGCGTGCTTCGCTTGTGGTATATTAGAATGGGAACGCATCAGTAAACACTTCACTAGGCGTAAAGAAGAAAAATGAGAAAAATGCAATCAGAAATCCAATCCAGTTACAACAAAGGTTAATGCAGGCGCCACTGCAAGCTGCCTGCCCTGTGGCCTTCTACCCTTCTTCCTTTCTACTTATTTTCAGTTTTGTTTTGGGGTTTTTGTTTGGTTGGTTGGTTGGTTTGGCTTGTTTTTTTTTTTTGTTTGTTTGTTTGTTTGTTTGTTTGTTTGTTTGTTTTGAGACAGGGTCTTGCTCTGTAGTCCAGCCTGGTCCTGAACTCACTAAGTAGCCCGGGTTGACCCTTAAACTCAAAACAATCCTCCTTCCTCAGCCTCCTGAGTGCCGGGATTACAGGCGTGCGCCATCATGCCCACTTTATACCATAAGCACTAGAACTGCTGTGCTATTCTTCCAGCCCCTCCTTCGCTACTCTGAATCAGATTCAAGTCCGGATAACAATGAACTTGACTCTAGTCCCTTCTAGTCTTTCTTAAACCCGAGGGTAATCCGTGGTCCGGCTAGTGAGATACCAAGAGAAATGTGCTGAAGAGACTTATAGGCAAGCCACTTCTTTCCAGATAGAGGAGGGTGGAGTGCCCCCCTCCACACGCGCACACAGCGCCATCCTTTCCTTCCTTGCTGCCTTGAATGCTAACTTGTTGCCTGTGAGTCATATGACCAGGAAACCATGAGCAATTGGTAAAGACCAGGAGATGGCCAAGGGCAGCAAGTTTGCTCACGGAGAACCATTAATATAGAAATTCTAAGTGGACTTAACATTTGCAAATAAAATAAAAATTTTGAAAATTGCAAAGCGGGCAGATAAAGCAACTCTAAATGCATGCTCACAAACATCAAATCCTCAGAATACAGGGTGCAAAAACTGATGGAATTGAAAGTTGAGAAGCAAAACCACGTATTTGGGGATTTCAACACTGTCTTTTTATCAACTGATAGAACTTCTAGAGAAAAAACCAGCAATAATAAAGAGCAATGCAATGAAACAACAGAATCTTATTGGTACATGTATAGGAGACTCCACCCAGCTACAGCAGAGTATATACTATTTAAGTGTCCATGGAACACTGACCAAGGCCACACCCTAAGCTATAAAATAAGACTCTACAAATTTAAAATAATTACTGTCATATAGAGTACGTCCTTTCACCATAATGGAATCAAACTGGAAATCAAAAACAGAAAGAAAACAGGAAAAATCTCTAAATGCATGGAAAAAATAACAAATGATATACTTGACGTAATCCATAGGTCAAAGAGAAAGCTATGGGGAAAAACAATGCAAATTCAGTGCTTGCGAATAGGAAAACAAAAGAAAAATGGAACAAAAAAAAAAACAGTTGTAGAGAAAACCGATAAAATTGACCAACATGAAAAGACTGACAAAAAGACAGAAAACGCTGATTGTATCAAGACTGAGAGTACTGCTGTAGAGCCGAGGGACTCCACAAGAGCAAGGCTGCGCACCAAACACACACAGCTAAACCTGGCGAGGGCCGTAAAATGGGCCAATTTCTTGAAAAGTACAACAAACTGCTACTCCTTCGACTTGAAGATAATTTCAGTATCTTTATCACTATGAAGAAAATTGTATTCATAATTTAAAATCTTATTTAAAAAAAGAAATCTCTAGGGCCAATTGTGTTTTTAGAAAATATTCTACCACACACCGAGTAAGTCGATTCTATACAACTTATTCTGGGAAGAAGAGGAAGCATCTTTCATGACATTCCCTAAACATACTATTACCCGGATACAGGCTAAACAAAAGCAGTTCATGAATATAGATTGCAAATTATTAATAAGTGTTGCCGGCAGAGCTCATCAATATACAAAGAGAATTATAACAAAGTAAGGTTTATTCCAGAAATGCAAAACTGGGTCAGTATTTGAAAAGCAATCAGTAATCTGCCATGTTAATAGGCTGAAGAAAAAAATTCATATGACTATGTCAACTGATGGTACAAAAAGATTTTGGTACATTTCAACAACCAATTATGACAAGGAAAAAGAACTCTTAGAACCTTTGAGTAAAGGGAAACTTCTTCAAGCTCATCAACAACAAGGGTGGAAACTTACTACTTCTAGAACTGAGAACAAAGCAGGACTGCTCAGTCTCATCACTGCTATTCAACATAAAGTTCTAGGCAGCAAAAGGAGATTAGAAGGCTGCTCCTAGCTGTGGGCGGGCTGTGAAGAAATCCCTCCCTTCTGGCTCTGAGAAAAAAAACAAAGAGAGAAAGAGTACTTTGGTTTGAACCTGGAGTATCCTCAAATGTATTTTAAATGTAGTGGGCTAACAGTGCAACTGTGTGCTTCTGGGAGGTAAGGCCAGGCTGGAAAAGGTGGATGCTTAAGGCTTGACCTGGAGGCATTGCATCGATCTGAAATTGAGTGGCACCCAGGGCAGAGCTTTCAGGTGTGTGGGACAGGTAGTAAGAAAGGGGCACCTATCCTGGGGGGGGGGGGGGGGGGCAAGTGTCAGCTTGAACTAAATAAAGGAAGGAAGAAGACACACTGTTACAACTTCTTCCCCGGAGGGCTCTGGCCTTGCCTGAGTCTCCACACATCTGCTTGCGCCTCCCTCACTGGGCGTTCTGTCTGTAATGCTGTGAGCAGCGCTCCCGCCTCTGCCATGGACCCATGGACTTCCACCATTGCCGGCTGCCTTTGAACGGAATGTGTGAGACCTGAAACTGAGCTAAAATGAATTTTTCCTATGTAAGTTATGAATGTCAGGTATTCTGTCTCAGCAGCAAATAAATAACTAAGACGGAGAGAGAGAAAACAGCTAGACAAAGAAGTATATTCAACGAGTTTTCATTACAGAATATCAGTTGGATATACCCACAACAAACATATGGAAACCAAACATTTTTAAAATAAACAAAGTAAACTATTTAGGTATATGTTTCGGACTTCATGTAAAAAATCTGTATAGTGAAGATTACAAAGTACTAAAGAAGTAAGTCAAATAAAGCCTAAAAAGTGTAAAGACTAATTTATATTTATGAATTAGAAGACTCACATTGTATCCATGTCAGCTAACCCACAAAAAAATCTACAGACATAAGACGGTTCTTATCAAAGTCTCAGTAGTTTTTAGGGATATAGACAAGTGAGTCTAAGATGTATACAAAAAAGGACGAATCCTGAAAAAGAAAAGCAAAAAAGTGATGAGAATCATATTCCTCAATATTGAGACTTAGCATACAACTTCAGCAGCCAGGAGGCACAGATCAATGGGACAAAATACGCAATCCAGGAACGAATCCACAGAGAAGTGCCAATCACCTTTCGACAAAGGAAGAAAAGCAGTTCAGTGCTAAAAAGATAGAGCTTTCTCATTTTCATTTAGAGGTATTTTTGTTTGTGACTTCTTTGGTATGTAAACATGAAAATTTAATTTCCAAATCAGTGATGGTTTTCCATATTTATTTATCTTGTTGGTGGCTACCATACTGTTTTGGTCACAGAACATAGCTTGTATTACTTTAAACATTTTAAATTTATTGATTCTTGTATGATAAACTAAAAATAAAGGATCCCCCCCCAAAATCTATTCGTGTCCTTGTACTGGGAACATGCAGATGCTACACACATGTACTGTGGTAGAGAAGTAGCTCTCCCAACCCAACGATCCATGTGTTATAAGCATGGTCCCTCCCAGCCCACTGTGCTGGAAAGAAGTTATGGGAACTAAAAGACAAGGCCTATGGACAACAAGAGTGAGGTCCTTGGGGTACGACATTGAAGGGTACATTGAGATACCTCCCTCCCCCCCCCCACCATCTTCCTCTCCATCTTTGCTTCCTGGCTGCCACGAGTTGCGCATCCAGGTCCTCTACAAGTTCCTGACATGAGGGACTGTGCTGCCACAAGCCCAAAGCAACAGAGCCAGGTCACCATGGAGTGAAACTAACACAACTCGTTTCAGGGCTTAGAACAGTGTCCGTCCTGTAGAACATTCTTACAGTCATAGAAAGAATGTGCATCCTGCTGTTTTTGGGGGGAGGAAGTGGGTGTCGGGGCAGGGCAGAGTGTTTTATATACCATGGCTTCTCTTCTCCGTAGAGAAGACGTTCCAAGATCCCCAGTGGATATCAAACTGTGCATGAGACTCTACATGTGCTGTGTATTTTCTTACACACACACCCCTAAGATACAGCTTAATTTATAAATTAGGCACAGTAAGAAACTGGCAATGATAATAAAATAGAGTCATTATATGATACTGTAATAAAAGATGTGTGAGTGGGGGCTCTCTTCCCTTCTGCCCATCCACGAACATCATTGCCCTGTGGTCCTCCGGTCGCTCCTCTTGGGATACTGGGAGGTGAGCCACTGTCTCTGTGGTGCCAGTCACTGTGCTGAGGGACCAACTACCACCATGTGCTGGGCTGTAACTGTAGCCAGTGGCAAAGTCAAACTTTCAAAGCATAGTTTTCTTTCATAGATAAGCAGCTCCTTGGGTCTCCCACCTGCTGCTGAGTGCATATCCAACACCCCGCCTCCTTAGCCCAGTGGTGGCCTATGTGACGCTGGCCTTGGGGAGTGTCCACAGAAGGGAAGGTTAGAGCTGAAGAGGTTCAGTGTGGTTAAACCTGGCTTAGAGATGGACATTAACTTTCTTTGTTCCCCCCCACACACACACACTTTCTGCTTCTCTCTATAAAAGACCCCTAAGCCCTCCAACCCCCAAAGCTAACTCTGGAAAAACACTTTTCCTTTTTACCAAACTATATAGCCTCCTTTCACTTGGTCAGGTTAGAGCAAAAGAACCTAAGTGTGTGGTCCTAAGAGGACGGTGACATTGCTTTTAAAGTTTGCGCTACCACCGGATTTATTCTTCCTTGCTCGCTGTTTCACAGCTTGAAGATTCTTACGTGGAGTTTAGTAATCTCAACATACAAATTTTACTTTCCGTGTTAATGCTAGAACTCCCACCTCACCACTTAATGAAGCACTGTGTGGATCGTGGATGTGGCCACACTCCCAGCTTCACTGCGTTTAGGCTTGGAGGCCCATTGTCAAGAAAAATGGGTTTCTTGGGGAAAAGTAAGATAGGTCGCAGTGGAGAAAGGAGGAAGAAGTCCTATACGCAGTTGTCCCCCATGTCAGCGTTCAGAGCTACACCTCTTCCTAGTCAGATGAGAGAAAATTTGTAGTAAGGCTGATTTATCCTGATTTGGTGAAACCACCACAGGAACTAGCAATGCCAAGTAGAAAATACTACTACGTAAGGTCCTGGGCAGTCCGCAACAAATGTATCTTTTTCTCTATGTGTATCTGTGTCTGTGTGTTTACATGCGTGTTTACGTGTGAATGTGTTTGTGTATGTTCTTTGTAAATTCACATATGTGTTTCAGAAGCTTGGTGTCTTCAGGAACAGGAGTCCCTACCGCAGGGGTCTTTCTGCCTGGGGCTACAGGAGGCTCATGTGTGGCTACCAAAAGACAGCCTGAAGGTTGTTAGATCTTCCTGATATTCTGACGATTTTGACCCCTGAGTGACAAAGAAAACAACGTGACAAAGCTTATGCCCCCGACCAAACTGTGGACAGTATCCCCAAGCCCGACTCAGCCGTGTCCTGAGTCAGGTCCATTAGGAGTCTGATGTTAGCAAGAATCCCGCTAAATGGGTTGAACCACTACTTCCCTTTCTGACCTCGACATCTGACCATCCTTGGTAAACCATCAACGTCCTTAGCCTCCAGCGCCCACCTCCAGGTGATGTCTGGTCACCCTGGCCTGTCTTCACGAGAATCCTCTTAGGTGGGTGTAGCCAGAATCCCCAGGGCCCTGATTTCTCTTCTAGGAATTTTCCATCCGCTGACCCCATCTTGCTCCTTGGCTATGGATTCCCGCTTTCCCTTATTGCGTTTGGAGCTGGGCCAGGCTCCACACTGAGATGTCTTCCCGCATTGCAGTTACTTCGGACTAAATCTGCTTTTGCTACTGTAACTTCCACCAGGCTCTGTTTTTTCTTTGCCAAAAGTGCACAACAAATTCTTTAGAAAGGGGAACATCCAATCACGTGCATTTATTGAACACCTACTATATGTTTACCTTTGTCCTTGGGCTAGGGGCAGCACACGTGGGAACAGTTCATGAAGTAACTGGGCACAAAGGAGGACTCCCAGGGGGTGGGGCTACTCCCCCAGCTCCAGGTGGAAGTCAGAATCGACATAATGGTTGCACTTTCTTGGCACACAAGATAAAATCGTCAGTGAAGCAAGTGCTAAATTCGCAGAATAGAGCAAAGCTGATTATGTGGCTCCAACACCAAATGTACAGAGAAAAGGACAATTCCACGGGCTCCGGGCGTCTTGACTGCCTTCAAGAGGAAAGGAGCCGTTTAAAAGAAGATGGAGTTACACGAGATGTGGCTGACTGTGGAAGGACACTGGGCAGAAAACGGCCATTTTCATCAAAGAAAGAGAAAATATGCTATGAATAGAAACAAATGAAAATAATAGTAAGAGGGATTTTTAACCTACAATACCATCACTGAGAAGCACTAAGGAAATCGCTTCTCCTCTGTGGCCCCAAAATCATGAGCTTCCACCCGGGCACCTGCCCACTTCAACCCACCTCGCCACAAAGGTACAATGCTAGCTTCCTCTAGTACTCGGTGTCACGCATCGATTAGACACAGAAGGTTGGGAAGGTTGTCCTGCAGACAGACTTTGCACCCAGTAAAACTACTGGGGTATTAAATTATATCCCTTCCCTAAGTTTATAAGAAGTCCTGAATCTCAAGACCTAAGAATGGGAATGCTATGGTTTGGATCTGGAGTGGCCCCTTAAAAAAAAAAAACATTTATTTGGATGTGGCGGGATACCTGTGGAGCCATGTGCAATGGGAAGCAGGTCCTGGCTGAAAGGGGTGGATGCTGGGGCCAGATATCAATCTGGCAGCCTGAATTGATTAAAGGAAGGAAGAAGAAACATTGTTATGGCTTCTTTGTGGGAAAGCCCTGGCCTTGCCTTAGTTTCCAGAGATGCACTTGCTCCTGACTCACTTGACTTCAGTCTGCAATGCTGTGAGCAGCTCTCCAGCCTCTGCCGTGTGTTTCCGGCATTGCCAGCTGCCTATGAATGTGAGACTTTATGAAACTGTGAGCTAAAACAAACCTTTCCTCCCTTCACTTCTGGGTGTTGGGTATTTGTCACACCAACAAGACAGGGTCCTTATCTGAAAACGTTTTCATAGAAGTACGTAACTGTAAAGTTAACTGAGGTCACTGAGGTGTCCTTAACCCAATAGACTGGTGACCTCTTTAGGACAAGCTACGAGGACGCTGGCAGACTCTGAGGGATGATCATGGGAGGACTCAGGGACAACATGGTCATTTACAAACCAAGGAGAGACGCCTGGGATGATTCTTCCTCACAGCCCCAAAGGAACCAACCAGGTGACGCTTTGGTCCCAAATTTTGCCTCCAGAGTCAGGAGATGGTCTACTGTGGGTCCCTGGCCCTGCGGCGGAGGGCAGCTAATACAGAAAGCCACACTTCGCAGCTAATACAGAAAGCCACACTAAAGACTGCCCTGTACACAGTGTGAAGGAATCAGGATTGTTACACTAACCAAACTGCCCTCCAACAACAGCCAAGTGGGTTCTCTTCAGAGGACCTCTGGAAATGGCCCGGAAACCCATAGAC
The DNA here is from genome assembly GCA_004027205.1 of Ctenodactylus gundi. Lineage (NCBI taxonomy): Eukaryota > Metazoa > Chordata > Mammalia > Rodentia > Ctenodactylidae > Ctenodactylus > Ctenodactylus gundi. The sequence continues at coordinate 938,638 of PVKB01000072.1, read as the reverse complement.
TGCTCTCTATGTGAAATGCATTGGAGAATGCCAAAACATTTGCCTGGACAATGAGCCACTGTGCACCTGCATGTGTCTGTCCTTTCTTGGCTTTCCCTCACCAAAGGTGAGAAAAAGGGTGGACAGAGAGGAGAGAGGCAGTCAAGTTAAATTCTTTTAATCAAGTGGTTGAATCACCCTGCTCTGGAGCCACTCAGATGTGGCCACTGTTTCCTTTGGACATGTTCTATGTGTTCTTAGCTCCCTGAGGAGAGTTCTTGTTCAGCCCACCAATGAGCCTTCTGCACACGGGGTTAACGAAGAGCCATGATAATTTTTTTTAGTATCTTAAAATACTCTAGAAGCAGAGAGTAGAACGGGGTCTAGAAGTAGGGGTGGCGTGACGTTGGTCAGAGAGCTCAAAGTTTCACTTACATTTATTGCTCAGCTTGATAACCACAGTTAATAATACCATATTATATATTTGAAAATTACTAAGAAGAAAGGTGTGGTGGCGTACATCCATAGCCCTGGGTACTCCTGGCAAACTGAGGCAGGGGCATTGCTCAAGTCCAGGAATCCAAGACCAGTGTAGGCAACACGGTGAGACCCTATCTCAAACAAAACAAAATAAAAACAAGAAAAATATTCTTGGGGAAGAAATCTCTTTCAAGATTTGAAACCTCTGAGCTTTGAGACACTGGGTAGGAAGGGCCACTCTGTGAACAGACACTAGACACCACTTCCCTGCCTCTTCTGAAGCTCTTAAGAGACAGCTCTCAGTGTATACCTACTAAGGAACTAGAGGATCTCAGAAGACAACTTGGTCTCAAGAGAGGTCCCTTTGTCAAAGTCTCAAGAGCTCTTACAGGGGACTCAGGAAGACTGGCATGAAAAACACAGCCCAAATTCTCTTGCTGTATTTTCTCTCTTAAAGAAAACTAGGTGGCACTCCTTCTGGCACACTGACCTCAAGCACAAGGCCTGTCAGAAAGGAGGGATGAGGGAAGTCTAGGTGTGGACGCAGAGCTAAAGATCTGCCCGTGGTGAGCTCTCCCCTACCTGGAGGGCCCACTGGGCCTCCGTGCTCCTTGGCACACAAACAACCAATAGAAGGGCAGGCACAAACACCTTCCTTGGCAGTGGGGCTGGAAAATCCACCCCCATCACCCCACTGACTTGCTGCAGGAAGGCTCCAAGTCTGCAAAGCAAGTTTCAACATTGTCTGCCATCTAGAACTCTCCAGAGACCAATTTGGCCTCGAATCGCCCATTGGATAATTACTGGTACTCCCAAGGATCTTCAACAAATTGGTCATTCCTGGAGATGCTTGCTTGGCAAAAACCACTTGCCTTGAGGAGCCAGGGGCCACTCTTCAGTAGCCACAGGTGACTCAAACAGCCTCCTGAGAAGTCCCTGGCAGGAAGAACCAATGGAACGGTGGAATCCTCGTGAACAGGAGAGCGCTTTGGAATTGTAAGTATGACGCCAGGTTTCTTTCTGATTTTGATCCAGCTGTGCAAGGAAAGGGCGGTGGACCGGCCGACAAAGATGTGACCGAGGACACTGGGCGTCCTCCATCTTGACCAGGGTCTAGGCAATCTGCTCAGAAGAAACTGGGGAACAAGGAAAGCTGAATCTGGATCCTTGTTCTGACTAAATCTTTGTGCATTAGGCACAAGGCTGAGACAAGTGACAGCAGTTGTCTTCTTGGCGAAGTTGAAACACTGGCCCGGGCAGGTTCTGGTGCTCCTAGATCTGACATCTCCTTTGCAAGCTGCTCAGCAGCGGCATCCTCAGGGCCACTGCTAGAGCTAGGTTGTCACAGGAGGCTGCGGGCAGGTCAGACATCCTGAAGTCACACTGGAAGAGGAGGAAAAAAGCAGCCAATTCGGCGCAGCCCCGAGCTGCCGGCATCCACAGACCACAGACGGAGGAAGGTCTGGAGCCAGAACCTCAGCCTGAGGTCAGCGCAGATCCAGAAGTGGGAATTGTCGGCAGCTGGCGGCCCCAGCCTCCAAATCACCAACCCGTGGGTAGTGTGTACTATAAATGTAGGGTGTGCTTCCCCTAGAAAAGGTCCCGGGATCCCAGATCAGAAACAGGGCTCAGCAGCCGTCACAGGCAGTGATGTAAGTAGGAACCGTATTAAAAAGAAGGTGAAAAAAAGCCCAAGACTGAACCCTTTGGAGTAAAAGAAAGCTCAGAAGAGCACACCAGGGCTTTGGGGCCACTCTTAAACAGTGCCTAGGAAGAAACTGGCACAAGCAGCAGAGAGAGGAGAAAAGAGGGGGGAAAGGCTGCTGATCTCCTGAACAGCTCAGGGCACCTCTGCTCTGAGGGTGGAGAGCCCTGTCCTGGGGGAGGGAAGCCAGGACAGATGGAGAGCTTTGCTGAGTGGACTGGGGTGAACAAGACACCTCAAAAGGAGGATCATCGCCCTGTTCCTCCTGCGCGCACCAGAGGCTTCCGGTTCACTGCTGCCCTGCATGCCAGAGGCATCTAGGACCAGGAAGTCCATCGCCCGTCCATCCCATGAGCCTTCCAGAGGCTTCCAGGGAATTCCAACACCCTGTCAATCCTGAGCCCCAGAGGCTTCCAGAGGCATTTAAGACTGGGAATTCCATCGCCCTGTCTGTCCCTTGGCCCAGAGGATTCCAGGGACATCTAGGATTGGGCCTTCACCAAACCCTTCTTTTCTGCACACCATAGACAGCCAGAGGGAGCAGAACCATGGGGAAACATGGTAAGAAATCTCCTACAAAAGGACCTGACACCCCAGAAGATGATACCAGGGATACTGAAATTGCAGAATCCAAAGATGAAAATGGCAAAAATGATGGTAACTTCTGGGCACAGATGTTCACTGAATTCAAGCAGGAATTCAAGCAGGAAATAAAACAGACAGTGCAAGAGCTACACCAAGTCATAGCTAAGCTAAAAGCAAGCCTTGAAAACCAAAATAGGAGACCACAGATGAAATATACCAGAAGATAATGAAGACAATACAAGAAATTAGAGAACAGAACAGAGATACAAAAAAATTGAAGGCAGATATTCAGGAAGTGAAAAAAAACACAGGAAATAATAAGCAACCACTTTGAACATCTTCAGAATAGAATATCAGACCTAGAAAATAAAGCGACTGAGCTGCAACATACAGGCCGTGAAGAACATAAAGTAGATAAAGAAAGCAAATCATTACAATGGCTGATAGATGATTCAAGGAGAAACAACCTCAGAATTATGGGAGTCCAGGAGAAGACTGAGGACAAAACAAAAGGCTTAAAGGACATGTTCAATGAAATTATGGGCAAAAATTTCCCAAATCTAAGAAAAGAAATGAACATGAAACTATTGCAGGCATATAGAACACCAAATAACTTTGATCAGAATTGATCCTCATCGTGACACATCATAATTAAAATTCTAGAAACCCAACACAAAGAGAAAATACTAAAAGCAGTAAGAGAAAAACAGAAGGTGACCTACAAAGATTCTCATTGATAACTGCAGACTTCTCAATCCAGACTCTAAAAGCCAGGAGATCATGGAGCAATGTCATCCAAGCACTAAAAGAACATAAATGTCAACCAAGACTACTATATCCAGCAAAATTATCTTTAATTTAAAGGGAGAAATTAGAACTTTCCATGGTATACAAAGCTCAAAAGAATTTGCAGCCACTAAGCCAGTACTGCAGACAATACTTACAGGAAACTTAGAAAGTGAAAGGGAGGCCGGCGACACCAATGACCCCAGAGAAAAAGATACAGCAGCTAGAGGAGAATGAGCTGAGAAAAAAGTAAGGCTATGCATGAAATCAGTGATGTATTGATAGGTAAAAGGAAAAACCAAAAAGGGCAAAATGTTAATTTTTAGTGAAATCAATGTATGAAAGTCAAAAAAATTTTGAAATAACTGAGCATAGCTATTTATCTATTTTCTAACTCTGGCATACTTACATAATACAGATTTAAGTCCATTTAAATGTAGCTAATTGATAAAAGTTTTAAGCTTGTTGAATGAAGCAATTTACTTTTTTGATGTTGAATATGAGTTTATCCTCTTTGAGAAGCAGAAGGATAAACAGCACCAAAATAACTTGAAGGAAAGGTAACATCTAAAGAGGAAATGTAATGAAAAAAAAAGATTGGCAATTAAATCATCTGATTGATATACTTTTTAAAAGGTACCTGTTCTTCTATAAAATCTGTGAAATCTCTCCACAACATTATTATTAGTAGTAGTATAGTAGTGTGCGAAATAGAATAATTACTAATTAATAATGCAACATGGGGAATTGACATAAAATATTTTAGAATATGAATGCATGAATATATGGATGGACAGGCAGAGAAAATTATAAACCAAATCTAGCAGAATGTTAGTAATCAGTGAGATGTGAGTAAGTAAGTTATGATAGTTAAAAAATTCTTAAATCATTAAATTTGCCTTCATATCTGTCACTTTAAGTGTATTTATGTGATATAGATTTAAGTTCATTTAATGTAGCAATGTGATATAGTTTTAACTTTGTTTTATTGTAGCAATTCACTTATTCACTTAATTCACTGATGAAAATTTATCCTAAGAAAACTGACTGATGTCAAGATAGCCCTGTGAATATAAAAATGTGTACCTCCCAGTATTCAGCTAAGGCATTTGAAATTTAACTTTTTTTTTTCTTTCCCAAATTTACAGAAAAAAAAAAAACCTTTTCGTAAATATCCCAATAAAGGGATTGGTTGGATTCAGAGAAGAGGCATCAAGATTTGACTACTGCGACCCATTCGAGGAATAGGAAGCTGAGTTAGAGTGGTGACTTAAGTGAAATGATTTAGGTGCGGAAGATTAATATGTTAAGTACTGTATAGCTTCTCTGACTTGGAAAACCCAGAACACAGACATTCTATAGAACGACATGAAGTGATAGCCGGAGTTGGTGGGAGGGTCAAAATGGGAAGGGATTGTAAAATTGATATGATACATATGTGCATGAAATACCCAAATTCATTGTAAACACTATGTATTACATATGTATATTAACAAAAATAGTGGGGGGAAAAAGCACTTATCTGTGGAGTTCTGATGCTGTTTGGGATGCAGCCAGCAACTCGGTTCAACAGACAATACAAGCCAAACAAACTCATGGACAAGTATCCGCAAAAGAAAACCCCCCAGGAACTCTCGGTGGGACAAAGAGGGCAACTTCTGCTCCTGGTCCCAGAATTCCCCTTGGGCAGGCCACATTCATGGCCAGGAGGTTCATTGGCCCAGCACTGCAAGGCAGGGGTGTCCAGAGGCATTTTATCAGCTCTGACCTACGCAGCCTTCTCCTGTTTTTATGGAATATTCATTTGAGAAAACAGTCCAAGTAAATTATCAAATGATGATTTGAGGAGACACCCGAAAGACTGTACAAGGAAGCAGTTCCCTAAAGATACAGCCAGAACCCATCTGAACATCTTTACCCAGTTCTTAGGCTCAGACTCTGAATCCAGACAGCAACATCCACAGTCCAGCTTGATTACCACAAGCTTGGGAGCCTTAGGAAGCCAGGAACCCTGCCTGGGTGCAGTGTGACCCCCTGTGAAATGGGGTTCACATTGTTCTTGTGAAATCCTATATACACCCTGCGTCACGGTCACTGATACATTCCATCGTTTTATATAAGCTTTATTTCTTAGAGTAGTTTTAGATTCACAGAAAATTAAGAAAAAAGGTTTCAAATACAAAATTTTTCAGATGCCCCCTTCCCCCTACCACCACATACAGCCTCCCCAATGGCCAACACCCACAGCTGGAGCATAGTAGTTCTGATGTCATTACCAACCCAAGGTCTACTTTTATTAAATTTTCACAATTTTGTGGGACAGAAAAAACACATCTTGGCACAAATATATTCATGCAAAAAACGTGCCCTAACATAGTCTATTTTCTCGAAATAAAAATCTTTCAAGATGTAGGATTTTGTTCTTCAATGAAACCCACTAGAAAGTGGTAGTATCTGAGAGTTTGTGTTTTCCCCAAATTTGACAATTTTAATGCCCGTGGTGAGGATCTTGAGAGAAGAAGTTTTGGGGGAATGGCCAGTTTGCAATGGTGAAGCTTTCCAAAGTGAGATTAAAGGCTCACAGGAAAGCCTGGGTTTGTATAGCAATGGTAGAGCCCTTTCCTGACGTGCAGGAGATCCTGGGTTAAGTCTCAAGTACTGAAGAAAACAGGAAAAAAAGAATTCTCAGATACCTTTCTCACTTGAGGATACAGCAAGAAGTTGGCAGTCTTCAACCCAGCAGAAGCCTTCCCCAGCACGCTGGCATCCGGATCTGGGGCTTCCAGTCCTAAGAACTGTGAGGAATAAATCTCCATTGTCGGTAAGTTACCTGTTCCAGAATCCACAGCTCTAGCAGCTCCAATGGACTAAAACAGAAAGGGAGTCCGTTACCAGGGAAGGCTTTGGAGACAAAGGAACTAGGTTTAACTCCAAATTTTGCTGCCAGTCAGTCCCAAAACTCAAATTCTCTGAGGCTCACGTACCAACATAGTGGGTAGTGGGGGGCTGACGTTGGAAATGAAGCCCGTGACGCCCATCAGTGTGAGCTTTAAGTGACCAGGTGTAGCTGATCTCCTGTTCATCCTTCCGGCGCCTTTGCCCAGCAGTTCTTCCCCTTCTTAAAAGGGAAGGCATGTAATTTGTAAACTTGGATGATGTGACTTGGAGCAGAGAACGTTAAGACGTCGTGTGGTAATTTACCTGAGGGATGATGGCGCATTCCTTGCGGAAGTCCATGATCACCGTAGAAGAGCTTTTCTCTTGTTGTCAAAAGCCCGGTGCATGTCACCTCTGCTCGTGGCTCACGCGGGGAGCCTGACTCAGCCGCAGGCGGCGTTTACCCCGTGGGCAGGTCCCCCACACACTGGCGTTTCTAGCCCAAGAGCAGTACACACGGTGCCCGTCCCACAGGTGAGTCCCCCGAAAGGCGGCTCCAACAGGCTCTATTTTCTGTGCAGACGGGACTCGACTGTTTTTGTTATTAAGAATGAGAAAAAGGACTACCAGTGGTGGGAAAGCAAGACTTTGTTCTTACACCAGGGGACTTTACCTGGTGGTAATGTTGAGGTACGCTGGAGCACGTGGTTCGCCTTAGACAGCTCTCAAAGAAAGCAGTCCTGCGCAGTACCTATACTGGGAAATGTATCTTTGTTTTCCAAAAATAACGTATGGATTGGTTTTTAAGAGCAAATATAAACATACATAAATTCAGTGACATGGATAGTGATGTTCACAAATGATGTAGCTTTCCCCAACTCATCATCTATGGATTTTCCGTCCAGTCTCCATTGTACGCCTGTTATGTGCAAGCAACAATAAAGGATATGATTTTGTGAGGTAGGCTTCATTCCCCTTTCCTAGATGAAAAAACCAAATGCAGAGGAGGAAATTAATTCATCTTAAAAATGCACAGTAAGCAACAGAGCAAAGCAGGAGTTAAACTGAGGACTGGTTGACTTTAGGGCACATAATTTCCCATGGTGCCCTACTGCTCTTCTTGGGGCCCCCACAGTCTTCCAGACCTGTGCAGACCTGCCCTGAGCCAGGGGGTGTCTACAAGTCACGTGTGATATTTAGATTTAATAATGGAGTAATTAAACTTATGTCAAATTGAAATTTCACTTCTTCAGCTGCACTGGCCCCATTCAAGCACCAAAAGCCTTCCAGGAGCAGAGGCTGTCATCCTGATCAGCAGACTTCAAAACCTGATCCTTTGGCAGAAAACTGCGATGGCCTTGGCTGTCCCTCCGCACTCGGCCTCTCCGCCCTTCAGCTGCAGCATCTGATGGCTCCAGGGGAAACAACAGCACCGCTGCAGAGTTTGGAGGCCGTAGCTTGTCCTTAGTGACCTCTGCGACCTCAACTCCTTGCCCTCTTCCTAACATTCTGATCCCTTCATACGATTTTTTTTTCTGGTCCAAATGGCCTGGTTCTCAACTGGAGAAGTGGTAGGAAATGAGCTAGGCTGCCTTTGCCTTCGTTTCTCTTTCTGTGGACACCTGTCTATATGGTTTGCTTTGCTTCTACATGGCCCATAATTTAAAAGAAACATTATCTACAAACCTCATTCAGTGATTAGTACAAAAGACAGCAGCCCCATATGACGGGTCTAGAGAATACACAGCCCAAACACCCAGAGCCCCACCCAGATCCTGCAGGCGAGGCCTCGTGCACCGTGGCACAGTCCTCCCTCAGCCAGCTCCCCACCCCCCCACCCCGTGCCCCACGTGCTGCGTCATGTGCCTTCTCAGTTGGAACTAGCCATAGCCCCATCTCAGCTTTGCGTGCCTCGTCTTTATGTTCCAGCTCCTACTGGCCAATGTACCCGCAGTCCTGAAGTCAGTCGAGAAGTTTCATCTGCCCCCTCATCCAGGGATCGTCCCAACAATACCGTCATTTGGGCCTCTCGATGTAGCCTTGGTTTCCAAATTCCAGACGCCAGAGGAAAAGTGTATCGTGTACACCGCAGAAAGTGTGTTCCATGTAACACAACTTTTGGTATAACTTGTTCTCTCGCTCCCAAACACCTGTGATCGTTCCCAGGATCTCCCAGAGAAATGCCTGACCCCCCCACCCCCCACACCACCACTACCACAAAGGCTGACACTGGCCCGAGGGGCAAAAGAAGAGGAAGAGCCAGACTCATCCCTCCGTGTTAGTGAGCTTTCTGTCACTGTGACAAAATACCTGTGCTAAACAGCTTAGAAGAAGGAAAGGTTTATTTTAGCTCACTCACAGCTTCAAAAGTTTCAACCCATAGGGACTTGGCTCTATTACTTTGGGCCTGTAATAATACCAGGTATTGTGGCTAGAGTGCCTGGCAAGGGAAGTTGCTCTCCTCATGATAGACAGGTAGCAAAAGAGAGAGAGGAGGAGGCTGGTGTGCCACAGTCTTTTCCCAGGGTGCACCTCCAATGACCTAGCTTCCTGACACCGAGATCTACCACCTGAAGGTTCTGCTACCTCTCAACTGTGCCATGACCTAGGAACAAGATGCTAACACACTCCATATCTAAGCTATAGCATCTTCCTACATTCAAAGCCCCTTTTTTCTACCTGAGAGTAGCTGCCTCGATAAAAATAAGACCTCGTTGTTTCCATAGACACAAGACAAAATTAAGATACCTCCCTGTCCCACGGAGAGGAGAAATGAGGAAGCTTCCGTTCGGCTCTACTCAGCAGGCAAGTCCTGTGCTCAGCCCCTTCAGTTACCCTCACACCCCGGCATGGCCTTCAAACGCTCTGCTCTGATGTCTGTACCAGGCCTAGGCTTTATCTTGGTTCAAAAGACTTTTGTTACCTTTTATTCTAACCTACTGCAGTACTGCCTCAGCTCTGGCCCTAATCCACTGGGGTTAGCACAGACCCAAGAGTTAGTTATTGGGATCTCTACAAGATGACAGTTGTGAGTCCAAGATTCTCATGGCCACTCACACTCCTGAGCAAGTGGCTGCTAACTTAGGTGTTCCCAAACCCCCTTGGATCCAATAATTTACTAGAAGGACACTTAGAAACCAGAAAAATTCCATACAGTTACACTACAAAGTATACAACACACTAGCCCAATCGCTTTCTGGGGTGAGGTCTGGGAGGGTTCCTAGGGAGGCAGGGAACTGAGTCCTGGCAGGCCAGAAAACTAATTGGCAAAAATGTTTGGAGAAAGGACAGCTAACTAACTGGTTGATCAAGATGTGTCCTAGAGAGGGGACACATGCAGGAACTAAAATGGCTCCAGGCTTTTGGCTTTTGGGCACTGCTCATGGGACCAATCAAACTACACAGCTCTGATATATTTGCATATGGCACCAGGCCAAGTGGGCCCTGGGATTGGATAGCTGCTTCCATGCCTCAGGGCACAACCAATCAGAATTTGCTTCTAAAAAGTTTGAAAAGCCCCTTTTGCTTTCTCTCGAGTGGCGAGCTCTTTCCCCACCGTCTCCTATCCTGTGGAGTGTATTTCTCTTTCAGAGAACTCCTGCTACTACAGCACTATTCATGAGTCCTACTCAATCCTTTGTCTAGTATGCCAAAGACTGGGGAAGAGCTGGAGCTCTGTCCACAAGACCCAATCAGTTCTTTGCTCAGGTCACCAAAGACCAGGAAAGAGCTCTCCTGTAACCCTGTGGACTGTCCAATTCTTTGGGTCCCCAAGTACCTGGAAAAGAGCCATAAATCCATTCATGAGCCCTATCCAGTCCTTTGGTCAGGATATCCAGGACCTGGAGAAGAGCCCCTGGGACCCCATCTCATTACACCAGCACAGAACTTACGTGCCCGCCTTGTGGAATCAGGGCACGTCACCGTCCCAGAGATGCAGACAATGCTCATCAACCAGGAAGCCACTGAGGCTCAGCATCCAGTCCATAGTGGGATTTCCTCATATAGGCACAACGGATTCGATCACTGGCTAAAGGACTGAACTGATTTCCAGGCATCTGCTTTTCCCTGGGGGTGGGGCTGGGTCAAAGCCCCAACCCTCCAATCACAAATTGTTCTTTCTGGTCCCCATAGTCTGAAGCTGGCTGGGTCCCTAAGCACTCTGAGCCATCTCGTTAGCATAAACACAGAAGTGATCCAAGGAGTTCATGTATAGTAAAGAGATCTATTATTCAGGAAATTCCAAGTATTTTGTAAGCTCTGTGCCAGAAGTCCAGCACAAAGACCAAGCAAAGCCCTTACCATAGACTCCTTTAAAACTTATTCACAGCCCAGAGGAGTTCAGTTCCCCAGCACCACATAAAGCTGGGTGTGGTGGCACGCATATGAAATCCCAGCACTGGAGAGGCTGAGGCAGAAAGATTGCCAAATTCAAGGCCAGTCGGGGCCACGTAGTGGGTTTAGGACCAGCCTGGGCTACAGAGCAAGATCCTGTCTCAAAAAACAAAACAAACTTATTCACAGCTATGTGATAAGACTCTCACACATTAACATGGAGATGTGAGATACATTTTACTACTGAAGAATAAATTTGATACCTTCCTTTTCACTTAGCCTCCCCCTTCCCTTTTTTTTGAGATAGGCTCTTACTCTGTAGTCCAGGCTGATTCTGAACTCACTAGCCCAAGCCGGCCTCGAATTCATGGCAATCTTCCTGCTTCAGCCTCCTGGGCACTAGGATTACGGCTTATGTGGTGCCAGGGAATCGATCTCAGAGCCTTGAGCTTGCTGGACAAGTACTAGAACTGCTGAGCTCTTCCTCCAGCCCTACCTTCTCCTCTTTTAGGTGACTTTCCCAACATCTGTCCAAGAGACAACTTTAAATTGTTAAGAACCAATGGACTTTATCATTTACTTGGAAAAGATATCCTCGCTACCATTGCCTTAAAAGGCCAATTTTTCTCAAGGGTTCATTTGCTTGCCGCTGGCCCTCATCAAGAAGGCCACTTGTGGTGGTAAATAAGGAACAGGATTAATTCAAAGCCAGGTTTGGGGGAGATGGTGAGAATAATTCTCCAGAAATTACTCATCTGTCAAACTTGCCTCTGTGTACCGGAGTGTCTTCCGAGATACAACAGAGGAAAGGGAAAATTCCAGATTTAAGTTTACAACATAAAATTTCCAGTCTGTTGTTAGCTAATAAGTTTCCTGCTTGTCCCAGTTTCTGTGATTCCTGTGGCTTTCCCCACCTTCCGGCCTTCCCTGGAAGTCCACATCCTGCACTTGAGGGACAACAGGGTTGACCCACATAAAGAGAATCTTTCATGGGAGGTGCAGTGTCCGGGATTACACTGAATTTACCAAATAGTTATATGACCTGTTTTGGAGCTGCTTACTAATAATTTTGTCTAATAAATGTTCAGTTACATTAAAAAAAGAAGCCCCTCGTCCTTCACGCCACTTGTGGATGTCACTGAAATCCTAGCAGGGGGCAGGTCTTAATTAGAAGAGCATTGTTTTTCCTTCTCTGGCTAGCACCCGCCTAGCTGCACCCCTGACAGTTTTTCCTTATCTGTCGTCTGTTTTCCCCACAAGGCCCACATCCTGCTTCTGAGTGAAGGGAGGGAGTGGAACACCTTTGACAAAGTGCTATCCTGCCAATAACACCATGACCATTAAGAATCATCACTGATCTTGCTTCGGCGATGTATATTATAGAATACTTAAAAGGCAATAAATTAGGCAAAAACAAGAAATGCAAGAGGATGGATTTCAGAAAACTGTTTCAAAGGTCTGCTTCTTGGTGAATGTACTTATCAAACCAATTCCCCCAGATGAATGTAACTATTCTGTATCACAAACACATTCCAATGGGGGTAAAAACAAACAGTTGCGGGAAAGAAAGGTTTACTTCTTGGAATTGATTTCTATTCAAAACAATTTGTTCATGCTATACGTGTACGTCAGTGTGAACCACAGAGAGACACTTGAGCCTGGCTGGAAGCCGAGTTATGGAGCCTCAGAGCCAAGCTTGAATGAGAATGCCCACCTCAGGGTCGAAACCAACTCATAACGTAAAAAGCAGCTCCTTGGCCTAAAGTATGCATTAGGACATGATTTTTTTAGTTGAGAAAAATTAGGGGTGGGCAGGGAGGGGAAGACAAACATTGGCTGGAAACCACACTCGAATCAGGGGAGTCTGGGAAATTGGTGGCAAATTCCAAACCCAAACAGCTGAAGGACCTGGCAGAACTTTTCCCTCCTATTGAGAATCAGTGCTGATAAAGTTTAAATGAAGTTATCAAGGGATCATTTGGTCTCAAAAGACTAACAACATCTGCCAAGATAATGACATTTCCAAGTTCTTGAAGTTTCACAACCTGCATATTCATGTTTCCAGTTCTCAATTTATGTATGACTGAGAGGAAAATGAAGAGCTGGGGAGAAAATAAAATATGTTTTCATTAAACAAAAAGTGCCTGAGCTCATCCTATGCCAAGTAAGACTGAGTTTGAAATTACTATACAAAGGGCTCATACTGGACTTCCGATCAAGATGGTGGCTGAGTAACAGCACTGCACAATGTCTCCTCAGCAACTCACTTAAAAAAGTCAAGAATTTAACTAGAAAAAGCATGTTTGGTGTAGCTAGGAAAGAGAGGAGCATCCCCAACAACTGAAAGGAGGCCAGGGGAAGGCCAGAAATTCCGAAGGATCATCGAAAGCAGAGAAAAAGAAATCCCCATGGCCCAGGAAGCTGCTGCAGCTGGCTGCAAATGGCTGGAGCCGCAGGACAGCTCACAGGGACCTGAACATCTGACGGAGCTGGGAGAGGACGGAGCGCAAAACAACGAGAGAGGAGGCTGCGAGCGGGTCAGAAATCCTGAAGTCACATCTGAAGAGGAGGAAAGAAGCAGCCGACTCAGCACGGCCCCGAGCTGCCGGCACCCACAGACCACAGACAGAGGAAGGTCCAGAGGCCAGAACCTCAGCCCGAGGTAAGTGCCGACCCAGTAAAGTGGGAATAGTCGGCAGCTGGCAGCCACAGCCTACGAAACACCAACCCATGGGGGTGTGTATACTACAAGTGCAGTGTGCGCTCCCCCTGGAAAAGGCCCCAGGGATCCCAGATCATAAACAGGGCTGAGTAGCCATCATAGGCAGTGACGTCAACAGGAGCCATTTTCTTTCCCGAGCACCAGAGAAAGTCAAAGGCAGCAGAACCATGGAGAAATGTGGTAACAAATCTCATACAAAAAGACCTGACACCCCAGAAGATGGCACCAGGGATACTGAAACGGCAGAACCGAAAGAAAAAAAAGGGCAAAAATAATGCTAACTTCTGTGCCTAGTTAGTCAGTGAATTAAAGCAGGAAGCAGAGCAGGAAATAAAACAGCGCAAGAGCTACACCAAGTCATAGCTAAGCAAAACACAAGCCTTGAAAAGCAACTAGAGGAGACCAGAGAAGAAACAGACCAGAAGATAATGAAGGCAATACAAGAAATTAAAGAAGAACACAACAGAGATATAGAAAAATTGAATGTCAGTCCTGTGTGCTTCCTGATAGTCACAGGCGCACTCTCTGGGGCTCTGTTCCATTCTCACTTTGTGATCCTAGAAGAGTCCTGTTCATTCTATCCCATAAACATGAAGGAAAAAGTTGTCACGGGCTATCAAATAATGATCTTTAAAGCAAGGCGGGCTCACTGGGGGGAAAGCAGAAATTGTGGGGAACAGAATAACAGTGTGTGGTAAATGACAGTTCTGTGCTGCTGCATTGTTTGGTTACAAATTCCAGGAGATATTTGGCAAAATGGTCAACAACAAATCAGCTGAATCAAATAAAAGCCTGGGGTTGAGCCACAGACATGCTTCGTGAAGCCATATAAGTGGAAAGTAAAGGGAAAGGAGGACATGAGAGAGACAGAGAGAAAAAACAGGGGGTCTCAGGGTCTCGTATAGGCCCGGCATTACAGGGCCTGGTGGCAGCCTCCATGCTACTGGGAAGCATGAAACCTTCAGGAGGTGGGGGACAATGGGCCACTGGTCATGCCCTGGAAAGGGACGCTGAGATCTGGAGCCTTCCCCCGCCCCGCTCTGCCTCCCAGCTGCCACAAGTGAGTGGTTTCCTCTGTCACGTGCTCCTACCACAATGCGTCACCGAAGGGCCAACAACACCATGGACTAAACTCCTGAGACCGTGAGCCAAAATAAATCTTTCCTTCTTACAAACTGATTTTCCCCAATAGTTTGTCGCAGAAGTAAAAGCGGATTAACTTGAAAAAGGGGGAGAGAAGGGGAGTGAGGAAGGAGTGAAAAGGATAGGAGGGAGGGAAACTGAACAGTTGTAGAGGCAACTCGTGAAAGTAGGTACCAGACTATTTCTTTCACTATAAATCTCCTTTTAAGTGATAAGACTTCCTACACCTAAAGTTATACCTTTTAAAACTCATAACTTACCATCAAAACCAGATACTGCCTACAGGACAGGAGTCAGAAAGAGTAATGTAACATGTTCACAATATTTTCTGGTAATTTCTTTTCCTTCTAAAGAAACCAAAAAAAAAAATAGATGACAAAAATTGATTTCCCCAAGGCTTTCCACAAATCATTGTTTACAGCATCCAAAATCCATATGTAAATTATTTTCTTTTATTTTAACTGTTTTGAACTCAAGACTAATGGCAGCAAGGGATGACATCCTTGTTCCTAGAGAGCTTACTGTCTTATTTTGAACATAAGAGTATACAGTTTAAAAGAGCCCACGGCCTCAAATACAGATTAAAGATTGATTAAAATACTGTAGAAACTCCAAAACAAGAAGACCACTCCATCATAGGCATGTAGAGCCATAAAAAGTGCTGCTCCCTGGGGCCACTTCCCGAGAGGAAGGCGCACGGCCCGAGAAGCTTGGTGGGCTTGAACGGCACCTAGGGGCACGTGGAGCTCGTCAGCTTCCCGCGTGGAGGTGAGAGCCACGGCAGGGCTGGCTGAGTGACGACTGCCTGCCGAAATGAGAATTCTTTCATTTGCTAAATCAATAATTACAAGCACACTGGGGAAATTAAACAGAGCAAATTGCATCACTCCAATGTTGCTACTAGGATCCTACATGCCCACAAATAACAAATCAGGAATTCCCCCAGTGGTTATAAATAAACCACACACATCGTGCTTCGCAAAGGGATGTGCCGCGCAGAGCACTGGCCAGTCGTCATTAGCCGTAGCATACGTATGAGCTGGTTATAAAACAGGACACAGCTGCAGGAACTGCGGCTTTACATTTCTCTAGTGTGTGTGCCATGTATGTTTGTGTGTATACATGCTAATGTGTGGGCATGTGCATGTGTGCACATGCATGTGGCATTTAAAGGTTTCCCAGGGATACCATTATTTTCCTGTCCAGGCAAAATAATTATTGAATGGAAAATTTTTTGCATGAAATATTCTGGAAATCTAAACCCCAACTCTTAAGGACTAGCTCATGCATGTGGGCAGAAAAACTCTAGCCCACAGAACCCCTCGTCTCTCTGGCTATGTCATGTCCTCGTAGTCACTGTCCTTCACTGCTTTTCTGATGCGCAAATCTCTGGCTCATCAAGCCCTGGCAACCTTCACTCACTTGTAGCCTTGAGTCTTAGCATAAGTTGTAATGACCGTGCTATCTTCCATGAGGCCTGACCTCTTAGAGATCTGAAACCACTTTCTAGCATCAGAACCTCCAGGGGACTGGCCACATTCAAACCACAGCAAAGAGATGCGTGCTATCCACAAGTGGACACTGTGGTGAATGAGGGCTGCAGCGAGCGGCTGGGCCTTGGATGCCAACTGTTCACTGCTTCGGCTATAGTGCAGAGCCATCCCTCCTTCCCGTGTCCACTCCAGTGTTGTTGTGTCTCCCGTGCCGTCCAAATGTCTATCACTGATGCCAAGGAAGTCTGGTCAGCACTTCTCCAGCCTTACCTCCACCAACTGCTGCTCTTATCCTCAACTGTTTGAGGTACACTGGGTTCTGGGAGTGCGACTTATAACACCCTCTTGGTACTCTCAGCAGAAGTCGTTGCTATAGTTTGGTTCTTGCGTGTCCTCCAAAGACCTATCCACTAAGGCGTGGTCCCCAGAGTGGTACTACCTGGACAGTGGAGTCTCCCGCAGGTGAAGCCTAGTGAGAGATCCATTAAGCAATGGGGGTGTCCGTAACAGGATTAGGGGGCCCAGCTTCCCCCCTCTCCCTCCTTGTTCGCTGGCTCATGATACAGTCTTGCTCCACCACCACTTTTTGTCCTCCAGTTCATTGTTTTCCTTATGAAACGCAGGCTGGCTTTCTACAAAACAAAGGAATGTCAAGCATCTGTCTTGCCGTTACGTGTACTTAGTGCATATTTTGACTTTTAATTCTTACATCATTACCTTTTTTGCTAACGTATTGCTAAAACCAATTTACAAATGAGAAAACCAGAGCTATAAGAGAATAAATAACTTATCTGAGATGCTGTTAAGTAGCTATTGGGTTGGTGCTAAAGGAATTGCAGTTTGTGCATTGCTGGAATTTGCTGCTTGATATGGGGACATGTTCTCAAAGAAATGTGATTTGATATAAATCATTTGATGTGTAATTATGCTTTATGATTTTTAACTAACGATATAGAACTTGTTTATTTTATACTTATTTTAGACTATAGACATGATTTTAGACAAAAAGCAAATTTTCTTTCTTGAGGTCAAAACATACCACAAACTTGTAAAGGCAACTCCTGCCAACAATGCATTTGGCCCAGGGACTGTTAACAATCATGGAACACAGTGGCAGTTCAAGAAGTTTTGCAAAAGAGACAAGAGCCTTGAAGACGACAAGCACAGTGGCGGGTCACTAAACATCAACAAACAGAAACATCATCACAGTCAGTCCTCTTACGACTACACAAAGAAGTTGCCAGAAAACTCAATGTCAATCATTCTACAGGTGTTTGGCATTTGAAGCAAAATGGAAAGGTGAAAAACTTTGATATGTGGATGCCACCTCTGCTGACTGATTCAAAAACTGTTATCTTAAAGTGCCATCTTCTCATTCTGTGTGACACAATGAACCATTTCTCAGTTATGTTGTGGTGTGCAACAAAAAGTGGATTTTACATGACAATTAGCAACAATTAGTTCAGTGGTTGGACTGAGAAGAGGCTGGGAAGATTTTTCACAGCCAAACTTTCACCTCACTGTCTGGTAGTCTGCTGTCAGTTTGATCCACTACAACTTTCTGAGTCCTGGTAAAAACCATTACATCTGAGAAGAGTTCTCAGTAAATCTTAAGGTACACTGAAAACTACAATGCCTGCGGCTGGCATTGGTCAATAGAGACGGTCTAATTCTCCACGACAATGCCCAACCACGCATAATACAACCACTGCTTCAGAAGTTGAATAAATTTGGCTCTGACATTTTGTTTCATCTGTCATATAAAACTTGCAAAAACTCTTGCAAAACAATGACCCCCTTCTTCATGCATCTTGACAGCTTTTTGTGGGAAAATACTTCCACAACCAGCAGGATGCAGAAAATGTTTTCCTCGAGTTCATCAAACATAGAAGCTCATATTTTTGCACTATAGGAATAAACAAACTTATTTCTCAGCAAAAGTGGATTGATGGGTTGATTGTAATGATTTCTATTTTGATTACTAAACATCTCTTGAGCCTAGTTATAGTTATTTAAAATTCATTATCCCAAACCACAGTTATTTTTATACCAATATAACTGGTATTGTGTACAGATGGGTTTGAATATAGGTCAATCTGGCTTCAGAAGCACTTTGTATTGGTTATGATTTTTGGAGAGGCAGAATTAATAGAAATTATAGATAAACAAAAGGGTATTCATTAACACCGCTTATAAGTTCAGAGAGTCCAAAATGACCATCTGCACATACAAAAGCTGAAGGGTCCAGTGGCTGCTCAGACATGAGATAGGAGAATATCTGTATGAGACTGCAGGACAATCTGTGCAAGTCTTTGTAATGAATCAATGTCCCAAGGAAATGGCAAAGCCCTGAAGATTGGAGCCGGTCTGCCATGGAGATCAGCTATGAAAAGACCAGAGCAAGTCCCTGTCTAGCGATGATGGTGAAGGCCGGAGCTCTCCCCGGAGAAGCAGTAGCAATCTTCCCTCTTCCTTCATTTTTATTTAGGTCAAGCTGCCGGTCTATTGGTTGTGTCATCCATATCTAGGGTGGGTGTTCGTCTCTCATTTGCTGGCCCCCAAGTGAAGCACACACACCAAATGCTGTCCTAATCCCATCAAATTGTCATAATCCCTCCATAATTGTATATATTGTCCTGCCATTTTAATGAGTTGAGCCAAAAACTAATAAGTTTCCGCCATGAGCCCTAAACTGTGACAAGTGTTATAGGTACAGAGAATACAGATTATGTGTTTTCATGTGGAGTTTATGATTTAGTTGAGGAGATAAGATTAATGAACATGAATGAATCAGCAAGAACTTTAAGTTAGAGTATAATTATGTGCTTAGTTGCATGATACATTGCAAAGCACTTCAAGAATTAAAGGAAGACAAACAATGAAAACTGGTATGTCCCCAGGGTCAAGGTGGTAGTCAGAAGTGAATTAAGATTTTATCTACAAAAGTAAAAGGGGGAGTTTCTGGTTCCAGGTAAGATGGAGTAAGCACATTTAATCCTGCTCCGCCTGCTAATTATAACTGAAAACTCTAGATCAAATGCATGAAGCAACTCTCAGAAGGAAGGAAGAAAAAACAGGGAACTCGGGACTCTAAGGAGGACCTAATGGTAAATTTCAAGCAAGAAAGCTCTGTGAGGAAAAAAAAAAAAAAACTATTTCTAGCCAATGTTTGGAAAGAGGGTGACCCTGAAGAATGGAATCTCATGGACTGTACTTGTCCTACAGAGGCAAGCACCAGGAAAGGGATCGTGTCCTTCTCTGGGCCTTTTGGGCTTGTGGAGACCGGGTTGGAGAGCACTTCTTTCCATACAAACAAGCAATGCAACATTCCTCCCTCCCACCAACAGATGCAGTAGAGATGTTGGAAAAGAGTTCTGTGGACCATTCCTCTTACACAAAGTGCACATCAGCGAAAACACAGTACAACCAGCCATGGAGACATGATGCAGACTATCTTACAATCCCCTTCCTACCTTAAAGGAGCAGACCAGAGGCAGAGCACCTCAACTTCCCCCATTAAACACAGAGACCACAAGGATTGTTGGTGGAACAATGTCATACTCCTGTCCTGCTCTAGATGAGCAAGAGCAAAGTTTTGGAATATTGGAAGGGTGAAGTTTCATAGACTAAGAGGCTAAAGAGAAGCATCTTTTAATTTGAGTTTAAAATTCTGAACATGCTTCCAAGTATCTCACTTGAGGAGTGACGTTGAGATGGCTATGGTGTGAAAAACTGCCCAAATTCCAGATTACCTTTGGGTAGTACACAAACTGGCTACCCCATAACACTACCATGAGCACTCAGATTTTCACTAACATTGGACTACAGTCCACATAATTGATCCAGAGTATAAATTATCAATCTAAATGGGCTGAGTGCCTGATAAAATAGAAAAACTGAAAATAGAAATCAAAGTCTTATAGCACAATATTTTTAATGCTCAGAATACAATTCAAGTTCACTTGTCATACCTGAAACTTCAACTTGAATGATAAAAAAAATAACGCAGTAAATAGCAAGATAATACAGATGTTGACACTATCATCCAAGTACTTGAAAGCAGCTGTCATAAAAACTCTTCACCAAGCAAATACACTCTTCAAACAAATGGACATAGAAAATCTCAGCAAACACAAGATATAAGGAAGATCCAAATTGAAATTTTTAAACTGAAAACACAATAACCAAAATTTTCAGACTCAGTGACGGATTAATTACCAAGTAAATGTAACAGAAGAAAGAACTGGCAGAGCAAAAACAAGGTCTATAAAATCACCAACCCAAACAACAGAAGGAAAATAGATTGAAAAATTGAACCAAGCCTCAGAGCTACACAACAATAGCAAAGATCTAATATTCATTTCATGAGAGTTTCACAAAGAGAAGAAAACGTGAGGGTGACAAAAATTGTAGGAGAAAGTTCTGAAAACTTCCAAAGCTTAGTAAAAAACTCACCCTACGCATTTAAGAAGTTTAGAGAGCTCCAGCTAGAACAAATTTGGGGAAAAAAAACCAAATCCATGACCACCGTAATCAAATGCTTGAAAACACAAAACAAAGAAAATTTAAAAAACCAGAGAGAACAAGTGCAAACTCTTTTTATGAAGCCACTGTCGCCTTGAGACTAACATCAGGCCAAGGCACCAGAAGAAGCCAAAAGTACAAGTCAAGTTCATTGATGGAGGTAAAATGTCATAATAGAATACCAGAATGTCAAATTAAACAGCACATGAAAAGAACCATACAGCACAGCCACGTGGGATTCATTCCAGGAATGCAAAGATGGTTCAGCAAGCACAAATCAATCACTATGATACAACACATCAACGAAATGAAAGAATAAAAGCTACATAATCGTTCCAATAAATACAGGAAATTCATTTGACCAATACTGAAATTTTGTGAATAAGACTCTTTGCAAAATAAATGTAAAAAAAACTTACCTCAGTAAAATAAAAACCAACAGCTGACATCATAATTGATGGGACCTAACTGAATTTCTCTTCTAAGAGCTGAAATGCAAAGATGCTCACTCTCATCAACTCTTCTCAAGATAGTATTGGAAATCTTAGACAAAGCAATTAAGCAAAAACACAAAATAAAAGACAACTTACAGGAAAATGTTAAATTACGTATATTTACAGATGATATTGTATGTGTGTGTGTGTGTGTGTGTGTGCGTGCGCACCTATAATAACATAAAAATATGTTAGAACTAGCACATAAAGTCACTGAAGTTGCAGGATATGAAATCAACATGCATAAATCATTCTTGTTTTCATTCAAGAACAAGGACCTATATTGAAATGAAATCCAGAAAATAATCTCATTCATAACAGCCACAAAAAATAAAATATCTAGGAATAGACTTAACCTAGTCAGTAAAAGATCTGTCTGCTGAAAATTATAAAACATTAACGAATATCCTATATTTGTGGCTTAGAAGAACTAACATGGCTAGAACGTTCATACATGCAAAGGGACCTTCTGAGTCAATGCAATCTCTATCAAAATCACAGCGGGATTCTTGACAGCAACAGAAAAAACCCTAAAACTTACATGGACCAACAGAAGACTTCCAATCGTTATTATGGAAAAATGGAATAAAAGCCAAAAATTAAATATTAGGGTTACATTATGATGCAGCAGTCCCACTGTGGGATATATATCCAAAAGAAAGAAAAAAACGAATAAGGTAGCATACACCTGTCATCTCAGCACTTGGGAGATGGAGGCAGGAGGAATTCTATGAGTCTGAGGTCAGCCTAGGCAACATAGTGAGTTCAGGACCAGCCTGCATTACAGAGTGAGACCCTGTCTCAAAAAAAAAAAAAAAAAAAAAAAACAGAAGGGGGCGGGGGTGGTGCAGAATTCCTCAAAGAGTTACCAGCACACTTGGGGTCATTTCTGCATCGTTCATTATTCACAGTAGCCAAGATAAGAGAACAATCTGAATGCCTCTGAGTAGATGAGGAAATAAAAAGGTGGTGTGTACACGCACACGCACACACGCATGCACACACGCCTACCCACACGCCTACCCACACACATGTATGCTCACAAACAAGATTCAGCCTCAAAAAGAAAGAAAATGCTGGGGCAACCCACTCAAGACCCGCCTTCCAGACAGCGGGAATCTTAACCCATCTGTCCTTTATTTCCAAACAAAGACCTGTGATTCTCAAGAGACAGGAAGAAAATCCTGCCAGTTGAACAGGGATGCGTGTAGAGTGCATTATGCTAAGAGAAGCAAGCCGATAGATCACATGACATCACTTACAATTGGAATATAAAGCAGTAGAATTCACAGGGGTGACGAGTGAAGGGGATTACCAGAGGCCTGCGGAAGGAGGGAATGCGACGTGAGTCAAGGGGACCAGAGTTTCGATCTTGCAAGACCACCGAATTCTAGAAATCTAATATACAGTACTGTGCCTGCAATTCATAATACTTCCTAGCACACTTAAAACTAGGTCCTGAGTGCTTCCACCAAAGAAATAATAAAGCGCTAAGTCTCTGGAGTAATGATTTCAGAGTATATATGTATATCAAATCATATAATGTACACTTTAACTATACATAGCCTTTGTCAAATATACATCAATAACAAATATTAGCAAAAATAATACAAATCCGCTATTTTAGAGCAACTAAAAGGGGAAAAATCAAATGGGTCGGGACTGATCATAAGAATCCATGAACAAGAAGACAAATGTGGCACAATGTATTTCAAGTGCTGAAAAAACTGATCAAGGACAGGGGGCAGAAACAGACGGGCTGGCTACGACCCAAAGCCTGCCACCCGGAGCTCTCAGGACGACAAGTGTTTTGCAAGGTGAGGCCTGCCTGCCTTCAGTTCCCTCTTCACAGTATAACGCTTTTTCCTTCCTTCCCTCCTTGCTTCCTTCCTTCCCTCCTGCCTTCCTTCCCTCCTTCCCTCCTTCCTTCCTCCTAACAGGCTCCATTTGCTCGTGGCCGTCAGGGAGCATGCTCTTGTCCTCAACACAAGGCGCTTGGAGCCAGGAACGCACTCCACTGGTTGTATTTAAGGTCACTTCGCCCTGCTACAGCAACTCTCCACACAAGGTCTCCGGTCAGACACTGAAGCAATGTCCTCATCTCGCCCTGCCCCCAGCAGAATGGGATTCCCGGGGTTTCTTCTACTGGGACTGGCGGCCCGGCCTTTCAGCACCCTGCCCCAGCGGGGTTGGCGCACAGCAGAATGCGGTCCTGAGGACCCCGGGAACAGCAGCCCAGACTTGCTCCTTAACCCCTCCAACCTCGTTCTCCTGTCTTCGGCTTTTGTCCCTCAGTACTCAAGTTCCCTTTCCGCACAAGAGTCCCCTCAGATTCAGCTGACACCCGCTCGCCTGTGCCCTGTCCTCATGGTAAATGCCACAGGGCCGACGGCCTTGGGCCCTTATCTCACCATTCACTTGTGCTCTGGGGGAATCTCAGTGGGAAGTCAGGGAACCCAACGGCCCCAGATGCAAATTCGTGCACAGGGTAGACAGCTAGACGTCCCTAGCTCACAGCCACTTCAGGGCGCAGCAAGGCTTCACAAGCCACAACCTCCCGTCTCAGGGCGAACCAAGCGCCCCCGGAAGGTTGTGGGGGAAGTCTCTTGTCCCCTTCCAGGCTTTCCTATTCAAACCGCTGGAAGACTGCTGGGTGGGACGCAGCATGAGCCCCTGAGGGCGACAAGGAGGACCGTTTGGCTTTCCACGTTGGGAGCCTTCCTTTCCGACCAGGCACTGCCAATGCCACCCTCGCTTCATCCTGGCCCA
Organism: Ctenodactylus gundi; assembly: GCA_004027205.1. Taxonomy (NCBI): domain Eukaryota; kingdom Metazoa; phylum Chordata; class Mammalia; order Rodentia; family Ctenodactylidae; genus Ctenodactylus; species Ctenodactylus gundi. Next base: position 914,746 of record PVKB01000072.1, on the reverse strand, counting down.
AGCCCAGGCAGGGTCCAGCTTCAGAAGAAAACCAGGTGCTTAGCCCCGAAGATGCCCACCGCGTCTGCGTAGCGGGGACTCCCGGCACCCGCGGAAAGAAATGCAGCCTCCAGATCCTCGCAGCTGACAAACAGCAGAACACCGGACCTAGCACCGCGAGGTGACGTGGCCACGCTTAGGATCACAGTGGACTCCACAGAGCTGCCGCCCCGGGCACCCGCGTGGGGAGGGACTCACCTTCCTCCTACATCCCCGCTCGGGGGCCTCATTAGCAGATGACACGCAACCCCGGAGGCATGCGGGGATGACAGCACAGCAACAAAGCCTGAGAGGATTTCGAAACCGCAGTGGATACACTGGCGGTGCCAACACCCCTCGGCTTTCTGATGCGGTGCCAGCCGTGAGAGGGGTTGGCTAGAGAGTGCAGATTCTTATCTGTCCCCAAGAAAAGCGAGCTGTTGCGTCCAGAGGAAAGTTAATTAGTAAGGGGAGAAAAGTCCTCGGGTAATTAGAGAGTTCGCCCCGTTTGTTTGTCACAGCCCCTGCTCAGGAGCCAGCCCTGCCAAGGCCAGGCACGGCCACCTCTCCTCCCTGAGCACATCCCTCGGCTGCGCACTGGAGAGTATCCACTGACAGCGGGCAGGCCCCCGTGGCCGCTGGTAGGGCCGGAATGTGGACTGGACCAACAGCTGGCCCTCTGCATCCACTCGCTCCACATCCACGAGTTCAACCAACTTTGGGGATAAAATATTACCAAAAAAATTGCCCCTGTACTGATTGTACACAGGGCTTTTTTTCCCTGTCATTACTCCCCGAAGAGTAAAGTATAACAATTACTTGCATAAAATTTATATTGTATTAGGTTTGATAAGTAACTGACAAGATTTACAGCATATAAGAGAATATTTGTAGTTTTTATGCAAATATTATGCTATTTTATATAAGGGTCTTGAGCATCTGCTGGTTTTTATGTACACAGGTGTGGGCATCTGGACCAAGGCCTGCGCTATCGGGACAGATGTATATACACAGCTTCTCATCAATGAGTTCCCAGAATGCACCGTGCCGTTGCCCATTTTACGTAGTTTTGCCTCAGCTGCACAACCTTGACAGACAGATGTTTTGCAATGCACCAAGTCACCAGAAACAGAGGTGGACATGCATTCCCTGCAAGTGGTCTTCTGCCAAGAAACGCTGAGATGCTCAGAAACTCTCGCTCCTCCATTAAAGCTTTATAACGCTTTGCCACTCTGTTAATAGGCAAATCCCCCATGACACCAGCCCACTGCTGCCTGTCAACCCTCTGTGAATTAAAGCCCTAAAGAAGTAGAGATCTAAGAGGCGAGGAGAGGGAATGAGAAGGAAAGCCGCACGGCAGGTGACCAGGCCTGCAGAAGGTACCACCCACCGTACAGCGTCTCCTCGTTGCCACTCAGAGACCTGGGAGAGCATCCAGACCACTGACCACGCCTAACAGCCACACTGGCAATACTTAAGTTTGGCAGAGTGCACTAAGAAGTTTGTTGGTCTATTCATATGAAACACTCATTGTTGACATTAAAAAAAAAAGTGCCTAGCATAGCAGTACCTCCGTCCTGGTGTGACAGATGCCTTTATAATTTCATTCCTGTGCCTCCAATGAATATTCATACACACTACCTGGGGGTTGTTTGGCTCCAGGAAGACTTTGCAATGTTTCTCTGTCAACAAACAGAAAGGGGTGTGCAGTTCTGCCAGAAGTTCATGTCGTCTTCATTAATGCCTTTTAGCTACAGCCCAGCTTCAGCCGTGTAGGTCAGAGCAGAGCAGCTCTGTGGTTACTCAGAACATAGCCAGCACTTACCTGCCCACTGCATCAGGGCAAGGAACTGAGCGCTCTGCACAAAATACACGCTCTGATTTCTCATGCCCCCTTGTGGAATAAAACCTGCATTGTATCACCAAGCGGCTGTTACTCTGGTGCTTTGCTGTATGTAGTTGGCCACGGAGCAAAGCCGAGTGAACTCAGAGAAATGTGCACAGTGAAAAAACCTTCATACGTCTGCTCAACACATTGGGATTGTTATCCTATATTCCCACAAATTGGCTTGTGAATGCCCTAGACCCCTCAGCTGTTTCTGCGTCTGGCCACAAAACTCAAATCTACGGATACTGTGCCAATGTTGTGTTGTCTCAATGGCCCAGAGAATCGATCACTCAACCCCAATCTGAGCCATAGCCCTTGATGTAGACCAGCCTGAAAAGCTACTCCATCTGGTAATGATTTATTTTTGAAGACAGAACAAAATTCAACTACAGAACTGTGTTTATTAATTGCTTTATCGATCATTGTTTTTGTCTCAGTTTCTGTGTATTCTAACCAAATCCACAGGACAGTTTTCAGATGTTCTACCCTGACAAACTCTGCAAATTAGAGAAATGTTCTAAGGCTTCAATTGGGCAAACTACCAAATACCTCATCCCCAAACTCTAGACAAGAGTAAGAATTATATTTAAATGATCATATATTACTAGCTATTGCATGTTACGCACAATATAGAACACTTATGATTTATAAATATATACTATGTGTGATAAATTATATAGTATTGTGTCACATGTTATTGATTATATTATGTATACCAGAATTGGACAAACTTTATTTTAGAGGCAGAAACAGTAGTTTAGGGTTGCAGAACACATGTCTTATATTGCAACTAGTCGACTCGGCTGTTGTTAAGAATAAAATAGGTAATATGTAAATGAATGAGCTTGTCTGTGTTTCGATAAAACTTTATTTGTAAAAACAGGTGGTGAGCCACTGAATCATCATTTGCCAATCGTGATATATTACTCGCAAGGTATCACAGTTCATGATACAGCATATTTTATCAAATACGACCACAAAGTAAATATTAAAAATGTGTCATGTATGCAAAATGGGTGCCAAAATAATAGATTTCAGATTCATGTTATATATATAGTGAGGACTTCTAAGATATATCTGACATGTTGAAGGTAATAACAACAGAGATTTCAAAAAATGTGTCAGTGAGGTTTTCCAACGTTAATAGTGAGTTGAAATCAAATTTTACAAAAAATACTGAAATCCTTCTTGAACTTGTTTCATTCTTAGATTAAAAAGTCCTTGGTCTTCAAGTGGAACACATCACCTCCCAGGACAGACCTGTTGCCTTTGTATCAGAACCCACTGTCTCGGTTCTAAGTTCCAAGTGCACTTCAAGAAGAACCTGTAATTATGTTGTCTATTTTATCGGGCTTATCAGGACCTCTGACTCTACATACATGATTGCTAAGTCCCTTGAGTATTATCTTTGACATCTAACAAAAATGTTCCTTCTGCAGCTTTCCACCATAATTTTGATGGATTGACAAGAAAGAACCTTCTTTGAGTTGGAGACACATCTTCACATGACCCACCGTGTGCACTATACCTTAGAGGTCCGTGAGCCTTTCGTAGTTCTCCCATGGGGTTCCACAATCTTCACTAAGAGCTTGATTTCCTGGGAAGTTACTCTTGGTTCAGTGTTGATGCTCCCATTCCAAGCGAAGAAAATGCTCATGTGTGGGTTTGCAAGAGAAGTAGAATTGCCCCATCGACACGTTCGTTACTGTGTGGTCAGGGAAGGGGAAGTGCGAAAAGCTTGCAAAAGTGGACAAAAAGAGAAAGCACATGGGAAACCTTGTAAAATTGAGTTACGCTCACTGAGTAGTTGGCAGTTTGGGAAAATGATGAGCACTAGTGATGGTGTAACTAGAGTTCAGGACTACCTTGACCTGCAGGACGGAGAGTGGATATTACAAAGGACAGCATGGGGGATTGGGGTAAAATGAAGCCCTCTGCTCAGAAGTAGCACACACAGAACCAAACACCTAAAGACCAGGAAGCAAGGTCATCTGACAGGAAATTCAACACCAGTATCTTCTCATTGGGCTACTATGGCCATAGAGCATATGAATAAAGTCACCACATCTAGAATAAAGATAGTTCCATGAAGTTCCTCCCTGTGTGTGTTGGCTATCCCTGGGATAGCCTATGTGTAAAACCCAGAGATCCAGGGGCGTTTCATCCAAGGAGAATTATGGTTATGTGCAAAGCCATAGACCAAGCCATAGACCAAGCAGAAGCCCAGGGATAAGAGAACAAGCACCGGCTGAGCGGTCCCCAAATGAGCAGCCAAAATACAGCAAAGCACTGACAATAGAAGAAAGCCTGAGGGTGGAGTGGAGCTTGGAATGAGGGGACAGTCTGTGGTAAGCCGGTGAGGCTCTTTGTTTACTTGGTCTCCCCGGGCTTGGAGGTCCAGAAACAAGTGCAGATTCCGCTTTGAAGGTTTAAACCAGGTGTGTCCAACCTGCAGCTCACTGATTTTTTTCTCTACTTTTTTTTTTTTTTTTGTAAAGAGAAACTGTCTTGGACCACATGCAAAATATATTGTATAGTCAGTGTATTTGCATAGGTACTAAAACTTCCTTCTTGTTCTAACATCAAAAGGCCAAAGAAAGTACTAAAAAAAAAAAAAAAAAACTGTGAGTGGCAGGTAAGGTGCTTTATGAAGATGATTCCCAAAGAAAGCACCTATAATATGAAGGGTTTAAGCAAGGGAACCACATGAATAAGGGGGCGGGGTGGATTGGCAAAGAGAACAAAGGGAGTGCAGGGGGTGGGGTGGGGCCCCAAGTGTGGGAAGCGCTGTTCTCTGGAAAGGGACTTGGTCCTATTTCACAAGTTAGCAACAAAAGCCAGACAAATGGATGTTTTAAACAAAGAGTTTACGGTCAGTGGGTAAGGAAGAGTGAAAGAATTCCTACACAGGGCAGCGACACCTCTCCTAATGCATGGCCATGTGTGAACTGCAGGGGATCCCCCCGCACCTCCAGAGGTTTGAGCGGGGTCTAGACAGGCTCAGGCTCCTGCCCAATGCTGCTCTTCAGCTGTGAGGTCTTGGCCAAGCCAGGTGCACAGCCTGTCTCCCACTGTGCATGTGGGTCACCACACATGTGCCCCTGCCCAAAAACACTTCCCAAATTCTATCTTCTGACGCGCAAAAGTCTCCCACTAAAATATTGCTGCTTATTTGACATAAAAGGAAACTTAGATTTCCACCAAATGAGGTTTAGATAGGAGCACTAGGATTTAGATGTAGTTCTAAAACCTCCCCACCTCTCCTACTGCCCTCCTGATTACTCTAACCACCTCTAGGCAAAGCAGGAAAGGATCTCCAGGGAAAAGAGGAAGGACAGACGGAGCCCACAACACTGTGTTAGTCGGCTTTCTGTTACTGCAACGAATACCCAAGGTAAATCAAGATGATAAAAGGTTCATCTTGGCTCACTGTTTCACAGGTTTTAGTCCCATAGTCACTGAGTCCTGCTGCTTCAGACCCCTGGCAGCACAGCCCATGACAGCAGGCACACAGGACACTGAAGGCCCGCTCACCACATGGTAGGAGAAGACCCAGAGAGAGCCAGGAACTGGGCTCTCGATACATCCTTCAAGGTCACATCATATGTGACTTTAACTTGCCCCCTGTAGGCGCCACCTCGTAGAGTAGCACCGCAGGCTGGTGACCCACCCTTTAAGCAGAAGGGCCCTTTGGAGAACAATTGCTCAAATCACGGCACCTCAGATGCAAGTTGTGTAGCTTCAAGAGAACAGACCCAAGAAACGGGTGTTGGGGAATGTGAGTGACGTCCACACACTGCTACAAAAGAAGCGCACACACCCCAGAGCAGAGAGAGAGTGAGTTAACGCCAGGTTCATTGTCAGAATGGTAAAACATCGCCCTGGCAGTTGTAAAGTGCTGGAAGGATTTAATTACACTGATGCGTATCTGCTGGATACGTTCCCAGAGATTCACGCACTCCATCAGCATTCCGCAGCCAAATTAATCAACAGATTGTTATCAAGACACAAATCTGCTTGCAAAGATATTTTTGTGAAGTTTAATTTCACAAAGAGAAACATCGCTGCTTGTTAATGTAAAAGAAAGACATAAAACACTAAGAGAAATTGCGTGCTTGGCAGTTCCCAGAACCATCGGAAAAGATTAAGAATTTGAACGATGCAGGAATTCTGGGATTTAGGAGCTATGGTCTGTCAAGAATGAGCACGTTTCAGATTTTTTCACAGTTGGCCATGACAGTCCCGGCTGGTGCAGCACAGCCACCTAGAGATCTTTGCTGGGGACACGCATCCGAGGTGCCAACGTTCTGCATGGCATTTGGCGAAGCAGTGGGACCCAGGTGGGGTTCTAGCGAGCCATGGGAGTCCAGGGGAATTTCTGGTGACCCCGTGGTCATTTGCTGGCCATTTCCTTCTCCCTTGTCCTCACCCAAGGAAAGAACCAGGGCTACTTACATTTACCAGACAGCTGCAAAGGCATTTTCTCTTAGTGAACACGTCTGTCTGACCCCTTACATTCTGCGTAGAGGGCGCGATCACGCCCACTGCCGTTTCCGCAGTAAGCCCTACCTCCTCACCCGGTGTTATCTAAGGCACAAGAAGGTGATCTATTTGACAACATCAGTGAAGTTTCTACAGTGCGCTGTTGTAAGAATCACACAACAGAAAGATAAATACACAGGTGTGCTCCAAAAAAGATGGAAGCTTAAATTGAACAATTTATACAGTGGAAAAAGTAGGACTTCCAGACTGCTTCCGAAGTGACAAGATCAATGGGACCTGTGTGCCGGCAGCAGGGCAGGGAGCGCTGTGCAGGGGCCCTGTGGCAATGCGTCTTCTGCTCCGAGAATCTTGTAATTAATATAGTCACTGGATTTGTCGCCCACCCCTCATGTGCTTATTGGTCTAATTCACCTTTATCTCTTAATTTTTCGTGTTATTCTGGGGTTTTTTTAACAGCATTTTTTCCTTTCACATTATTTTTCATTGAAGAGCTTGAATCCACAACTAAGGCTCCTTTTCATTATAAACCTTCCAGTGCTGCTTGATACTTCAAGCAATATATCTATAATACTGTAATAACAATGAAAAGCATATTAAAGGAAAGAAATAATCTTTCCTAAATTCCCTATTCCATAATTCTTGCTACAGAGAGCACCTTTTGGTAAACATTTGATGACGTGTAAGTATGGACACATACGTACAGCCGCCCCTCGGGATCTATATGTAGATTAGCGCCCGTGCCTCTGCAGATGCCAAGGGGCACGATGCTCAGGACCCTTACACAGGAAATGGTGGGCAACTGGCATACAATCTACACGTGTTCCTGTATACTAACCATCTCTAGACTATTTATAATACCATAATGTAAATGCTTACTGTAGTGCTCAGGGATTAACAAGTCTGCACCTGTTTCATACAGAAGTCTTTCTAAATATTTTGATTTAAAGTTGGTGGAATTCATAATGGATAATCTACAGATATGAAGGATTAACATTCGCACACACACACATACACACACACACACGTATGTACATATAATTGCCAAAAATGTAATATAAGCTTAAATTTCATTCTTACTCTCTAAATTCAAGGTATTTTTTCAAATTGCTACTCTTCTATATTTGTTTTGATTTGGTTTGATGGCTTGCCTATCTGCTTTTGGGTTTTGTTTTGTTTTGGGGTGGGGGGCTGGTTTAGGGGGGGTTTTTTCTCTTCTTTTTTCTGAGGCAGAGTCTCACTCTGTAGTCCAGGCTAGTCCTGAACTCAGATCCCTAGCGCAGGGATTACAAGCATTTTCCATGACTCCCAGATTATATGTGGTTCTGGGGAATTGAACTCAGGGCTTTGCGCTTGCTAGGCAAGCGCTCTAACCTCTGTGCTATTCCTCCAGCCCTCCTCTGTGTTTGTACTTGTAGTTCTTATAGTTTTGCCTCACTGCTTCTTCTTCTACTCTCCCTCATATTCTAATACATCCTGTATCATGAAGTAAATGCTGAATGAATGAAACGCATTAATATGGTCCTAATGTTGGATAATTTGAAATAATACTGCAAAGAACTTCTTCCATGTGTGTCGACTCCTTTGTCCATGGAACTCTATAAAATACTGTTTTTAAGTAAACTCCTAGATTCAAGGGTCATAACATTTACATTTCAATCACTAATGCCAAGTTGTCATTCAAACAGTGGCACTTCCCACGAAATTCCTGAGTTCTCATTTCCTCACACTCTCAAAACACACAAGATGGTGAATTATATTAAGCCCTAGCCACCGTGAAAAATGTCTCATATGTCTCAATGTCTCTCAAGAGCTTCAGTTGCATGTCACTGATCAGTGGCAACACTAAATGTCTTTTCTTAGGTTATTTGGGGTTTTTTCTTTGTTTGCTTGGGTTTTTTTTTCTCTACTTCTTTGGTCTATTTTTATTACCTGTTATCTTTCTCAAGAGCATTTCATATATTATTCATTATTGTTTCCCAAGTACATCCTCCAATTTGTCATAGGTCTCATGTAATTCATGCAACAGCGTATACAATAAAAATGTATTATTTATAAGTATCAATTCTGTGACCTTTTCTCTTCAGGTTTATAAATTTCCTATCATGCTTTAAAAGGTTCCTTCCACTTGGATATTAGAAAACATGTATTTTCTTCTACAAATAACTTTTTGTAGGTAGAGACCACGATGGCTTTGAATTCAGCCAACTGACAAATTTATTTATAATGAAACATTGTGAGGTTTTGGGGTGTTTTGTAACTCAGGTTTATAGTTCTCAACACAAAACTTCGTATATATCAACAGAATCACACTGAATAATATTTATTGCATCCACAAATATCTGAATATTGTTCATGATTTGCATTAGAACTATAAGTAGTTCAACCAGAAGAATTAAAAAATAAATGGCTCAAATGAATGATGAAATAAAGAGCAAGAGTCAGCGCCCTGATGCACCACATGTTCTGATACTGGGACTCAGATGTGACTTCAGTTTTGCCCGGAGTTGTGGATTTTGGCATATTATCTTCTAAGCAGAGAGAGCCAAGTGACATCTTCAGATGTTATGTGTGCTTGTGGCAACTTAGTAGTTACAGACTGTACCCTAATAAAGGTCATGTAATTGCTGTACAAAAATCAAATGGAGCATCACTGCATAGTACATCAAGAGAATATTTGCATAAAAGCTTTAAAAATGGATGCCATCATGCAAATTGTCATCAGGGCTATGAAATTCATAAAGAGTAAGGGATGGAATTATTGTTAATTCCAGCAGTTCCTTAAAACCGTGGATGTTAACCATGCGCCATCATTTACTTTTTAAAAGTAAGATGGCTAACTCAAAGCAAAATGTTGAAAAAATTGTATGATTTATATCAGGAAATCAAATAATTTCAGTATCAAAAACAAAATTTATGACAGAACTTGACAATTAAAATTGATGTGCAGATTAAGCATTTTTAGTGTATTTAGCTACTCACTTAAATGAATTAAACCTGCATCTGCAAGGTAAAAATCAACTGATCAATGCTATGTTTCAAACCGTAACAGTGCTCCAAGTGAAACTAAGATTATGACAATCTCTCATTAAGGTAAACAATTTTATTGAGCACGGTCCTGTGAACAGTGAAAAACATGCATCCTTGCTCTACAATTAGAAACAGGAAATAGAAAAGTTGTCAAGATTTCTGGAAAAATAATTAATATTTTAGCACATTTGCGACTCTATCTTCAATCAATGTAAATATGTTACCAGCCAATTGTCAAGTGGAATGCACCAAACTGCAATGTGACGTTCAAACTAAAGAAAATTTTGATCATGTCTCTTTCTTTGTTACTTGACTTTTGTAAGGCCCGTCTTCCCAGAGACAAATATCCCTCACCTCACAGTCATGCTTTTTGCGTGTCCTCACTTTTGAGTAGCACCTACATTTGTAACCACGTGTTTATCAAGGATGAAGCTAAAAAAAAGTAAAATCGGAAGCAAAATATCTGGTGAGCACCTTGAGAACTCACTGAGAACTGCAATTACTTCCATTGAACCAAAAATAGAAGCACTGATTTCACAAGAACAAGGTCAAGCATCGCAGTAGTTTTACGTTTGTGTTTTCATTTTTAATGTTATAATTAAAAATTACAAACTGAATGCCTGGCAACTTAAGGACATTAATTATACTACATTAGTTTATATGTAGCCCAAGACAATTTCTCTTCACTCCCTGTGGCCCAGGCTAGCCAAAATGTTGGCACCTTCAAGTTTTTATGACAGCCCTTCTTTTTCAGTCTATAAGTAGACTCCACTGGTCAACTTTTACGTGCTGAACCAGCCTTGTCTACTTTGGAGTTATGTAGCGTATAATTTTACATATTGATGACTATTCACTAAGAATTTTTGCGTCTTCACTAGGACCTTTCCCTTTTCCCTGTTATCTATCTAATTTTAGTAGCAAGGAAATACTCTATTCATAGAGTAAGATGAAAGCATTTCCTCCTTTTCTATTTTCTGGAAGATTTTGCAAAGCTTCACAGCATTAAAAGATATAAAACTACCCCTCTCTGGAAGACATTGTGTGGAACCAGTGAGAATTCTTTTGACAGTTGAGAGTTCCTTGTGAAACCATCTGGGCCTAACGATTTGTGTGTGTGTGTGTGTGTGTGTGTGTGTGTGTGTGAGAGAGAGAGAGAGAGAGAGAGAGAGAGAGAGAGAGAGTTTTTAATTACTGATTCAATTATCTTAGTTGTGAAGTGGATATTCAAGTTATCTATTTCAAATCATGGGAACTATGGCACTATTTTTTGAGGAGTTGGTCCTTTCCCTACATAGTCAACATCTGCGTGCAACTGCTCCCAGCATTCCCTTCTGTCCTGATGGAGGCAAGGTCTGACACAGAATCTTGTCTTTCATTTCTGATACCAACCACTTCTGTTTTCTCTCTTTGGGCAGTCCTGCTAGAGATTTGTCAATTTTCATAATCTGTTCAAAGATTACTAATCTTTTTATTATGATATGATCCGTATATGCACCAATTCCCCGAGTTTAATGTAATTATTAGGCATCACACGTACATACTAATAAACAGAATAACTGGGGAGAGGATGAACTAACACAAAGAAAAAGAATCGGCCTTTTATTTCATGTACTTGTGTCTTTATTATCGCCCCTCCGGCTTGCTATGGGCTTATTTTACTTTTCTCTTTTTAGTTTCCTGTGGTGGAGCCTTAGATTATCTATCTGAGAACTTTTGTCATGTCTATTCAATGTCGTCAATTTCTTTTTTGGCACTGTTTTAGCCATTCCTGTACATTTTTGATAATACACGCTTCATTTTTATGTTTAGCTCAGTGCATTTGAAAATTTCTCCCTCTTTGACTTATGAAATATTTGAAAGTGTATTGTTTAGATTCCAATGTTTCCCCAAATATGTGGAGAACAGTATCTCTGAAAGATAATTTTTCAGCTATCTTTCTGTTGATCTCCAGCTGAATTCTTATGATAATTCATTCCTTGACAGGATATAATCTGTACAATTTTAACTTTATAAAATTTATTGAGGTTTACTTAATGACGCAGGGTATATAGTCTCGATACACATTTTGCGGCTCTTGGATGCATGTTCTTCTGCTGTTGGGTACAGTGCTCTAGAAAAGCCAAGTAGACCCCGCGGGTCTCCCCTCAGCCCGGTAGCAGTCGCTCACAGCCTTTCTGTCCAACCCTGCTCCCACGTGGCTGCTGGCTTCGTGGGCCTAAGCACAAAAATGGGCCATTCGCCCCAGCTCTTCAGTCGGAAAGCAACTCTGGCACGCACGTAAAACCATGGTCAACTAAATTTGCCTTGCTTTTCTCTTGTTAATCTGTCTTTTGTTACAGGGTGTTGGTGGTGACTCTTATGATGGGCAAAGAAAGGGATCACCCCCCTTTCCACCCCAGCACCTCCAAAAGACTCCAGCCACTCATGAGCACAAACTCGAGAAGACGGGCACCAGATCCCCCACGTGCCAGAATGGAGGAGGCAGGCTCACGTCCACTGTCACTGGCCTGGCACACACACATCTCATGAGTGTGTCCTCACTTGTCCCCGCTGGCAGAGGCATCCCACAGTGAGTACTCCATCACATACGGTCATTTTGTTCCTTTCTTTCTCTTTTCTCTTGCTTGCTTTCTGTGCTGGGACCAAATCCAGACTACGGAAGCTCTCTGCCAGTGAATTACAAACCTTATCCCTAATATTCTCATTTAATAACTTCCCTCTCATCCTGGAGAGAAGAGCAGTGGTGCTGCCTAGCTTATACACCACTGAATCTATCCAACGGCACGTGTCCAATAAATATTCGCTGGATGGCTACATGGACAAATGAATGAAGGACCTCTGCTAAGAATTAATAAGCAAGCACAGGACTTGCCCTACAGCTTGCTTTCTTATCTAAGTAATATTTTCTCAACATAAGCTAAAAGCAGATAGCTCCCACTTCACATTCACTGTATATCTATATAGAAACGATAGCAACTGCCGAGCCCTATGAGTTCACAAAGTGCAACCACACGTGGTGGAAAATATTTTAGACATTCCTTAAACATCATTTGCAGAAGCTGTTGCAGTGGATTGACCTCCTGTACTAAGCCCAGCAGACAAAACCAAAACGGAGTCATTTGTGCCAAGGTTCTCACCCCCAAGCTGAACAGAGGGGCTCATCTGCTCTCCAGAGCAATTAGAAGAGTGAGGGGTAAGAGTTAAGTCCCCAGCAAGCGCCTTTCAGAGGCACGAGGAAGAAGTTTCTCCAGCCTTGATCCTTACCAAAAAAGTAACTTTGGAAGACCAGTCCCTTTTCCTTCCCGGATTTCTTTACGCCCCTTTCTGCCCAGGAGGCCAACATCCTCTGATCGCTTCACTGGAACAATCTTTCTATTTTATAGGTGAGGTGTTGCTCAATTGCAAACAAGAGAACTTTATATTAAGTTTGTCATAGTGTTGTCTTTTGACAAATGCGAACTCAGGCTCACCTGCGAACGCACGCAAACGCCCTTAATCAAAACAGGGTCCAAGTGGAGAAATTCCCAAGTCCACCGAAGGATGGGTGGCCACACGCAGCGCGAACCCAACAGGACAGAATGCGCGCCAACCCTGGCGGCTCGGGCTTCCTGATGCTTGTCCTACATAGGAGCAAGTGTCACATATGCTGAAAGTCCATTGCTATCAAACGTCCAGAGACTACAAATCTGAGACAGGAAGCAGAACAGACTGCCTGGTGCTGATGGAACTGCTCTAAAAGCCTGGGGGGCGACGGGCTGCAACCTGGTAACTTCCCTGACACTCAGCTGAGTGTGCACTGAGCATGGGTAGGTGCTAGTGAATTAAGCTATATTAGCTTAATTCACAGTAAAGATCCTAAAATATTAATGTTAAGATTTAACACAACCAATGGGGTCAAATGAGCTCCAAGATTTTCATCTCGCGGGAAAGGAAGTGGCTTTCACAGCTGCCCAGAATTTCCTTCTTGTTAAAACCGGGTCTGGATGTCCTGGGATTTAAAAGCCGGTAGGGTTATGTACAAAAAAAGTGACGCCTTGGGTCTGTCTGCAAGGCTGAGAGCCTGGCTACTCCCACCTGCAAAAGTCACTCTGACGTGAGTTAAGTCCACACTGCTTTATTTATGGGAAAACTGTGCAGGAATTAAGATTGAAAATCAGGGAACAAAAGACGGGAGCTCAGGTATTCTAGGGAATTTCCATGTTAGTCTCTTGGCAACTGGAGCCGAATTTGAATAATTTTATTTATCCATAAGTAATGGTAGTTTTTTAAAAATAAAGCTTGGGTTCCGCATTCATTTGAGTTAAGATTGGCCTTTCCCCAGAGAAAGAGCTATAGTGTGGTTTTCCAGGCAAGAGCTCACCCCAGGAAGGCAGGCATGCATTTTATCAAAATAGAAAATGTGGTTAAAAAAAGAAATAAAAATGGTCTTTTTTTTAAATCCCAGGAAAGAAAATCCATTTTAAATAGTGAGATACAGAGAAATGCCTGCGTAGATAGTGGCAGTGGGCTTGCAGGCACACACTTTAGAGAGAGCACGATCGTTAAGGAGAGGGCAGGACAGCTGGGCAGCAGGAGTCCAGAGAATGACACCCGCTTTCCTTCCTCTAGACCCCCTCATTTGTGTGACACCCTCTCCCTTCTGGATGTCCAGCTCTTACCTGACCCGTGTGCCCTGAGGCAGGGAGCTCAGCTTGGACCAAAGAACAGTGGACTAGCGAGCCATGGGGAGGGGCGGGCGGCTGTGACCCTCCGGTCACGGCAGTGGCCTGTCAGGGTTCCCAGACATGGCCTTCCGGTCTGGCCCCTCCCTTGGTTCATGCAGATGGCCCTGGGCCTTCCAAGGCTAAGGAAGGTTTTGAATCTGCCAGTGCGTACCGCTGTTGGCTAAAATCAGTCTCACACTAGGTAAGAAAGTGCACAGAACGAAGAGATTACAGTGCTAACTCGGCCTGTCTTCTGAACCGAGTCAAGAATCCTGATCCCCAGACTGCCTGCTGCGCAACAGCCACAGGTGGGGACACCGGACCCGGGAGAGTTCTCATTCTACAGGCCTGCAACCTCAGCACCGTCAAAAGCTGAAGCTGCAGGGCCACAAGTTGGCGCTCCTCCAAGAAACGAATGCTAGCAGTTGCTTGAAGAGAGGTAACTGGGAAGTCGGAGGAAGGGAGGGAGGGCTCTTCTGTCCTGTCTTCGGATGACAGAAATTTGCAGCAGCTACTCAGTAACTAAGTTGAACTAAAAAGACAGAATACTGTGTGGACTCTCCTGTTATAATTTTAAATATCCGGTAACGAGATTGTGTCCTGTGAGATGACATCAGGCGAACCTAAATGAAGCATCACTTTTATTTCCTGAGCCACTTCTCAAGTGCTCCACGATACTGACTATTTATAGACTGGAGAACAGGACATTAAGGAAGGAGACAAAGGAGGAGTGGGGTGGGGGAGGGGTGAGAAGAACTCATCTCAGAAAAGTTACAGGTCTGGCTGCAGCTACGAATTCAGAAATATTACTTGAAAGTAAACGGACCTCGACACAACTCACTTTTTAATAAAAGCCCATTTCAAAAAAGATGATTAAATGAACCTGTAAAGCCAGGGCTCATGCCTGTCATCCAGGACTCTAGGAGGCTGTGTGGCAGGAAGTTTGCAAGTTCGAGCCCAGACCGGGAAACTTGGCGACTTAGTAACTTGGTAAGATATCGTCTCAAAAATAAATAAATAAAATACAAAACGGGCCGAGGACGCAGTTCACTGCCAAGGCCCTGGGCTTGGTTCCCAGTACCACATACAACACAGAGATATGATAAATAATTTTTTTAAAAGCTGTGAAAACATCCCTCTTGACACGGGTACAAACAAGGTCAGACCTCTTACTAGTGACACTTACCAGAATAGCACTCTATGCTCAGTGGTGTGCGCACACCTTCTAAGCCATGACTGTTCAAACAAAGGAATTTTAAAAGCTCAAAAAGCTACCTAAATATGCATCAGAACTTTATATAACTAGAATAAACAGTAACAGCAGATGTTATATTTAGCCCCTCTACCCCCAAGAAAATCCCCAACAAAATCTCCCAGTGCTTTTCTGCAGAATTCTGCCGCTGCACAGCGCTGCACTGCGGTGAGGTCGAGCCTGGAACAGCCCCTCTGGGCTGAGCAGGCCAGCAGCAGCGGCCAGCGCGCCGGTGGCTTCCCATTCATCACTCTCAGCAGTCCGCAGAACAGTTAAGCCACCAGGTGCAGCAAATTAGGGAATTAAGTTCCTCTTTCAGGTCAGTGAACCCCAGAAGTCACGTGCCCCCCAGACCACACTGGTCTCTAGGCCTGCTAATCCTTAACCTAATCATGTCACTTCCCCCAGTTTCAGGACGCACATGAAAGCGTGGAATTTATTCACTTGTGTGACGGAGAACCCATCTGTGCTGTGCCGAACCAGCAGAGGGAGGAGAGGTGGGCAGGGGTTGGGACGGGCCCTCCAACAAGGCGCCCTGGCATCAGGGGAAACTGCAGGGCTCTGATGTCATCCAGCTTTCTCCCCTGATGCAGCCCACGACAGACTTCCGGGACAGGATCTCCTCCTGAAGCAGGTCCTTAGATGCTCAATACAGTCGCTCTCTCTCCACCCAGAGGGGAATGGCGTCCTGATCTCTGAGGACACAGAGAAGGCGGTGGTCAAATGGTCATGCTGGCCTGTGAGGCGCCCCGCACTTCCCTACGGGTCACACCCCTCACGTCCCACCGTCCAGTCTACCTCCCTGCCCCTGCCTCCTCTCCACGCAGCTCAGCATAAAGCCACGCGGGTTTCTTGCTTCCTTGGGCTTTCATTCCTGAAGTTTCCTGATCAGATCGAGCCCTCTTTTGTCACGGGGGTCTTGGCCCCAAACCTTGTACCAGGTGAGGAAAAGGTGCTATTTTTCCTCCCCTATCACAAAAGAAGCACAGCGTTCAGAATGGTGCAAGGTGCTGGATAGCGCACTGAGATGACCTCACATGTGGGGTCTACTCCAGGGAAGGGGACTTGCTGTTCAAAGGGGGTCTCTGCTCAGGTGACCTCGCTCTCCCCTGAACAAGTACATAATCCTTGGGACCTCAAAGCCTGAGGTACTACATGAGTCAGATCCACATCTGAGAGTAGGGAAGCAAAGCTGGGCTAGATTCTGTCACCGGAGACGGGCTCACGCCCTCTGCCATGTGTTCGAAGGGGTCAAAGAATTCTCCAGCTCAGAGTTCCAGGCTGGACTGCCTGACTGGAGCCATTGGGCCTTCAGTAGCGATGCACTTTCTGGGCATACTCAGCCCTGCACAGGCAGATGGCATGGGAGAGCTGTACTGTGAGCTCTGCAGGAGCACCCCTCGGGGCTAAGGCCCACTGCTCTGCTGCAGCAAGTTCACAGCTCAGCCTGACCTGGTGCTCACAGACAAGAAATGCCTCCGTGCTGGGCCGGGGAGGGGCCGCCCCAGGGGCGGAGGGGGCGGCTGCCAGGAGCATTCCTAGGCCTCACCCCAGGCTCTGGCACTGGCCAGAATCGCACTCTCGACTCAATGGTGGAGCCTCCTGGCCTGGAGCCGCGACCCTGGGTGCCCTATGGCCTGGCCACTTGCTCTGCAGAGGGGGCAGGATCAGAGAGAAGACAGTGCTGGCACATGAAAGGCTCCCGGTCTAAAACTGTTTGGGACTCTGAGACCTCAGGAGGACAGGTTTAGACCAGGAACCATTTTCACACTCTGCCTTTGATTCACACTTTAAGCCCGAACAGAGTAAAGCAGTGGGAAAATTCTGAAACAGAAGCATAAAAAATGATCACTAGAGGTTGGGAAGAGTGTCCGGGTGTGCGGCGGGGCAAACGGAGAGGCTGGGTTGGACCAGAGCACATCGCATCCATGTGCCGAAGCATCACCCTGAGCCCCATTAATATTCACAACGCACGTGGCCCGAAAATAAATCTTTAAAAAAGCAGCAGAATGAATTTTCATCATTTCCCTATATCGTTACTACGTGCACCTTAGTGTAGAGTCGTTGGTCGTGGGTGAACGAACCTCCCAGCTGCACCGTCTCCTCCAGGCGCCAGCACCTTTTCCACCCAGACGTCCCCATTCACTGCGCAAGAGCCAATCACACGCTCTGCCTCTCTTTATTGGATGCACAGGGGAGGGGTTACAATGGGCCTGCAGCGTGCGCAGGGCACAGAGAGCGTTCCCAAGGGCTTCTGGGTGACAGGGGCTCTGAAATGGGTGGACCACGATTCCAAGTGGCACAAAATCAAACCAGCCCAAACCACAGCTTTACGGCGTTCCCAAGTAGATCATGTAAACAGTTAAATTACTAAGGCATTATTCAGATAAAAATACTTCCACGACAATGGTATACAAAACAAAACATATAAATTACATTTAAGGCCTGTACATGATTCTTAAACAAAAAAAAAAAAAAAATACTGCGTCCTGTACAATTCTGCTTCCTTCTGAAACATTCTAAACCCAAGAAACACGTTCCCTTGAATTCCACAAAAGTGGGCCAAGTACACATGCAATACAGGTAAAACCACTTCACAAAAATACAAAATTGCGCTGGTTTCTGGAAAGGCACGATTCGCTTGCACACAGAATGCTCCCGTGTTAGAAGCCCTCTTCCCTGGGGACCCCCACAGGGGCAGCATCCTGCTCCTCTTATCTTTGGCTGCGAAAGGGAAGATACCATCAGGGAGGCAGGAGGCAGACAGGGCTGCCTCCACGCTCCAAGCCGGAAACTCCCACACCCGAGGCGCTGCCTTGCTACCTTCTGCAGTCCTGTTTTCCCCAAGTTTCTAAGTATGTGATCCATATACCATATGGAACGAAGATGCCACTTGTGTTTTTGCAGCTTACTACCAATCTACCACCAGGATAAAAGCAAACAGCAGTGCTGGGTCACCCCATCCTGTGACCCTGAGGGGGCCTGGCTACGGGCCCCCTCCCCCAGTGCAGGCACCACAGGCTGAAGAGACCTCCAGCCAAACAGGGCCCACGGCAGCAGCTCTGGGCGCAGACAGCAGACCAGACAGGTGCAGGATTCCACACCGTGTCAGGTCGCCAATGAGTCTGCAAACCAGCTGACAGTCTTTGGGCTATGGAACCATTGTGGTTTGGACTCCTCAAAGGCGGCTGAAGTCCCTGGCAGGTCCCAGCAGGGACTTTGCTCCAGGTGCTCTGGGCCTCAAGTGTCCTCAGGCTTCCAGCTGGACCTGGGTGTCATCCACCTGGAGAGCGTCACTGTCTCCCAGGAGCTCCGTCTCTGGGACAGAGCCTTCCTCCTCCTCCTCCGCTTCCTGGACCGGGCTCTGGGCCACGTCTTCCGAGATGTTCTGTGCATCCTCTGTCCCCTCAGAGAGCAGGGCTGCCCTGTCGGCCACGGATGTGTTGGAGGGCGCCGTGGTGACATAGCCCGTGCTGGTAGAGCCGCTGCCACTATGGTGCGAGCTGGGCTTGGGGACCATCTGTGGCGGCACCTGCTGTGGTGCCATCTGCATGGGGATCTGCACTGGGTAGAAGTTGGGCAGGTAGGCCCCATAGGCTGGCACTGGCTGGTAGCCGTTGACAGGGATGTAGAGCTGGGGCGGAGGCACCATGGGCCTGATCTGGCCCTTCATGGGGATGAACGGGGGCTGTGGGAAGGGCTGGGCCTTCTGCTTGGGTGCCACATAGTGGGCGTTGCTCACGTTGCTCACAGGGCTGGTGCTCAGGGAGCTTGTCTGCGTGGTGTTGCTGGCCCCCGAGGTCTGTGCCGAGCTATTGTAGTTGGACAGGTTGCCCCAGGCCCGGAGCCGGCTATGGATGTCCTTGAAGCGGGGCCGCCGGCTCGGAAGTTCATTCCAGCACTCGATCATGAGGGCGTAGACCCAGGCAGGGCAGTCATCCGGGCAAGGCAGCACCTGCCTGCTGCGGATCATCTGCACCACATCCTGGTTGGAGTAGCCGCAGTATGGCTGCAGGCCGTAGCTGAAGACCTCCCACAGGAGCACTCCATAGGACCAGATGTCCGAGTCGATGGAGAACTTGCCGTACGTGATGGCCTCGGGCGACATCCAGCGGATAGGCAGCAGCGAGGTCCCCATCAGCTTGTAGTAGTCGGCAGAATACACTTCACGGAAGAGACCCAGGTCCGAGATTTTCACGGTCAGCTTGTCATATACGAGCACATTGCGCGTGGCCAGGTCCTTGTGGACCACGTGGTGGCTGGACAGATACTCCATTCCAGCAGCAATCTGCGCCGCCACGTGCACGAAGTCGGGGGGCTCCAGGGCAGACTTCACAGTGCGATCGTCGTCGGTGCTGCCCACGTCTGAGTGCGGCGAGCGCATGACCAGGAACTCGTGGAGGTCGCCGTGTGGGCAGTAGCTGAAGATCACGCTGAGCGGCTGGTCCTTGGCCGCGATCCCCAGCAGGCAGATGACGTTGGGGTGCTGCAGCCGCGCCCGCAGCACGGCCTCACGGCGGAACTCCTCCCGGAGAGCCCCCTCCGCTTTGTCCTTCAGCGTCTTGATGGCCACCGCCTGGGTCTGCTCTCCTGGGGAAGGCCCAAACAGGTGGCCTTTGTAGACTTTCCCGAAGCGATCCTCCCCCAGCTCCTCCATGAACCGCACCGTGGACAAGTTGATCTCCTTGAGTTTGGCCTGCAGAAAGAAAAGCCCTGAGTTAAGCCTTTCTGTCGTAGCAGCAGAGGAAGGAGAAGTCAGTCGGCGAGGACGGTCCCTAGGAAGGGCAACGTCCTTGTGCCAGCCTGGCCAGCTTGGCCCTGCAGAAGACTCACCACCCTGCCCATCCCAGGCATTGCTCCCTAGTTAACTTTAAATATGGCTCTGACGCTGGGAGGCGGCCTTCCCTCTGAAACCTCCCACAGTCCCAACCGGGCTACACATGAGGTATCACCAAAATGCAGGCAAGATGCCACTGTGGCTGCCCTTCCCACTCACGCGTGCAAGTGTGCCTGGGTGGGTGTATGTGCCCACTCATAGGCACAGACACGCAGCCACGGCCACGCCCGGTCACCCTGGCGTCCCTTCTAGCTGTTTCCTCCACAGTTTCGTCATTTCTGAAGCCCAGCTCAGCCGTTCCACAGACCTCCTTCAATGGACCTGCCTCCCTGTCTCCAGCACATTTGCCAAGTGCACTTTGGCAAAGCACCCTACATGGAACATGGGTCCTCGGGACCCTGCCTGTCTCAGCCCCCACGCCACCTGCTTCTTCCTGCACTGGCCTTGTCAGAGGCCCCGGGATGCCAGCCTGGGGCCCTGTGTCCCTCCTGAAAGCCACTCCTGCAGCTACTACGCGACGGCCCCTGGGGAAAGATGGACGAGCCAGCTCTGACCACGCCCCGTCTCAGCCTGGTGGGAGCTGTGTCCCCTGAAGCCTGCGACCATGTAACTCTTTTTCTTGAAGGTTGGTGTGGTTGCAGCCCATTCTCGTCTGTGTCCCTCTCCCGCCTTCCCACCACCAGGAACTCTCAGAATGGGCACAGCATTTCAGAAGCAGCTTGTTCTTCCTACTTTCACCAAGAGATTGCTAGTCTATCCTCTCCCAAAAAACAAAATGCAGTGAAACCAGCCTGATTTTGAAAGCCAGCTAAAAAATAGGTGTCGGGCCTCATAAGTGCCACAGGAAGCCCCCAACTGCGGGCAGCTTGAGCTCTCCTGTGGTTTCTTGTGTCACCTGAAACACCTGAGTGGCCAACAAAGCCCCCGGGGCCATAGGAGAATGTAGTCTAGGCAGGGGGAGGACGCACTGAGGATTCCAAACCTGCCTACTGCCCATTTCTCGGACCCAACTATGCTCACCGCTGTACCACCAACCCCTGCTGCTCCGTTCTTTTCTTTTCTTTTGAGGCAGAATCTCACTCTGTAGTTCAGGCAGATTCAAAACTCACTACGGAGCCCATGCTGGCCTGAACTCATGGCAATCCTCCTGCCTCAGCCTCCTGAGTGCTGGGATTACAGGCGTGTGCCACCATGCCCAGCATATGAGGTGCTGGGGAATCGAACTTGGGTACTTAGCGCTTGCTAGGCAAGTGCTTTAACTGCTGAGCCATTCCTCCAGCCCTGGCTGATCTTTTCTACAGGCCACAAGTACCTGGTGTTTTGGAGAAGCGAGGGCAAAATGAGGAAGAGCTAAAAGAGTTACATGCTGTGTGTCGGGAAATCAAGAGACCTAAGGTACCAGGTGACCATTCCCTGGGGCGTAAAGCTGGAGGGGCTGTAGCTAGAACCCATGGGCAGGGACCTGTTTGTGCTGGCTGATGAGGGGCAGCTCCATGTCCTGGCTGGGCGAGGCCATCAGCTGGCGCCTCTGTGGGGCCGACGCAGAACCCTTCTGCTTATTCCGGCACATGCAGACCAGGAAGAAAAGGCAGGCGATGACCAGGGGGATCGCGATGCTTGGAACCAGGATGTAGAGAACGCCCATCTTGCTGCTGTCCCGGGGACCTGGGAACAACCAGAGAGGCCTCGTGACTGTCCAGGCAACACCCCTCTTGTTTACTCTTGGCTCTCCCCATCAGCGGCCCACTGCCCATCTCCACCGACACACTGAGGCCCGGATGGAGGGTCAGGTTCTTTATACGAAGGGGCACAACTATACCAACTAAGAAAAGGGGGATGCACCAAAACCAGCACATCCTTCTGGAGACCAGCAGAACACACCCAAAGGGAAATGAACTGTACTATGCAGTGTCAAATACAAATGAACTCAGATGGTCTTAATTTCGTTTCCCGATGCATGGGCATCATGGGAAGTAGGTGCCTGGCTCCGTTTCATTTCCACAAAGGTCCCTCTGCCACCGGCAGGCTGCTGAAATAACAGAGGAAATTCCTGGGACACTCCAGTCCTCAGTGGGGGCACAGTGGTGCCAGGACTGCAAATGATCTTTTTTCACGTCCAACGTTCAACTGGTTTTTAAATAAATTTTATATAATAATAACATGTTTTAGGAGAATAATTAAAATTCATTTGATTAAAACTCATGGGAAGTTCAGGAGAT
Organism: Ctenodactylus gundi; assembly: GCA_004027205.1. NCBI lineage: Eukaryota > Metazoa > Chordata > Mammalia > Rodentia > Ctenodactylidae > Ctenodactylus > Ctenodactylus gundi. The sequence continues at coordinate 892,299 of PVKB01000072.1, read as the reverse complement.
TGCCCCGCACCCATGCAGGAGCTGCAGAGTTCTTGCAAAGCAAGGTAGACTGACATTCCCAGAGTTCAGACTTTTTTTCAGAGACAAGCAATGCTATGTCTCCCTCTAGAGGATTTACAGGGAGGCACAAATTGGTGCCCCAGGGACTGCAGCGGGGCTGGTCCTGGAACGGGCAGGATGGGGAGAAGGCAGGCAGGCGGCTGCAGGGGTTTTACCCCTTCAGAGACAACTCCCCCTCAACGCATGTATACCTTAACAGTAGGTGGCATAGTTTAGAGGCTGACCTCTCCCCCTACGCAAGGTGGAAGAAGGAAGGCTCTCCACAGGGAAGGAGGGAGCTACAGGGTTTTTTGGTTTGCCCTTGACCTTTCTAAATAATCACACCAAACTCAAAGAACTCTATGATCAGGAGCAACAGGACCCCACCTGGAATCAAACAAGTCACTTCTGGCCAACGTGATATCCGAAAGAACTGATTCGGTCTAAAAATGAGCACTCTAGTGCCACAGTATAAACAACTCATTGTCTCAAACTCAGTCTTGTCTCAACTCTGCCTCTCAAAGTAAGAGAAAAGGAATGAAAGAGCAGACAAAATTCTTCTGTCCCCTGCTCAGCCACCCTCTCCCCAGGAGACCAGGAGGCAAGGGTTACAGAAGTCATGGGGACAGTAAAGACTAGACCTGGGTCACTCCTTGGTATTGGGGGCTTCTGGGCCCCACATAACAACGCCCGAATGTGGGTCTTGTCCACACAATCACAGGATCATTTTTCATTATCTCTTAAAAAACCGGCAATACAATGCATGCTTCTCCGGAAAAGATTATAGTATTACAAAAATGTGGGATTTATACATAAATATTCATAATGGCCTTTCTCACCTGGGGCAGTCACACTACTCATAGGTTAAAACTCAATTCTGTACTTGTATTTTAGACTTAATTACACAAAATAACCAATATTTAACTATTTTAGCACACAGAATCTGTAGTTTCATACAACAGAATTACAACAGAATTTTAAATACACTTCATTTTAAATAGAACTGAGGCATCTACGTCTTCCAGTTTCTAGTTTTAGGGCAGAATATGGTATTCTGGATATTCTGGGACATTTCATATTCCAACAGCCAAATTGTTGTGTTTTCTTCCAGCTGCACACGATTCCCTGGTGTGGACGTACTTCCCCTATCCCATCCAACCGCTTAGTGGTTCTCAGTCTGTCTGATATTTTACCTCTCAGAACTGATTCTGCAAGAAATATCCTTGCATTTCCACATTCTAAGTGCAAGTATTTCTGCAACCTAAAATTCCAGAGATTGCTAGATCAAAGAATCTACATATTTATATTTTTCTGTATGTTTTGTTTTATTTTTAAAAAGTACTAGCTGCTTACTTTAAAATCTTGTATTTCATCACTTCTATCGATTTAGATTGACTTGTGTTTTCTAAAATTTCACACCATGAAAAACTGATGGCTGTGCACGAGCACACGCACCACATACTCACACTTTCACTCACTGTGTTTATCAGAAGCAAAACAAAGCAATAAAAGGGTGGCCTCAACATGGCTCTCACCCTGTGGCCTGTTTTTTTTTTTTTTTTTTTTTCCACCCTAGAAGATGTCACTTTAAAGGACTGTAAGGCTCCAGTGTGGGTAGAGTACAATTTAACTCGCTGTAATTTTATTCCTAAAGATCACTCAGCAATGAACATATATTCATGACTGATTTGGGGAATAAAAATATCAGACTGAGCACCCAGCACTACATACAGAAAAAGGCCCAGAATGCAAACAGCAGTCACCACCGGGTGCTGAGATGGTATGCAAAACACTCTTCCTACCTCTCTACAGTTTAAGACTTTCTATACTGGTTGATACATTACTTTTATAACTAGCAACAGTTTTATTTAAAATGATCACAATGGTAAGATGAGGGTGCTATGGTCCCGGCTGGCTCAAGGCCAGACAAAAGCCCTCACCACAGGCCAACCCAACATCATCAACATTAAAAAGAAAGAGAGAATACATACTACACGGGGGTACGTCACACAGTTCCATGCGTACGTTTTTATTCTGCGTAAAGCACCAGGGGCCTTCCATCTGGCCTCCAGGGTTCCGGCAGTAGGCGTGACCCCCACCGAGCTCGGGAAAGTCAGTGCTGGACAGATGGTGGCTATGTGGGTGCTGCAGGGCCCAGGGCTGGCACTGGTGCCCCGACTTGGTGGTGCTGGCCGTCCCTCTGTAGTCCGAGCCGGAGCCGTTGTAGCACTGATGGTCTAGAGAGGCAGCCATGTTAGGTGACCCAAACATGAGGGCAAAGGACCCACCCTGGGGAAAGAGCCAACTTCCCTCCTTGGTCCAGACAGGAGCAGCAAAACCAGTTTGTTTATGTGCACTCAGACTGGACTTCCAAACCACCAAAGGACTTTACATAACGTCTAAGAGACGCAGCATTAAAAGTAAAGACTTAGAAAGTCTCAGGGTTATAAATAATTTAAGAGCACATTAGGGGGATACACAGGGAAGGAAATCTTACAGAGATTGGTCCTAAAACACCAATGGGACCCACCAGGCACCCACATTCCACTATCCTGAGGATGTCAACACCAACCTCGTGCCTACCTGGCTTTAGAAACAAACTTAAACTACACAAGCAGGAAGGTCCTGGCCCGGCAAGCTCAGAGGCCACTACCACCCCCAACCGTGGCCCAGCTCAGCCACCACCCTGCCAGGGGGAGAGGTCCAGAGCACAGAATGCACATTTGTTGAACAATTCCAGGTGTTTAACCTGTGCACAGTCCTAAAACTTGTCTAATTATTAACTCACTTAATCTTCATTCCGACTCCACAAGGTCAGTACTTTTATTATCCCCATAGAATATGAGAAAATGGGAACTTAAGCAACATGCTCAGGGTCACAGTGTCAGCCATGTCGGTGGAATTTAGAACAAGCAGTCACAGTAAGGTGCTCTGCCCACTTCGGGAAGCCCCCAACCAACTGCAAGAGCTAAATACAGTTATAGAGCCCGGGAGGAAAGAGGGTGTAGGACCCCTTGGCCTCACCCCTGTGGGGACGCAACTGAGTGAGTGGTTTTTCTCAGCAGCAGGGCCACCTGTGCCCGCTACCCCACTGGCCTCAGTCCACACTTCGGGAGATCATGATGTGGGCTCCCCTAAATCTACAGAGAACGTGGCCTGGACACTCTGCCCTTCCTCTCCTACCCGTCCACTCTGCTTTCAGGGAGAGATGGCAGTCCCACCTTCTGTCCCCTGCAGACCCCACAGTGGCCACACCCAGGGCTGAGCTCAGAGGGCCCTGTCTCCGAGGCCCCGTGCTGCAGGGGCAGGCGTCTGGGCAGCCACATCCCTTTCTCTAGTGACATGGAAGGCTACAGGTCCTCCTCCACGTTTCAAGCTCTAAGGCTAAGAATCCCCCACGCTTCAGACAGTAGGCCTCGGGGCAGGCCGTGCTCCAAAGGCCTGGGTGCCGGGGGCCACCTGGCCGCAAGGGTGCTGCCTGTCTTCTCCATGCGCCCTGCAGCCTTCAGAGCAAGAGCTACCACCACTCCCATTATGGAGACGCAAAAGTCTCAGGCTCAAGGCCCGAAACTCCCCTCTCTCAAGTGCACAGGGCCCGCGCAGGTGTGAGCCAAGTCCGAGTGACTCCGAACTCTGCAAGTCTGGATGCCGCGGTGGGGCCCGCAGGGCGGCCTGTCCCGGGCATCCTCCCGCCAGGTCTGGGTGCCCCCCTCCGGATACTCACGGCGACCCAGCCTCTCGGCCGGGATGCCAATGCGCATGCAGTTGGCGGCCGCGGGGCTCTCAGGCAGGGGCAGGGCCTCGCACTTGGGTAGCTGCAGCCGCATCAGGATGAGCGGGTTGGAGCGCGCGATGGTGTATTCCTGGCGACACAGGTCGCTCTCCAGCACCTCACACTCGTCCCGGCACAGCTCGCGGGGCTTGGGCGCCCGAGAACGCGCGTCGCACAGCGGAAACACGAAGTGGCAGAAGGACGGGATGGCGAACTGCGAGCACTGGTCCGACAGGTGCGTGGAGGTGCCGATCATGGTGAAGGCGGCTGCGGGGAAGGCGCCTGGTGAGCGGAGCACCCCGGGTCCCCGTGCTGCCTGCGCTCACCTGCACTGCGCCTTTGGTAGCTTGCCGAGAAGGCGCGGGGCCCAGAAGCCGCCTCCGGGGGCCGCTAAACGCGGGGTTCTGCACGCGCAGGCCCGGAAGCCACGGTCCGGGGACTGCTACCAGTGAGGCCCTGCGGGGCGAGTGTGCAGAGCGCGGGCTGGACATGCCCAGCAGCCCGGCCCCCCGCCCAGCACTCGGGCCTGCCGGGGAGCCCCACGGGGCCCGGGGCACTGTCAGGGACAGGAACTCTGCTGAGACGCAGCGGGTGGCGCGAACCGGCCCCAGGGAAAGCGGCAGGCAAGGACCACGGAGTGTGGGGACGCCGGAAGGCGGGCAGCTGAGCAGAGGGCAGGGCCACAACTCCGGGCGAGCTCTGTCGTAAATAAAAGCAGGGGCACGCCGTGGCTGGAGGCGCGTGAGCCCAGGCGCCAGAGGACAGAACGTGCTGTGGACAGAGCACCGGCCGGCGCTGCGCCCACGGCCCCACTTTTACCTGTGAGAGGCCTGCTCACAGGACTGACCTCGGGCAGCTACAGAGCAGCCTATCTGCCCGCACGCCCTGCGCCGCGGGGACTGCCCTCCAACTGGGGGAGAGACCTGGAAGGCTCTGGGATCTCCCCACGTCAAACTCATGGCTGCCATGCCCAATGCAGCCAGCAGGTGGTGCTGTCGCGGCCATTTAATCCCAGGAGACTCCGCCAGCCATCATGGAGCCGTAGAGGAAGCCCTGTTCATACATTTTCTCATTATTTACTAGGTGACAGGGCAAGTTGGCCGCTGGATCCTTTCTGGGCCTCTTCCTGTACCTGTGCAGTGATCTGCTGAAAGTGACTGGAGAAAGGAAGTCCCCACGGTGCCTATCAAATGGGCAGGAGCTGGCTGGTGGGTCAAGCGACAGGCCTGGGAGCTGCTGCCCTGCCACGCTCCTGTGCCAGCGCCAGCGCGCTCGGATTATACCTCCTTGGTACCCTGGTTCCACCTCGTGGGTACTAAAACGAAGGACCAGCGCACATAGGAGGCTAAGACACAAGAAGTTCTGGATTCGGTGAAAGCACTGAGGCTTGAACCCCTCACTGAGGACCCGGTGATTAAGCGGGAGGGATGGCTGTGAGAAATGCTGGCTTGACTCAGATGAGGAAAGGCTACCTACAAAAGACAAACCTGGCATGTCTCATGAGGTAATCAACTGACAGGCTGTCACAGCTGATCCTTAGACGATTCCTCCCCTTCCTCCTATAAATACATCATCTAAAGTCTTACTTTTGAGAACAGGACTCTCCAGGCATCTAGATCCAAGAACTCACATGCTCATTGCCATCCCCAACCCAAACGTCACCAAATGCCCTCATTTCTAGGGTATCACCATACCAAAGCAGTCTTAACTTTTCTCATCTCCAAACCCCAAGTCAGTCTATGGAGAGCAACTTCAAACTTCATGGGGGCAGACAGGAAATGCTCGGGGTTTAGGTCAGCGATAGAGCACTTGCCTGGCATGACCAAGGCCCTGGGCTGCATCCTCAATATCACAAAAACTAAGCCCAAACTGACAGAATTCTCATTCTGTACTACAGCAAATCACAGTAGCAACTGCCAACTGTTTCTGACAATGATCTCTGATCTCCTACTATTGGGGGAGGTACCTTGCCGCCCAGCCCGCTAACTGATGAAACACGCCAGTGATGACTGTTGGCAGAGAGGCCGGTGCCTGCGCATGTGCGTACTGTCTCCTGAGCAAGGTCTGTGGTGCCCACCTGTGATTCGGTTTTCAATCTCCCCCTGCATCTGGAGAGAGTCCACATAAATAGTCCGGTTCCCAATGAAGCGTGCACAAGCGATGCCCCGGTAAGGCTGGCAGAAGCCGTCCTCCTGATAGTCGTCTCTGGTAAAAACACACAAAGTCCGTAAGTATGCTGGCAGGTGACAGATTTCCCTGATGCTTTTGCTTTAATCAAGCGTTTTATAGTCCAGCAATCTTGTTACTTGATATTTGCCATTTGAGCCGAACACTCGAGTCCACACAGAAATCTGCACAGAGATGTTGGTGGCAGCTTTGTTCATAAAGCCAAAACATGAAAGCAACTAAGATACACTCAGCAGGTGAATGGAAGTCAGAGATATGCCCAGACAATGAAATAGTATCGGAGGCTGACACGAAATGCACTAGCAAGCTACAAAAGACAAGAGGAAATTTAAATGTGTTACTAGTGAAATGTTTAACCGAATGATGATACTCTGGAAAAAGCAAAATTACGGAGACAGAAGAAAGGTCAACGGCTGTCGGGGGGAAGGAAGAGGAGGATAGAATCAGGGCTTCAGGGCCATGGAGCTACTATGAATGCCAGAATGGTGGGGATATGTCACTGTATCCTGGTCAAAACCCCCAGATGGTAAAAGAGAAAAGAGAACACAAGTGTATATTACTGAATTTGGTTCACAATAATTCCTTAAGTGTTGTTTCATCCATTGTAAAGTCTTTTTTTTTTTAATGGAGTATCATTAAGGGAGAACAGGGCAGGAGGACTCCTTGAGGGTGAGGAGGCACGACCAGCGGCCAGGTACACACGGATGGGCAAGCAGTGCATATGCATGCACATAATGCACACAGTCTCAGCACAAACCTTCTCACCTGTGATCTACACCAGAGACTTACAGAATGCCCTCGAAACTTCACATGCCTGGGAGCAAGGTTCCTATGGGAATGACTTTAATTCTCAGGGTACATTCCACTATGATACCAAAGGACAGAAGTCTTTGAAAAGGAGAAAATTAGCACACAGTGTATCATCTCCCGTGTTGAAAGGCACCAGAGGGATTCCAGAAAGTTTGGCCTTCGCAGAATCTGCAAGATGAGGTGCATACATAGTACGACATGTGGCGATGTGGCGCGTCTGCTGCTGCAGGGACAGCAGGGGCCAAGTATGGTATGCACAGGAGGCCTAAGCGGCAATCACGACAGCAGGCCGTTTCCTTGTCCCACAGTCCAGCACCCCTGGTTTCACAGGGATGGCCCCTTGAAGTGAACAGGAAAGGCTCTTTACCCAAGACCCCAGGCTGGAAGCTGTGCTAAATTCTCTTCTGCAGAACCTGTCAGCCCAGCTTCAGCCAGGGAAACCCCCCATTCCAGGTACCTATTGTGCTACACAGCAGCCCCTGAGATCCTGCAGGGGCATGAGGCCAGAGGAATAGGGCAGACTCTGCAGGGCTGCCATCTGCCGGCATATGGGATCACAGTGGAACAGAAGGGCCGGGCCCGAGGATAAGCCTCTCAGGAGTCCCACACACCTATAACCCAGTAGCTTATTTTCTAGACGGTGAAGCCGATCTCATAACTGAACCACCTGTCCCATGTCACCCTGCATATACCATTTCCAAATGATAGCTGGGTGGCATTCAGTTTAATCACATGGATGTATGCTCCTGGTCAGGGCTGTCACAGTGGCTGATCTCTTGAAAATACGAGGTCCCTGTCATGGTTGGGATCTGGAACGTCCCCCACACGCCTCATGTATTTGGATGCCGTGGAGGACCTATGACTCCGTACGCTGTTAAGAAGCAAGGCCTGGTGGGCAAGGCGGGAACACTGGAGCTCAAACGAGACATACACAAACATGACCTTAAAGAGGAACGTATTAAACAAATAATGGCCTTAAAATAAAAATGATTACTGAGTTTATAGATGACGCAAACAAAAAAGCTGGTTGAAGGTAAATGAGGCAATGCAAGATGTGAAGATATTTTGACACAGAAGTGAAAACTTTGAAAACAAGACGAAATCGAGGATACGAAAAGTTCAGTTGAAAGCAAGGAAGCCTGTTTGAGCATTTTGAGGATAGAGCATAAAAACAGGTTAATGAATTAAAGGATGCACGTGAGGACAAAGGCAGCAAGACACCTGACTATAACAGCTACTAGACGACTCAGCGAACCAACCTCAGAATATGGGTACAAGAGAAAAAGCAGAGGACTGCACAAAAGTTATAAAGAATTTATTCACTAAAATCAGAAAATTTCCTGAGAACAGGAAAAGAAATTAATATTCAAGCACAAGAAGCAAATACTACATCAAATAACCACGAACAGAAATGAATCTCACCATATATCATAATTAAAATTTCAGAAATTCAACACAAAGAGAATATGAAATGCAGTAAGAGAAAAACAGACATCGCTCTTACAAAAAGCAAGTCCATTCGAATAAGTGCAGATGACTCAGTGCAAACCTTAAAAGTCGGTAGAGTCTTCTAAGCTTTTAAAAGAAAGCAAATATCAACCCAGGTTGTATCTGGGCAAATTACTCCTGAAAACTTAAAGACAAATAAAAGAAAAATTTTCATGACAAAAGAAATGTATGACTACTCAACCAGCATTGCAGAAACACTGGACAAAAGCAGAGAGAAAAGCAGCACCGAAGAACTCTAGGCAGAGAAAACACTGAAAGGGGAAGTATAATAAAAAGAAAAAACAAACAGTCAACACCAAAGAGTCAAGACAGTGAGAAGATTCAGAAATAATTTTACAATCATAACTCTCAATGTTAATGGTCTTAATTCACCAATCAAAAGGCACAAACTGGCAGAATGCAGCAAAAAGCAAAATCCAACCACTTGTTGTCTGTAAGAGATTAATTTCACCCACAAAGCAGCACACAGATTGGAGGTATCACTCCAGATACTGGAGCCCAAAATCAAAGAGGAGTAGCTTTATTCTTAGATACAGCACATTTCAAGTCAAAACAGATCAAAAGAGACAAAGATGGACACTACATACTGGTAAAAGGTAGAATCCAACTAGAAGAGCTCGCAATTATACACATATATGCACACAATGTTAGTGCACCTAATTACATGAAACAGAAACTATTAGACACCAGAAGTCTAACAGACTTGAACACAATCATATGAGAGGACTACAACACCTCACTCTCACAAATAGGCAAGCCAACCCGAAAAAAACTTAACCGGGAAACATCAGAGCTAAATCACACCATGGAACAAATTAACTTAACAGATACAGACTGTTCTATCCAACATCAACAGAAGATACCTTTTTTGCTCCAGCAGCACATTGGACTTCTTCCAAAATAGACCATATCCTTGGCAATAAAACATGCTTAAATAAATACAAAAGAATTCAAATAATTCCCTAAATATTTTCAGATCACAGTAGAATGAACCAGAAACCAACAGCAAAAGAAACTACAGAAACTATATAAATACATGGAGATTAAATTCATTATTAAATAAGCAGTAGATCACAGAAGAAACCAAGGATGAAATAGAAAATTTCCTAAAGTAAAGTGACAATGGAAACACACTGTACCAGAATTTATGGGAACCACTGAAAGCGGTGGTAAGAGGTAAATTTATAGCCATGAATGCATACATGAAAAAAAGAACAATCTGAAATTTAAAAAAATCCAATGATTCAGCTCAAAGTCCTAAGGAACAACAAAAAGCCAAATCCAAAAGCAATACAAGGGAAGAAATTATAAGGACCAGAGAACAAATCGATGAAATTGAAACAAAAAATAATCAAGAGCTGGTTCTTTAAAAGAACAAATAAGACTGATAAACCCCTGCCCAAACTCACCAAAAGGAGAGGAAAAAATTCATATCACTACATTTAGAAATGAAAAAGTGCAATTACAACAGACAATGCCAAAATCTACAAGATTATAAGAAATTCTTTTGAAAATTTACACTCCAATAAATTTGAAAACCTAGAAAAAATGGATTAAATTCCTAAACATGCATGAGATGCCAATATTGAACCCAGAAGAAAAAAAAAAAAACCCTGAATGGACCAAACCAGGGATAAAATTGAGGCAGTAACAAAGTCTCTCTCAACAAAGAAAAGTCCAGGACCTGAGAGACTCACTACAGAATCTTATCAGAGTGTGATAATGTGATGGAAGAGTTAGAGCTAATGCTTCTCAAGCTTTTCCATGAAACTGAATGAGAAGAAAGACTGCCAAACTCCTTGGATACTAGCATTACCCCGACTGCAAAAGTAAATAAAGACTTAACAAAGCAAGAAAACCATATGCCAATTTCCTAAATGTACGCAGATGCAAAAAAGTCTTACGAAGATACTTGAAAAGACAATGCAACAAATTATTTAAAAGATCATACATGATGACCAAGTTGGTTTCCTCCCAGGGATGCAAGGTTGGTTCAACATACGTAAACCAATTAATGTAACAGACCATATTAACAAAAGTAAGGGTAAAAGCGCCTTTACCAAAACTCAACATCCACTCACGATAGAAGTCTTGAAGAAAATAGGTATAGAAGGACCTTATCTAAAGTGGATAAAAGCAATTTATGACAATCCTACAGCCAACATCATCCTAAATGGGGAAAAACTAAAAGCATTTTCCCTGAAATCAGGGAAACCACTTCTGTTCAACACAGTGCTAAACACCTTAGCCGGAGCAACCAGGCAAGAGAATGGAATAAAGACCATGGGAAGGACAGGAAGGAATCAAACTATCTTCGTTTGCGGATGACATGATAACACCCAAGAAGACTTCAAAAACTCCACTAGAAGACTCACGGAACTAGTAAGCAAATCCCGCCAAGTTGCAGCATATAAAATACACAAAAATCAATAGCATTTTGCCCCGGAAAAGTGAAAACACATCCATTCACATCCATCTCAAAGCAAATTAAATACCCAAAACCAACCAACTAAGGAAGTGAAGGACCTCTGAAATGATAACTACAATACTCTGAAAAAAGAAACTGGAAAGAACATCAGAAAATGAAGAGATAGCCCTGTTCCTGACAAGCAGAACCAATACTGTCAAAATGGTCAGATTACCAAAAATGACACACAGATTCAATGCAATTCCAATCAAAATACCAACAGCACTTTTCACAGAACTACAAAAAGTGATCCTAAAATTTACATGGAGCCAGAAGAAACTCAGAATAGCCAAAAACTCCTACAGAACAAAAGAAGGATGCATCATGAAACCAGACATCAAGTTATATTACAAAGCAACAATGATTAAAAACCACACGGCATTGGTACAGAAACAGAAAAATAGACCAAGGGGACAAAACTGAGGTCATAGAGACATCCCCAAGCACCTTCAGCCACCTGATCTTTTACAAAGGGCCAAAAACATACACTGGAAGAAAGCTAGCCTCTTTAGTAAACGATATGGGAAAAACTGGTTACCTGCTTGCAGATGAATAAAACTAGATTCACATCTTTCATGATGTACCATAATCAAAGCAAAAGGGATCAAAGACCTAGATATTAAAATGGAAACAATGAATCTGCTAGAAGAAAGACAAGACAGGAAAACCCTTGAAGACATAGGCAAAGGCAAGGACTGTCTCAATAAAATACCTAATACACAAGAAATAACAACACCAAGAACTAACTAATGGGATTATACTGAATTAAGAAACTTCTCCACAGCGAAGGCAACAATCAACAGAACGAAGAGTGAACCAACAGAATGGGAAAAGATTTTGCCAACTACTTCTTGGCGAGAGGGTGATTATCTCCAGAATACAAGGAAGTGAAAAAAGTCACATCCCCTAAAATAAAAGATCTGATCAATAATGGCAAAACAAAATCAACAGATTCCTCAAAAAACTGAAAATATGTGGGGTCTTTCTACCACACAAGGGCCAGAGGAGAGGAAAGGTGAGCGCGCGGCTGGGCCCCCTCGTCCCAAGAGTACCAGACCCAGCCAGGAGTCTGTCGAAGCAGGAACTCACTTTGTTCAGGAAGTACAGAAGCTTATATAGGGTAGAGGGAGAACATGGCAAGGAGGGGAGATCAGGCCATTGGACGTGGTGTCTACATAAGCGAGTGTTAAGCCAATCGGCGAGATGCCCATGCAGGCAGGCGCCGGGCACCCGTAGCAGTAGTATTGGGATCATGCGTGGTCCACCAGGGCGGAAACGGCTTGGCCCAATCATCTTCCTTGGTGAACACCTGAAGTGGCCACACCCAGGATTTCCGACAGGCACCATCTTAGATATCACCCCACAAAAATAGACATCTCATTTGATTTGGCTATACTTCTTCTGAGTGTCTTTCCAAAAGAATTAAAGCCATCATACGACAGGAATACACACATACAGGTATGCTGAGAGCAGTACAGCTTAAAATAGCTAAATCCTGCAAATACCCAATGTGTCCATCAACAGCTAAAGAAGGTGTGGTATATACTCACAATGGAGAACCACTCTGCCATAAAGAAAGATAAATTTGAAAATGGATGCACCTTGAGACTACCACATCCAGTGAAATGGAACAGACATAGAAGGTTAAATATGCCATGTTTTCCTCTGAGAAAAACTGAATTATAAAAATGTAATAGAGAAAAATAAAAGAGAGAGAGAGAGGAAAATAGAAACTTGGTGGAGAAAGACAGGAAATGGTGGGGAGGGGAAGGGCGGGAAGGGAAGTAAAAATGATCAAGATGCCATCGGTACACACACCAGTTTCTCAAGCTGATTGTTACTATTATATATTGCAAATTCATACTAATAAAAAGAATAATTTTGGCAAAATTGCCATACAAAGACTGGGCAATAATAAAGATAAAGTTTTAAAACAACTACACACTAATGTACATAAGACCTCCATGATTGAACTATAACACTTCATGCAGCACTCAGGAGGCTAAGGGAGGGGGACAGCCTGAGTCCCAGGCCAGCCCAGACTACAGAGAGAGACCCTGTCTCCGGTGGTGCGGGAAAGGGAGACAGAGTTGAAACCACAATTCTCTAACTATATGTAATTAAGTTTCAAACATTTAGAAACTCACCAGATATTTGGACATAGCAAACGTAATAGGCTTTTAAATCAAACACAAAAACATAAAATATGAAAGATGAAAAAACCATAGGATGTCAAAAATCCATAGCATGAACTTAAAAGCAGTAACTAGAGAGGAATTTTTAGCTTTAAACACTTAAGTTGGGTATTGTTAATACCTTAAGAAATCTGAAAAATAAGGACAAATTAAACCTAAAGTAATTAAAGCACTGAATCATATATATATATATATATATATATATATATATATATATATATATATTTATAAATCTGAAAACAAACAACAGAAAAATTAAAAGCCAGCAATCAATTCTTTAAAACATTAATTGTTAACATCTAGGAAAATGGGAGTAAGACAAAATACACATTACCACCATCACAATCACAAAGGCACAGGGGACATTATCCAAGACTTTATAAACACAGATCCAATACTTGGAAATAACGACAACTCCTTTGGGAAACACAAAACACCTAAGTATGAGTATGAGTAGAAAGAAACCCTGAATAGCCCCAAATCTCTTAAGGAACTTGAGTCGTAAAAACAAAACACACACACACACACACACACACACAGACCAAAAACCTTTACACAATTAAAACTCTCAGTTAAGTACCAGAAACTGCCAAATACTTAAGAGATGTCAGCATTTCAGCACAAAACTAGAGAAAAAATGCAAGAGTAAAGGACATGCCTCACTCACCTGACATTCGCATGCCTCTGACACAGATACCTCCAAGGACATGAAAAGGACAGTGCAGACCAATATGCCTCATGAGTAACAAGGCAAACACCTCCAGGAGACATCAGCAAATGGGATACAGCAAACAAACACAAGTGACGTGGCGGTCATCAGCAGGGGTTAACCCCAGGAACAGAAGGGCCTTTCAACATCCAAAGCCAACCCACATAGAGAGAAACCACCAATGACCTCAGCTGATACATAACAGAGCAGTTGTCAGCATTCATTCATTTTGAAAACTCTAACGAAACTCACAGAGAACTTTCCTAATCTTTTAACATGGTGTCTGAGAAATCTACAGAGATGGGAAAATAAACATTTTCCCCCTGAAAATGGAAATAAGAGAAAAATGTCTGCTGATCCTTTCTACGCAGTATTTCTACAAACAAGTTAACCATCACAATAAGGTAAAATATACAAAGATAGATGGTTATAAACAGATACATGGGGTATGGTTTAGAAAGAAAGAAAATTTTTATTGTTTACAGACAATATCCTAATTTCCATAGAAAATCCTAAGAAATATATTTAAAGAGTACTTCACCTAATGAGGATTTGGCAAGGCCTCAGGATAAGCTCAATATATAATAATAAAGAAAACAACAATTTGCAGATAAAATTTTTAAAATATAACTTTACAATACATAAAATAGCAGTCATCATAGAGACAAAAATGTGGCAGGGAAGCACTTTGGGCTGGTAGGGTGATAGGCAGGAAAGGGCACAGAGCTCGGTGGAGGAAAAAGTTCCAAAGAGGAATGATAGTAAGGTAGCACATCAAAGTGAACGTGTGTTATGCAACTGCACTCTACCTTTGAAAATGATGAAAATACTTAAAATCAACTTAACAAAAGACATACAAGACCTCCAAACTTGAAAAAGCATTGCAGAAATAAAATTTAAACAAACGGTAATATATACATATTCACAGACTGGAACACTTAATGGCATTAAGATGCCAATTCTCCCAAAGGGCAACACCACTCCATCAAAATGTTAGTGAAATTTCTCCACAAATTACTTTAATTACCAAAGAAATATAACTGTATAATCAGAAAATGAGTCTTATCTAAACTATTAAAAATGAAATTATACACTTACAAATGTGCTATCACAGAAGGAAAAAGTCACAGGAGGTGAAGAACTGCTCCAGATTAAGGCCACCACATTAACACGGTTAGGATCCCATCCTAGGAAAACACAACCTCTACAGAATATTATGGGACAATTAAAAAATCCTGTTAGCCAAGATTTCTTGATCTTATACAATACATGCTGAAATATTACTATAAGATTTAGGAAGAATTATGTTTTCCAGAAAATGGAGCCTGTCTTAAAAACCTGGCACTGAAAAAAAAAAAAAGCAGTTGGCTCTGCTCATCCTTCAGCCTGTATTTGAACTGAGTTGAACTTGATAGAGCTGGTAGAGTCGCTGCTCTACCTACCATCAGATGCTAAGCTGGTCTTTTGCCTGTGTGTGTTCACTTGCCAACAATCAGGCAGTCTGGTTTCTCCTGAAGTCCTTTTTAATTACTGGTGGTTGGTTGGCAGTTTCAATTTTTTTATAGTGTTATTTTCCGGTAATTAGGACAAAGACTGAACAAGACTTAGGGTGACTCTCCCAAAACTGTGATGTAAGGAACTGAACTAGCAGACAGCAAGATGCTTGGGGAGGGCGGGGGTTCAGGTGAGCAGGTCTTTCGATTACCACGCCTGGAGCTCATCGCATGGTTGATGACAGGAGTCTGGTTTGGTGAAGTAACTCAGACGTGGAAATGGTAAGTTCAGGGGCATTAGCATACAGGTAAAGAGAGGCAGAGGTATTAGAATTGCCTGATGCTTTGTAAGTCAGAAAACAAGAGGGCTTGGGACATGGCCCCCGTGAAGGTGATTTCTCAGAGGCCAAGAATTCGTGTTTAATTACTCAGAACAGGCTTTTTCGAAGCACACGGTCTGCGTGCACAGGCCTTCCACCATGAGGCTAGCCAGGAAACACGGCAAACTGGGGCTCTCACACTGAGCCTCCAGGGGGCTCCCTATCCTTTCCACACAGGCCCTTTCCACACCCTAGCATGCTGCATATGTATATAGGCCTCTGCTAATGAAAATGAGCGTTTTAATTTCAAGGAACAGAAATAAAACAAAGCCTACATGCATATAAAATGTGAGGTGGCCTGACACTAAACCCCGGGCACTACTTGCCTGCCACCCAAGTGAGTTCTGAAAACATTTTGGGACCTACAGGAGCAGGAGACACCCTCTCCTGCAGCTTCCATCCTCCATACACACACCCTCCTCAGCCCCACCGCAACAGAGAGGGAAGGAAACGTGCACTTCAGCGGGGGTGAACTCCTCAGCCTCCCAAGACACTCAACACGGGGTCTGAAGTCAGATGCACCACCTCGGCCACATGTGCGGGCCTTCAAGGACAGGAGGCAGGGAGAGCGATCCGTGGGGCGATCTCCAGTGGCACCTCTGCAGGACAGGCCACCCCGATCCACACCAGAAGGGGAGCTGCTTTGCATCTGATAAGGAACTGGGTCAGGGGAAGAGTCCCTGCAGGGATAGGACTGGGCATTCCATGGAGGCCGCTTACTGTCTTCAGCTGGCTAATTTCCAGCTTTCATTTTTTTTTTCGGTCAATTTCCAGAGGTACTATAATCACACCACGAAGGGGTTGTGAGAGATTCTACTGAGACCCGATCCTAATCAAGGACAAGAAAATCACGCCCACAGAAAGAGGAGCTCAGTGGGGGGTACCTCAGGCTAGAGGTATTCCATGGGACTGCTCTTGTGTGACAAAGTCACCCGCCAAAGAGCAGAACAGCAGGCACCACAGGCTCAGGGGAGGGTAGGTAGATAGGGAGATATGAGCTATAGGGCACAAAATTTCAACTAAGCAGAAAGAAACAGTTCAAAGGATCTACTGTACTACATGGCTACTACTGTTAATAATTCATTGTAGAGTTCATGTGTTTTCACCACAAAAATGGTAATGAGATACTACTAATTAATTTGACATAGCAAAGTATATATTAAGACATATACCATACCATATATACCAGAAATATACAGGCTTTTTGTTTTGATGGGGATTGAACCCAGAATTCTATGTATATGCTAGGCACATACACACTGCTGAGCTACATGTTAGTTAACACCTACACTTCTTGTCTACTAATTTAAAAAAATAAAGAGCCTTAAAGTGTAATCTGCCAGTATGAAAACAGTAGATGAATCCAGCAGTGCATTAAAAGAATTGAGCCTTGCTGAGTTTCAGTCTAAAATTGTAAAAGCAGGTCAGTTTTTCAATTAATAGGAAGATTGTCATTGTTATGGTTTAAATATGAAGTATCTCCCAAAGACTCGCATATCGAGGGGTCGATCCCTACTACAACGTCCAAAGGAGAGGTCTAGAGAAATGACTGGACTGTGACAGCTTAACTTCATCAGTGGATTAATTTAATGATGGAATTATAATATGATGGCATTATTAGGAGGTGAAGGTTATTGAAGATGGGCCTAGCTGAAGCAAGTGGATCATGGAGGTGTGACCTTGGAGACTAATCTGACCCCAGGTTCCTTCCTCTTGGGCTGTTCTCTCTCTGTCTCTGCTTCCTGGCTGCCATGAGATGTTCACATTTTTTTCTGTCACATTCTTCCACTCTGATGTTTCCGCCTCACCCCAGGCCTAAAAGCAGACCATGGACGGAGGCCTCTGAAGCCATGAGCCAAAGGACACCTTCCCTCCTTTAAGTGATTCTGCTCAGGTATTTTTCTTTCCATGTCAAAAGCACAATTATATAGCAGAATATTAACACATGAAAGAAGGAAATATAAATGTCCCCTGTGTACTTCCTTCCTCTTATTAGTGACAACAAAGGTCTAAAGTAGAAACAGAAGAAAAGAAAAATATAGGCTTCAGCATGGTGTTGGAAGTTCCAGGCAGAGCAACAAGGCAAGAAAAAGAAGACTTAGAAAAAGCAAACCATATTATTGTATGTATAAGACTTTATTTCCTCTACAGAAAATACAAAACACATAGCAGAAAAAATGAATTTCAAAAAAAGTTCAGCAAGATCAGCACTTCAAATTCACTGTCTTTCTCAGTCACTACTGACATATCACTCATGAACAGAATCTGATAAGAAATAATAATATCATAAGCAAAATCAATTAGATACCTGAAAATATATATGAGAAAAGAAGTGTCCGATCTTAATGAAGAAAATTATAAAACTTAGTGAATGGGGCATAAATCTAAGGAGATGTCTATCGTGAGCATTACAAATAAATAAATGAATGAATAACGATGAAACCAAAACTAAAAACAGAACCGACTGTCAAATCAATGATCAGTTAAAAAAAAAATAAAACTTAATTGCAGAATGAAAGACAACAGTAGAAAATGACAATCTAGATAGGTGTATTACCTACCTCAAGTTAACCTAACAAATACTGTGCACTTGGGCCTAACATGACAGAAACAGTTTTTCTCACATTTCTGAATACTGAAATCTCCAAGGTCAAAGTATCAGCTACTTCGGGCGATTTCTGGTAGGAAGTCCCTCCGGCTGCCTTCTTGCCGAGTTATCAAATGACTGAGAATTCTCTGATGTCTGCTCCTCATTTATAAAGACACTAGTGTGTCAGATCAGACCTCTAACTTTTCTGACCACATTTAATCTTACTCACCCCCAATATTTGATGCAATCAACACACACAGGTAGGGTTTCAATACAAAAATTCTGGTGGGGGTGTGTGCACAGTGCAGCATAAAGCAGTAAGCAAGCAAATGTGCTATATATAAAGCTATACATATCATTAAAGGTTGTGGCATTAGTTTGCCATTAGAATTAAATACAGAATCTACGGGCAGACCCATACGCATAGAAATTTCACATACGACAGAAGTGGTATTAATTTAATGATTATAGATGGGGTAATTCATTGGTGTCAAGGTACAAGAGCATGCAGGCAAAAAAAAAAAAAACACACATTACAGTAGAATATGAGTCTATACCAGCACTAGAAATCAATTCTGGGTGGTGCAAAGATACATAAAAGATCATATCTGGAAAATATTTTAAGACTCTTGGAAAGCAGTAGCAAAAAGACAACCAACCTAGTAGAAAATGGATAGAATGCAGCCTATTTTGGGTTATTTATGGTACTTATTTCCCATAAAGTCATCACAACCTGAATTCGTGAAAACTGAGCTACAGTTTCTATTCCAGTTTTCTGCAAACCTATAGTCACAATATTCAGGTCAATATAACAAAAATAACTTTGTTTTATATGTGTTTCTGTTTAAAGACATTGCACTTGACACATGTAATTGACTTGTTAGCACTGCCAACAGCGTTGTGACTCGCACCTGAACGAAGCCCATCTAACATACACCACACTGGGACCCCCCCTAAGGCACATCCCAGTGTTCCTGTGCTCCGGAAGTCTAAACAGCACTTTGGCACGATGCTGGGGTGTCACTTAAAACGAGAAAATCATTAACCAAAAGCACAAAAATATAACACTACTAGGATACCTGTTCATAGTCTAAGGACTAAAACAAGAAGTGTTACCTATGTGACCACAGCTGAGACAGTGTGTTGGATGACTCCAGTTTTTTTTTTTATATATACCACACTGTGCATGTCTATGAATGATCATGAAAGTAACCCAAATGTTTATTTTGAAGTTACAAACTTTACAGTGAGTAAGTGAATTTGCAACCATAGACCCTGCAAATCACAGGATAGGCAGATGGGAAAAGGTGATTCAATGGCTACAAAGCAACAAGATGATGTTCAACCTCATCATTCATGGGCAAAATCTAACCTAAAATTACCCAAAGTTACTATTTGGCCCAAGACATTGCATTGGCAAAGTGATAATCCCCTCATTGTTGCTGGGACTCTGAGCCCTTGGCCTCTGTGCAGGGCAACAGGGGACTCCTCCCGGTGGAAGAAAAGTGCACACCTGTAGTTCCACCCCAGGTCTCAGCCTTCCGGGGACTCTTCTTTCAGTCTCAAAGAGACCTTGGTCTCAGATCCTATGGGAGATAGTGTGTATCGCCACAAATGAAACTAAACTTCCTTATTAGTCAGTGAGTGACGGAAGTAGCACTGGCTTACCCATTTGAATACTGAGTACTAAATAAAATGAACATGCATTAAATGGATTTTTAGACTGGAAAACCTCCCATGGGTCATGGAATATCTCTTGGGCATCTCTCTGAAAGAGTTAAAGACATCATATAACCATGAGCACCACATAAGCTGGGCATGGTGGCGCATGCCTATAATCCCAGTGCTCAGGAGCCTGAGGCAGGAGGACTGCCACAAGTTAAAGGCCAGCTTGGGCTCCAGAGCAAAACTCTGTCTAAAAAAGAATGGATATAGCATGTTTACAGTAGCATAACTCATAACAACTAAATCTTAGAAGCAGTTGGAATATCTACCAATAGATGAACAGATAAAGAAAATGTGGTATACAGACCCAACAGAGTTCGATTTTGCCCTAAATAAGGATGAATTTGAACCATCTTTAGGCAAATGGATGCACCTTGAGATCATTATGTTTATCAAAATGAACCAGACACAGGTGAAATATCATATGATTTCTCTAATATATGAGAAACCCAAAGCATAAATAAGTAAGAGAGTGAAATAAAAGAGTGATGGTAGGAAGCAAATCTTGTGAAGAAGGAAAAGGAATGCGGGGAAAGGAGGGAACGAGAGAGTGAAAAGAAGAAAGGGAATGTGTGTATAAGCACCAATCCCCCAAACCGAATTCAAGTATTGCAAATATATAGTAACAAAAAGAATAATTTGGGGAAAGAAGAGATATATCAAGTACAGTGACATTTCTGCATGAATGTAAAAATTGTGGAAAGTATTTCTCTGAGCACACGTACGTAAATGACAGAAAAGCCCCTGGTCTGGCCTACCCTGTGTCAAGAAAGGCTATGATGGGCAGAATGGCAAGGGTTCACTGTAGCCCAAATGTCTCGGTTCTTTGCACAAACCATCCATTTAGTTAATCATTTAAAATAAGAAGCAAGTCAACATAAAGACAATGTAAAATATTCTTATGAATAATCATGTAATTTTATAATTCATCATATAAATAAGCACACTTTATATATATATATACATATAGGATAAATATTAATTTTAGTTTATAATTCTATCAACAAATGTTGTATTTACCTATTTCCTATTATGCGTTTATATTACATAATTTTATGCAACTTCTAACATTACATTTGTTTATTTGTTTGCTTTGGTTTGAGGCAGTCTTGCTCTGTAGTCCAGCTGATCCTGAACTCAGTATGTAGCCCAGACTGGCCCCAAACACACATCAGTACTCCTCCATCAGCCTTCCAAGTGCTGGAATTACAAGGTGCTCCACCATACCTGGTTGATGTGGTGCTGGGGAATTGAACCCAGGGCCTTCAAGCACTCTAATCGCTGAGCTAAAGCCCCAGCTCCACGTTACGTTTATGTTGCATGTAAACAAATCTTAATAGCATATACTCATAATGATACATATGTACATATGTATGTATATATGTATTTTTGCAGGGCTTGGAATGAAGTGCATGCAGGACTTCACACATACTAGGCAAACACTCTACCACTGAGCGACATCCCCAGCTCCTAGCATACAGTTACGGTATCACTATAATTCAGGGTACCTTGAAAGTCATCACACATCTACAGTATAAAACATAATACACATTTGTTCATTTCCTCTCCCCACGTACGAAGGCTCTGGGACACTCTGAAATACAATGTTTAATATAAAATATAGAAGTGTACACATATAAAAACTAACCAACTTTTGAAATGAATTACCCTTCTGAAAGCCTCATCACTGTGCCCTCCGTGCACTGTCCTAAGCATGTATAATCATGAAAAGTCACTCAGCGCTAATCCTCACAGAGCGTCCCCTAGCACCCGCTGTCTGTACAAGGCTGCTGATGTTCACAAAGACGCCCAGGCGCTGCACGTTACAGGTGGGCAATGGTCCCAAAGCACCACGGAATTAGGAATCTGGGAACAATGCACCGTTCACATGACCGGGACTTGGGCTTCTATTCAGAACATTTATAAGCAAAGCATCCACTGTGTAGAACATGAAAGGGACTCTGAGTTACTGCTTGTCTCAGCAACAGGTAAGGAAACAAGCAACTCTACCAGCACACAGTCAGAACACTCGCTATGGAGGTCTTCACCACGGCCCCGGCTGCAGGGGACGGCGCGGAGCTGGGAAGCGAGAGGCCCCAGCCTGAACCCAAAGCAGCCAGGAGCCTGGCCTCAGTCCTCTTACCTACGCGTGGGTTTGAGATCCCAGCTGCACAGGGTGCCTTGAGGCTCAGACAACACATATTTATAAACTGCACATACACAAGCTGCCCTCTGAGCCGCTTTGCGCCACAGCGCCACTTCCATCCTGGAGCCAGCTGAGCAAGGCCTGAACCCTGGAAGCCGTGAGGCACGTAAATCTCTCCTCCACTCGGTTTCAAGTGTCAGGTATTTTGTCTCAGTGACAAGAGAAACAAGTAACACCGTGGCAGAGTGCTCACCTAGCATGTGCAGAGACCTGGGTCTGATCGTCAGCGTGAGAAGACAAGCTAGAAAGCAGGAGCGAGACAGAGAAAGCAAGAATTACACATCACCGAGGAGCAGCGCTGGGATTTCAGGGTGAGCGCGACCTTGGGGTTGGCAAATGACCTTGCAAACGGCCCCCTTCCGGGGCCCCGGGAACTGGCAAGTATGTTTATCCCCAGTCACTCATCCTAGAAGGTTATGACTGCTGAAAGTAAGTAGGAATTTTTGCTTTCATGACATTTCTTTTTTGCACAAAACATAGAAAATATAAAAAGTTTCCCAACTCCAATCACACACATACACACATTGCCATTTCATGGGAAGCTCAGCCAACTACTAGCAAATTCAGCCATCAAGACTGCAGGTTCTGAGACCCAGATTCTTACATAACAGAAACTCTCAGAGCACTGGAAAGTGGTGTGAGGAAAGCAATACTTACTGAAAGTTATGATTTGGGCTGTGCGTTGGACCTAAAAGAACAAAAGAGAAAGAAAAGTTACTAATCTCTCCTGGTCTAGAACACAAGTCTGTTCCAATCAAGCTGAGGTCAACATGTTAAGGGTCCAGAGGGCACATCTGTAGCCAGCTGTCCTCAAGCCATGAGACCAGCTCTGTGTCTGAGGGCACACCAGTAAGCCAGAGACCTCAGGAAAGGGAAGGCGTGCTCTCTGACAAGGCAGACGCTTCTGGAGATATTTTTAGAGTTTTTGTTGTGCCTGCTCCCTCTTCTCACCTCAATTTTGTATACAAAAGCTGTACCATGTCACCAACTGGAGACAGCAGCGTGTGGGCTGGATGACAGGCCTGGGTGTGCGCTGCCTGGAATGCAACTGGGGCTAAAGGACATAATTCTTCCAGCCACTTAACTCCTTCACCACATGTGACAAGCTCAGAAATTCTAAGCTGTCATCACACTCTGTCCTCCCACCCTGGCCAGGCCAGGTGTGCATGGGATGCACTTGAAAGAACCACACAGAGGCGTGGCTTGTCAGCCTGGACCAGCCTGTCACAGGCACCTGTGACCTCCTGTCCACCCAGCATCGCAGCTCGCCTGCACATCTGGGATTATTTTCTGCACTCTGAGTTTATAGCCCACTCCATCTGTATCTATTTTTATTTTTAAGTAAATGGATAATGGGTTCAGCTAGGATCTTGTGCCTGAGGAAGAAGGCCCAGGAGAATGGCTTTATTGATTTTCTCTCTCATGTTCCAAAAAGCAAATTCATCTCTTGCCTGATGGCTATGCACAGTCCTATCTGTTAACCAACGAGCCCTGGCTGTCTGACTCACCAAGCCGCACGTAGAGGACGCCAGTGGCAGTAATGGTCTTTACGCCATTGGTGGCCACGCACTGGTAGTAGCCGGTGTCTGTGGTGTCCAGGTCTTGGATCCTCAGTCGGGAGCCATATTCCGTCTTCCGGATGATGATCCGCCGGGGCTCCTGCACGACGGGAGCGTCATTCTTCAGCCACCGCACATTGGGGGGCGGGTTTCCTGCCACCTTGCAGTGCAGAATTGCCGTTTGGCCCTGGACAATGGTGATGTTGTTCACTGGCTCCAGAAAATTCAGAAAGTAGCCTGCCGAGGAGAGGAGCCACAGGAGAGCAAACATCAGGGAGGCGGCCGGCCCAGGGCTCCACGCGGGAGTCCATTTCACTCACAGACATACATGGAGTGGATTCCAGTTGGGACAATAATTACAGCACTCTCCAGAACGCAGCCGTGAACACTGCATGAGTGAATTAGAGCTCCTGCTGCAGGGGGGAAGCACAGGGCCAGGTTCCTAGGAGCTCTGGTCACAGCACTTTGTCAACCATAACTTGTTTTATGTATATTTGCATTTAAAGACTTGTTTTATACATAACTGTTGATTTGTCCCATTGAACTCAGAGCCAACAGCACAGTAACCACCACACGGTTGCATATAGCTCCTGTGGCACATGTTTCCTATGGGAGGCACATCACAGCTTTCCTGTACCTGAGCACACAAGACATCATTTCAGCACTATGCCTTGAGGCTGTTTTGAACAGAAGAATTCATCAACAAAAAGCACAAAACTGCCAAGAACATGGCACTTTAATGCAGCCGAGAAACAGACACCTGTTCACAGCACGAAAGATAAAACCAGGAAGTGCTGCTGCCTTGTTTAAAAAAAAAAAAAATTGAGAATGTAACCCTGTGAAAGACAGTGGGACTATGGGTACCAATTCCGAGGTTACAAATACTTGCAAATGGGCAATCTTCAAATAACGAGACTCAACTGTACTTCTCTTTCCAAACACTAAGTCTACACTAAATCTACTTGGCCAGCATAATATAAACTCTGTACCTGACTAAGTACAACACCATGAGAAAGTGTGTGGCAGAAGCACAGGCACCCCAGCTTAATGCAGGCCTGCAGCTAGTCCAGAAAGGCCAGCACCGAGGGGAGCTACAACTCTGTCCCATGTGCCCTGGCCAGAGTAGTACAGGGAGTACATACTCCTGAGCAGAGGGATCTGACAGGGCCCTGAGAGGGAGACAGGCAGGACTGCTCCTACAGAGAAAACCAGAAATGCCACCCTGGGACGTGGTAAAACTAAGGCAGGAGTTCTGGGCTAGCAATACAGGCCACAGCAGATGAGAGAAAATTAAAGGGGCAGAGAAGTAGGAAGGTGTGTGTGTGCACGTGTGTAAGTACACAGGTTCATATGTGTGTGTGTGTGCACACACGTGGCATATTTGTGTGTGTCTGTGTGTGTGCACACACCTGTGTGGGAAGTCTAGGCTGACAGGCACTCTCAAAATAAACACACAAATTAAAATTTCTGAACAACGTAAAGAAAACTAATGTTAGGCAGGAGTCAGCCACAGAAGGATGAACTTATGTCAGACTAGCATAACAGAGAAACCTGAAGACGATCGTAAAAGATGCTCAAGGTCCTTCGGTGTTTGCGTCTTAACCTACATACACCCTCCCGGGTACTTTGAATCATCTGTAGACTAGATTGCTTAAAACAGCAAATACAACACAAATGCTATGGAAATGGCTGTTTAGGGAATGATCATCGAAAGAAGTCTACACACACTCAGTACAGATGCAAATTGCTGTTTCAGTATTTCAGGCAACGGTTACTTGAATGTGTAAATGTAAATCTTATAAACAGAGGAAGCGACTATATATTCGTGTTCTGAATTTTTTTTTTTTTTGGTTGTTTTCTGGTCAGCCCCAGTGCTTTCTTCAAAAAATGTGGTTGAAAAGACGGCATTTATTTGTAATCTGAATTAAAATTACAGGATTTGTAGTGGGTCCTATGGTTGAGAAACACTGTTGGATAGCTGCTAGCCCTCGATGTGGGCGAGAAGAGGTGCCCAAGGAGGGAGCCCAGATGTGGCTTTCAATGTGAGGGGATGACCTTCGGTCACAGGCGCCGTAGAAAGATACCCGTCTGTGGAAGAGTCATTAATTAGCAAAGATTACTCTTTATGATTATTAACAGCATTGGTTTCATATTGAATGTCTCCCAGTCAATCTATTTTTTTTAAGGCGGGGACTGTTATTGAAAAGTAAACCCAGAGCATTTGCACTCAGCCTGGGCTCGAACTTGGTATCCTCTTGGCTCAGCCTCTCACAGTCCTGGGACTACAGGTGGGTACTACCACACCCAGCTTCCACCCTGTCTTACTTAATACACTTACTGGATTATGTTGTAGAAAGTAATTCTATGGATGACACAAAGCTAGAAGGTAATTACAATGTTGACAATGTCCAGAAAAAGGGGCAGATTCCCGTGACACAATTTCAGGTGTGCACTCATCAGTTACTCGGTCATACAAATACAATACAGTGAGCAGTGAGTCCCCAAAGTTCCTATGCTCTGGATGCCACATCTTTGTAACATTGTTGGAACAAAGGATCCAAGCTGATCTAACTACACGGTGCTCACTTAAGACCTAATCTGAGTTGCCTATGTCAGTGAATTATTTCACCATGATCTGGCCAGATGGGATTCAGACTCGGACTGAAAAATAATCTTCCAGAGTGGTCACAGTTATCTTGGAAGGTGCTGATGTGATGTATATAAATAGTCTGCCCAGAGATTCCAGGAATCTCTTTGGATAGCACCTAAGTCTCAACTCAGGCCTGGAGCATCCACCCTCACACTGAAAGCCCAGTGGTACCAAATTCAAAGGCTGATAATTCATTAATGGGATGTATTCATAGCTCTCTCCCTAGGTAGGTAGGTAGGTAGGTAGAACTGAGAATCCAGGAAGATACTGTCAAGACCAATAACGAAGAGTAGCTAGTTTATATGCCAGATATCAGCCCTGCAAACTTTTCTTTCCACCCTTCTCCCTCAGGGGAGCCTAGTGGCTCTGTGCACCAGGAACACTCTTCCTCCTGGGGCCTTTATCAGTGATCTCCACGATCTGGTGTCTCCTACAAGATCACAGAAAGTGTTTCCTTGGCTGCCCCGTCTAAAGTGTACTCTGCTCATTTTCCACCACCAGCCTATCACAGTTGTTAAACGATGATGAATGTTGACAAGAAAACAACTGGCCAGGCCAGAAATGCCACCGTAGGAGCAGTCCATACCTGAAGTCCTGCATTCTGTGAGACCAGAGGATCAAAAGTTTAGGCCCAGAGTCAGCAACCTAGTGCTACCCTGACTCAAACCCAAAATTAAATAAATGGGGTAGAGCTGTGGCACAATGTGAAGGCCAGGTGCTCAATCCCTAGTACCACAAAACCAACAAAGCAGCACCAACCAAAACAACAACAACTAAAAAAAAAAAAACCAGCTTGCTACTTTGGATCAGTTCTCTCCATTTCAGTGCTATTTTTCTCTTCTAGATTTTAGAATTACCTCAAAAAATCAACTTAGAAAACAGAGACTTTAATGATTTTGTAGTTTGGATCTGGAACGACTCCCATAAGCCGCATGCACTTGGATGTTGTGGACTATGGGTGTGTGGTGTATTACCGGTGTGTGGCAGATGACTAGGTGTGTGACCCAGGAGGAGCAAATCACTGGGGATGAACACACAGAAGGGGCAGGCCACTGAGGCTTGACGTGGAACAGGTGGAGCACAGGGACATGACCTAGAAAGGTGTACACTAGCTCCACCCTTCCTCCTGAACTTGGCTTTCTGTATGCCATGCCATGTCTTTATATATTTCTCTGAATAGCAGCCTTCCCCATGTGTATCCACCATTGCTAGCTGCCCGTGAATGGACTTTTGTGAGACCTTCTGAAACTGTGAACTAAAATAATCTTTTCTCCCTTAGGTTGTAGATGTCAGGTGTTCTGTCCCAGCAACAAATAAGTAACTAACACAGAAGAATGAAGACTTGCATTTATACAGAATTTGTATAAAATAATCCTCTGGACAATACTGAGAAAGCACAGTCGTGTCTGCTTCAGGTTTTCTTAGCTACTAAGCAGAACTTTGTAATTTTCTTCATACAGATCTTTACATTGATTTACCTATTCACCAATATAATTTCCCTTACTATTATTTCTGTGACTTAGGGCATATAACAAATTATAAGATAGCAATTTCCTACCCATTATATTGATTTCCTATGTCCACTGTAATGAACAGCCACAAATTTGATGGCATGAGACAACAGAAATCTATTATCCTACACTTACGGATGTCAGACTCCTAATATCAAGGTTTCATCAGAGCTGTTTTTTTCTGCAGGCTCTAGGTGAGAAGCCTCTTTTTCTTTCCCTTCCCACATTACAGAGGCCACCCTTATACCTTGCATCTTTGTTTCTGCCCTCCTACTATAGACCGGAGTCCTAATGCTTCTCTTTTACAAAGACTTCTGGGTTAGAATGGGCCCACCAGGAACAATCTTCCTATCTCATCACTCTTAATCACGCCTACAAAGTCACTGTGCCATGTCAAGTAATTATTCATAGGTAACAGGAGTAGAACGTGGACCACTTTGGGAGTAGCCATTTTTCTATCTACCGCATATATTTTTCTTTTATCTTGCCACGTTACTGAGCTATCTTATTTTAATAGTAACAACATTTTGTGAATTGATTTTCTTAAATTTTCTACATTTAAGCTCTTGTCTGCTTCGAATAACAATACAGAGTTTCTGCTATCAAAACTTGTCCTTCTCGTATCTTCTTCGGTCAATATTTGCTTTCAATTAAAAAATTTACATGCTGAAATGTTACAAACACAGAATATGATACTAATGACATATATCCAAACAATATCAAATTTTATGCTAATGTTTTAGCCATATTTGACCTTGAACATGTAAAAAAAAATTCCAGAATGCAACTGAAACTCACTGATCCTCTTTTCTCCCATTTCCAAAGGACCATTATGAATTATCTCAATGCATACGTGTATATTTTAGTTTTAGAAATTCTTAAAAGATATGTTCACTAGATTTTTTAAATTCAAAGTCACTCCTATGTTGACATATTTATTTTAGTTATTGTGTATAAAAAGACCACAATTTCTTTACCCATTTTCCTACTGAGGTACAGTAAGTTATTTTCACAATTACTAACACAGTGTATACTCATCATGTGCATGCATGTCACGTCTCCAACAGGTACAAGACAACTTCAAAGTTTCCTCCTAGTTGCGGAAGTGGTGGGTCTTCAAATCCTTCATTTATCTAAGTATCAAAAGTGTTTGAAGCCGTTTATATTCCACTAACAATATCTGGATTAAAGCCTTTCATCATAACTTCACTAACACTTCATGCTGGGTGTTTCAAAACATTCACCACGCTGATGGATATGAAATAGGACCACACCAATTTAATTTGCATCTCCAGAATTCCCTGGATCTTCAGCATCTTCTGGAAGATTTCCTCGCCACTGGGGGTTTCCCTTCTGTAACTATTCATGTCTTCATTCTTGTACTTTTTCCTTACTTAATTAGCTTATCTTTTTCCTTTTTACAGTATGGATATTAAATAAAATTTCCTTCAACTTTATATAACCAAGAAATTATTTAATCTTCTTGTGTTTCAGTCAGGCCTAAACATTCTGTAATTTGTCTTTGTGTATGTGTTTTTTCTTTTACCTATTATATATATGACCATTAATTGTCAGTATCAACTTGACTTGATTAAGAACTGCCTAGCAGATTACTAAAGCTCAGCTCTGAGTGTATCTGTGTGTTTCCACATTCCAGTTACCTGGCAGGTAGGCCACTTAACTAAGAAGAGAAAACCAGCTTAGTTTTGGATGGCATCAACTAAAAGTTTTGTAGCCTGGGTGGAGTTTTTTGTTGTTGTTGTTGTTTTTTAAGGCAGGGGAGGACAGAGGAGATTTGAGCACTTTTGAAGAGGTCCTGTCTGTAGCTTAACTACTTTCTAGAGGCATGACTAACTTGATAAAGCCTCCCAGATACAAGAACTTTTACATGCTGTGAGGTACAAGTTCATCTGTCTGTCTCTCTCACATGCACTCGCACTAGCCTTTGCTTACTGCTTCTCGGTTTGTAGTTATTATCTGTTTATAAAATCTTGGAGGTAATTATTACTGCCCATTTTTACTGTTCAAGTTTGTTGAGATCAGCCAACTTGTCACAAATTCTTCCCCCACTAACACCCTCTTTTTAGTGCCTGCTGAACCACGTTTATTCCTTGGTTCACTGAAATGAGCACTACTAATTTTTCTGTAAAAGTATCTATCACTTTAATTTTGAATAGTTTAGCTGTATAGAAATACACACTTCCATTTATACTACTGACTTCTGGCTTTTATGGAAACCACTAAATGTCCTGCCACTACTGTTCTTTGTGGACAGCCTAAACTCCTCTTAGGCTATTTTTAATAGTTTTCATCTGTCTTTGCTACTCAGAAGTACATATTACTTAGATGTAAATTTATTTTTATCTTCCTTACATCTTAATCCTCCTCAAGTGTGAAAATGCAAGTTCTTCATTAATTTAGTAAAATTACCTATCATTATCCCTTAAATACGGCCTCTTTCCCTTTCCTACTCTTTCTCCTTTGAGATCTTGCAGGTCTGTGATGATCTTCATATGATACTCCTATGCTGCTTACCTACTTTTCAAATTCCCCATCCTTCTCTATTTTAAGTTTAATACTAACCCATTCTACAACCTGCCCATCGAATTTCTCAGCTCATGGCCTGTGTTTCCATTTCTAGAAAGCCTGCGGTTCCTTCTCAAATCCACCGCTGCTTTTTCTTCACCGTGGCTTCTCCTTATTCCTTTTCTTTAATGCGTCTTGCTTCACTGTTAACCAACTCACCACTTATCCTGTGATTCACTGAGAGTACTTTGTAATTTTTCACACAGGGCTGAATTTTCTGTGGGAATCCCTTGAGGAGTGAGTTGCGTTGACAGACAGTGCCAAGTTTTATTTTAACTTTTTGGCTCAGGATTTTCCACAAAGTTCTGGCAATGTAAATCTGGTCTCCACAGGTGTGGGCCCAGTTTTGATCTCATGGGGAGGGCGATGCTAGCCAGCATCAAGGCAGGTTCTCTCCTCATCTCCCTGGGCTGACAAGTGAGAACGCTGTCAAGCCTCTTCCCTAGGACTGCATCTCTGAGACTGCCTAAAATACGGAAGGCTTAACTACAGTGCTTCAGTTCTGTGGAATCCATGGCTTCTCTCCTAGCTTGGTACTGAGACCGTGGCTCCTGATGAAACTGGGCCCAGCACCGTGGTTTCTTTTGCAGGGATGGTATTTCCTAGGCCCTATACTTAAGTACAAAGAAGGGTGGATAATTCCATTTATTTTTCTAAGAGCACACATAATTTTTATCCTAAGTCATTGTTTATCCTTGAAAGAAACCCTAATATTGGGCTGAATGAATGGCGCAGTGGTTAAAGCACTTGCTTTGCAAGTACAAGGCCCTCAGTTCAATTCCCCAGCACCACATAAAGCTGGGTGTGGTGGCACACATCTGTAATTCCAGCACTATGGAGGCTCAGGCAGGTGGATTGTCGTGAGTCCAAGGCCAGCCTGTGCTACGCCAGTGAGTTCGGGACCAGCCTGGCCTACAGAGCGAGACCCTGTCTCAAAAAAAGAAAGAAACCCTAATCTATCCAATTATAAGTGAAATCAATAACTTTAATGTATTTACTTCATTTAATCTCACTTAGGATTTTCCTACTCCTGATTCTTTTAGGGCAGCATTTATGAAGGCTATTTCAACAGCAAGGCGTTGATGGATGAGGTTTCTGCCACAGCCCTGGTGCCTGCATCTTATAGCAGTCTCTCCACCATGGAGCCCACAGATGTGTCCACATCTGTTCTGTGGTCACAGGGCCATACTTTCCTCTTTGTTAGCCCAGGTCCTAGTTGTATGATACTTTCAGAATTCAACTCTCTGCCTCCGCTAAGTTTCTCTTGAAGACCCAGGAAACTGGGCTCTTCTCCAAGGCTACAAACACAGTGAGTTACCCTGAGTGATCTCTGCCATGGCACCCCAGGCTGTTACTTAAGATTCTCTTTTCTTTTCTCTTCCTGACCCCTGGGTATTTCTTCATCTCTCTTGCAAGTGCATACGAGCATTTACATCTTTCATTAGTATTTTATTGACCCTGTGCATGAAACTGATGTGGGACAGCTGCCAAGTCAGGCGACCCACCGGTTTTACCATCATCAATTCTCTTGGGCCAAAAATGAAAACTGGAAAGAAAGCTCTCCGGAGATTAAGCACAATACTCCTTTCTCCCTCGATGTTTAATTTACAGTCAGCCATTTAACCTTTCTGTGCTTCATTTCCTTCACGTGCAAAATACGGGGTTTGCATTAACTGTTTTCTAAATTCTCCTCTTGCTCACAGAAACTTCTTTCAGAGCTGCCTCAAATCTCTTTAGACAATGTAGCAGGCTAATAGAGCCTGGCCTGGTTGGCTGAGAATTTCACTGCCAGGCTCTAGTCTGTACTCTACGAGGTTAGCAAGAGAATTCCTCCTTTTTAATTGATGTAAATGATTTCCGCGTTCCAACAGAGATGCAACACTAACGACAGATGCCCATGGGTTCACTGCCCACTCCCCTGTGAAGCTGGAGCTCTGGACAGCAGAGCTGAGTAGAGGCGTTAAAACACCCCAGGAGAGAAGAACGCCACCAGGGCACAACACCGTGCCACACAACCGCAGTCAGATCAATGAGTAATGATTTTTACACCCCAGCCCACTGTCTCAATAGGCGCCACTGTGGTCAAATGACTTAACTGTCTAAGGGTCTGCTTATTCACCAGGTTACACTGACCAGTCTGGGAAAGAGATAAAGAAGGCCTGCGTGCTGGGGGTCCTAAGGTCCCAAGGCTTTGACGAGTGGGAAATAAAACAGATTTCCTGGAAGGGCGCAGGAAGGATACAGAGCCACTCTCAGCCAGAGGTGGCAAGCAGGGGGCCTTCCGCTGCGGCTCTGGGGCTAGCCTGTCTCATGGTCCACACGTATCCAAGAAGGCCTCACTTACTTCTGGCTCTGGGCTCTGCAGCCAAGAGCTGTGAGCTGGGGAGTTGCTCATTCCCACATCACTCAAGGAATGTCTGCGTGGTGTCCGGGCACACAAAAGGCACCGCCTGACATCCCCAGTGGAAGGGAGGATGTGGATATGGGCGGCCACTGCTAAATCTAAAAGGCCATCATAAGTTCATGCTCATGCACACACATACAAACACACACTCCAGCAAGCTCCAGAAGAAACCAGAAACATACATGCTATGATTTGGATCTGGAATGTCCCCAAAAGCCTCATGTATTTGGATGCAATGGGATCACTGTGGAACCACGAGCTAAAGGGAACTGGGACCTGCTGGAGGGGGCAGTTGCTTAAGGGACTGTGTTAATTTACTGAGACTGGAGGCTGCCTAGGGCAGAGCTTTCAGGTATATGCTACTGACTTGTGGGCCAGAAAGTGAGAGACGGGCACCCACCCTGGATGTGGGGCCCCGACCTGGCAGCTTGCACTAAATACAGGAAGAATGAAGAGGGCTGGAGGAATAGCCAAGAAACACTGTGACAGCTTCTTCCAGGGAAGGCTTTGGCCTCGCCTGAGTCTCCAAACATCTACTTTCTATCTGCTATGCCAGGAGCTCCTCTCCAGCCTCTGCCACTTTCTCCCCCATCACCATTCTGGCTGCCATGAGTGGACTGTGGGAGACCTTCTGAAACTGTGAGGTAAATAAATCTTTCCTCCCTTAGGGTGTGGATGTTGGTATTTTGTCCCAGCAACAAATACCTAAAACAACAGCCAACTCATCTACCCCTCCAGTCACAGGAGGTGGAAACGGACACTCAGTAAACAGAGAGCAGCAGGCACTGTCTCTTGGGCAACACTTCTCTGGCTGCTTTGTGTCTCTCAAGGAAAGTCTGGCTCAGCACTGCAGCCAGCCTGTCACAATCTGTAGGTACCAGGCAAGGAGGGCTGGATTCCCCACCCCGTTAGTGAGAACTCATCTAAAATTGCAACCTGACCTCCAGGGAGTGTCAGGAACTTCTCTCTTGGTCTCAGTGCAGGCATAAAGAGTTCTCCTAAGACAGAGAAAGACACAGGGTACCACCATGGTGTTTTGGCTGAGCTGGAATAAAGGAGGCCACTGGACAAGCAAGACTAGCTCTACCCCAACTCTGCACTTAGAAATCATCTACTTCCCACAAGCATTCCAAAGTACTCATTTTACAGAACATGAGCTATATTACACACACACGTAAAACGCAACTTTGGAACAAAAAAGCCAATGATTTCTAAGCTAAATGTGGGCTTTGGTAAATAATACTTTAATAATAAATGGTATGACTTTTTATATATTGCACGTCTACTAGAACAGAGAATATGAAATTCCTATTAAACCATCCCCGTATGAGTCAACGCAGTGCTATACATGGGTCCTGAGGCCAGCTTTCCTCTCAACACTGTCAGCATTGGGCCATGTGGGAATTTACAGTGAATTTTTCATCTGTGAATCAGCATCAGCAGTGGGTGTTTTTTTCTTTGTGGGCTTTTTGCTCAAGGTTCTGCGTCTGCCCCCCCCACTTACCGCCCTATCTCTTCCTACTCACCCCATACTGACGACCACAAGTCATCGCCTGGTGTCTGCAGGGCACTGGGTCCAGCCCCTCCTCGAATAACAAAACCCCAGATGTTCAAGTCCTTTATATAAAGTGGCATAGTGTTTGCACATAACCTATGCACATCCTTTACAGACTTTAAAGTGCCTCTGCAGGATGTCCCAAAAGTTGGTTCTTTTCCCAGATGTAGGGTGACTTCTCAGATACCTTGTACATTGAATTTAATGTCTGCATAATTTCTCATAGCATTAGTTTTACTTCAAATATATGACCAATTAATCCCAAGCAAATAACTTTTTATATTGCATTATATAATTTTCTTATTCTTTACACATATGGCAACCTTTGGGACAACCTCGTTAGCTCGAGTACCTAATAAAGTGTACATGCTGTGTGATAGTAACCGTTATTTTGTATAGTCTAGGGAATTACAAAGAAATAAATGTCTGTACACGCCCAGTATAAACTTTTTAAAAAGTATTTTTGATCCACACTCGGCTAAATCCTGAGATGTGGAGCGTGTAGTCACGACGGGTCCTCTGTGTGGGTTTATGCTCTATGTCACACACTGACAGAGCACACCCAAACAAACCTATTTGTACAGCCCATTCTCAGATTCTACTTTGTGGGGTCCGAGGTAAATCACTCACATCACTAACAGACTGGGTCGTGGGCCGGCTTCATCCACCTGTGGTTTACAGTCACAGGTGCCTCACAAATGATCACTGGGCTGAAATAACAGCGAACAATACATTCAGCTACTGTTACTTTATGTATCTGTGTCAGTCCCACTGGCCACACGGTGACATTCTCAAGCAACAGAAGCGAAAAGCCCAGGAGGACTGACAGTGAGGCTCCCAGGCCAGCTCTTTCATCCCTCGTTGTTTTCAGCCAGGGGTAAAGGTGGGCAGCAAAAGGGAAGGGAAGAGCTTCCTTTTGTGCAAGAGCTGTAATTCAAAGGATGGAAAATCATAGTACAGAGCCAGAGAATGAACCTGAAAGGGGGATACAGGACCCCTCGAGCCACACTGAGACTCCCGGGAGGCAGTCTGCTGCGGATCCTGTCCCCCTGAGGGCACCGAGGGCCTAACACTTGGACACTGGTGGGCCCCCTAGGCCTCATGACCACAGTGCTCCAATGGCACCAGCATCAGCCACTGCTCTGGGCACTTGCTGTGAGCTGGTAGGTAAGATCTTTTCTCCCTCCTAGGGCTGAGGGCTCTCACATAGAAACTGGGCCAGAAGTATCACCCAAGGCCAGGTCCTAGGCCCACTTCCTCCGAAGTCGTCTTCCTGCAAATGCCATGCCACACAACCAGTGCTAGCTAGGAGCAAGGCCTAATGTTCCAGGGTTCTTTGCGTTCCCTTCATAGTTCATTTTCATAAGCGTGCAATGCGTCACACACACATGTACCAGGACACTGTCCACAATCAGTGTTTCTGTGCTGGAAAGGCACCAAGGCAAACTTCCACACTGATTACAACTCCTCTCGGCACTACAAATGCACGGAGGCCTACATCTTTTTTAACCCAATCACTTGCGGGTTAACCACAAACAAGTCAGAAGGCGATCAAGTCCCAAATAAATAAAGAGCTCACTGGAAACTGTCCTATTCTGAGCATGGGCAGCTTGAATACCAAAGGGAGCTCAAAGAATCCCACCCTAAAACTCTGAAGTTGTCTTATAAATGCTGGGAGTTTACAGCTGGGTGATACTAAAAAGATCTATTAACGTTTAGCCCACAGTCATTTCTTCATCTCAATAAACAAATGCAACTTCCATTTAGGTAAGTCGTGGGTGTTTTTGCCTCACAGGGCTTATTTATAATCACACTATTTTAACACCGATCCCACCCCCACCCTGCCTAGTCCTCAGTCCACACCGCAGCCCTCGCGCCCTCTCCATCCAGGAGACAGAATCCACTCCTGATGGCAGGGTGGAGGAATTTGCACGCACACCTCAGACCCCACCTACCTCTGGACTACGCATATGCTTGTCAGCAGGCCAGAACAAGACACTAACTCCTAAGGCTCTGCTCAAGCCCCTTCTTCCACTACTAACCCACCTGCTCACCCACCCACCCTCTGTTTTCTCCTTCTACCTGCTGGTTTCTGACTAGCCCCCCAGTACCCTCCCTTTCAAGAAACAGAGGTATCTGGGGACATTGTACACCCACACTTCATTGGTGGCAGCACTGGGAAGCACACATCAGGAAGGCCAACCTTGAGCAACAAGGGTCTTGAGCAACTGTGTAGTCCAGGATCAGGAAAAAGAGCCCCTGCCCTTCCCAGCTTACCTTTCAACGTGGGAACAGGGCCATCTTGTCCATCGAGGTGCCCCAAAGGGTCACTGGGTTCTGGAACCTCCACTTCACCTGGAACAAAGAACACAACATGCACATTAATCAAAGTCTCACTTTAGGAACCTTTGTTTGCTTCTCAGGCAGAGACAAAGGCATTTGAGCAAAACTGCACTCTGTCACAGAAAAGGTAGAGGGTAACTCTATAGGCCTTTCACGGTTATCAGATGACATGAGGGGAAAAGTGATTTTTAAGCCTACCTTACCCTAAGAGAAGCTGACCTATGAGCGAAGCCCGAGTGTCAAGGGCGGGAGGGCGGCAAGATAAAATGCTTCTATAGCCAGGTGACAGGTTGCCCAAGATGGAGTTCTTGGTGATTATGGGAGAAATTCAGAATGGGAGGGGTTATTTTTTTGTTTTTATTTTTGGTTTGTTTTGGTTTGGTCTGTTTGAGATAGGTCTTGCTCTGTAGTCCAGGCTGATCTTGAACTCACTATGTAGCCCAAGCTGTCCTCAAATTCAAACTCAGACTCACAGCAATGCCTCAGTCTCCCAAGTACTGGGATTACAAGTGTGTGTCACCAAGTCCAGCCCCTTACACGGTGCTGTGGATTCAAACTCAGGGTCGTGTTCTACACAAGCAGTTTAACAACTACGCCACGTCGCCAGCCTGGAATTGGAAAACTGAATAAGCAACAATTCCTCTGTCTCCAGACCCAACAGGTAGTAGCCCAGTACAGATCTGTGACATAATATGACAGATATTTGCTCATTCTT
The DNA here is from genome assembly GCA_004027205.1 of Ctenodactylus gundi. Lineage (NCBI taxonomy): Eukaryota > Metazoa > Chordata > Mammalia > Rodentia > Ctenodactylidae > Ctenodactylus > Ctenodactylus gundi. The sequence continues at coordinate 854,894 of PVKB01000072.1, read as the reverse complement.
GCAATGACAATCCAATCCCTCCCAGACAGGCACAACCACAACCACGTACCCCACAGAAGTAGCTTAACACATCCGCAAAAGCAGAGCCACCATGCCACATGCACCCAACACTGGGGCAAGTATGGATTCTCTCTGCTTGAGACTGAATACCGCTTCAAGTACACACCACAAGGTGCCCCCAAGCCTGCAGCCTGGAAGGGCACATGGATGTGGCTGGCAGGAGCCCTCCAGGAGGACCCCCTCCGTTTCTCATGTGGCCCACAAGCTGTGCATGTCTACTCTACACTTCACCCAGGAACTTGCCCTGGATGAAGTCCCACTGATTGGAAGTCAGAAACGGTAAAACAGGGAGTAACATGTGACAAATGTCCTGGATGGATCATAACAGGCCAGTCGGAGAGTGGTCTACACGTGCAACCAAGTAGGAAGGCGATCGGACACAGGCTGAAGACAGAGCATAAGTACTACAATCATTACGCTTACACGTCATCCCTGGAGCAGCGACACTCACGCAGGGGCACGGCAGCTACAGGGGCGAGATGTGGTGAGGGAGCTGCTGTTCGGGGGGCTGGGGTTCCGTTCAGGAAAATGAAAACTTGCCGGAGCCCAACGGTGGAAATGGCCACACGGCAATGTGAACACGATGGTAAAAACAGGAAATTTGCTGTATATGTATCAAAAGTTTTTTTAAAATCTCTTGAAGATTATAATTCATGGTCAGGTGACTCCACTTACTTAATAATAAAGTCAAGAACTAAAGTGGGACGTTTCATGTTATGGTTTGGATCTGGAATGTCCCCAAAAGCCACGTGCACCATGGACAAAGTGGGATGCTGCTGGGAGGTGGCACCTGATTTGGAGGGATTGTGTCGGCTTGCCAAGATTGAGGGCTGCCCAGGGCAGAGCTTGCAGGTGTACGTTATTAATTTGGAGGCCAGAAAGTGAGGAAGGGTCACCCACCAGGTGGGGAGAGGTATGCCGACTGGCAATTTGAGCTAAGGAAAAGGGGGAGGCAGAAACCCTGTTACCGCTTCTCTTGGGAAAGCTCACGCCTTCAAGCCTTAGTCTCCACATATCGACTCACTCCTTCCTTCGGTTTTCTGCCACCCATGAAGAGCAGTTCTCCAGCTAGAACTCCACCACGTGCTTCCACCGTTGCCGGCTCCCTGTCAGTGGACTGTATGAGACCTGCTGAAACCACGAGCTAAAATAAATATCTCCTCCCGTAAGTTGTGGATGTCGGGTACTTTGTCCCAGCAATGAATAAGTAACCTAAGGAAGTCTTACTTGGCAAAGCTGCAGTCGAATGAAGAACAGGTGATTTTCAGATAGAAACAGGTGGCAAGACTCCTAAATTATCTTGCTAGATAAACATTGCTGTCATTCACTTAACAGTACCCACGTCTCTGAGCTGGTCCTCTCATCCTCTCTATTCCCCTGGTTACATCAACATTGGGCTCATGGAAGTCCACGTGAGCCACAGACCAACGGACCTCAGCTTCCTCCCCAAGTGCAGGAAAGAATTTTTCTGACTGGAGGGGAAACTTTTCATATCCATTCCTTTCATCACTCTGGCCCAAACTTTCCCATGCCATCTTGCTCAAAACATCCTTGACTTACCCTTCAGAAACAACATCTTCATTCCATAAGACTCTCTCCAGACTGTATACCTCTCCTAGGGCAATCCTACCTAGCTCCCCTGGGCCAATAATTGCATATATTTTCATCCTACAGCTACCCAAGGAGAGATATGGGGGTTAACCAGTAACATCTTGCTAAAAAATTAAGGACTTCAGTCTGGAGTTGAAGTTTTAAATTGGCACATTACACACACTTTCACTCAGCACTGTTTAAATGTAGGGAGACCACACGAAGTCAAACATACTTGTACTATACACACACACACACACACACTGAAAAGAGGCATAAAATTATTAACTGCTAGCAACTGACAAATGGTGTGAAACAGTCAAATAAATATACACCCTGAAGAAAAATAAGCTCCAGTATGTCAGTTCCACTGCAGAAAGGTGGAAAGTGGAAATGTGCAAATTCATGGATTATTGCTATTATTATCAATAATATTAATAGCAGGAGCCTCCATGAACAGGTTCTGCTGTGGATACAAACAACAGTCTTGATTTTTGTTTCTTTTAGTTCATATGCTACCCTAAGTTGGATTCTTTCTAGGCATCAGAGCAAGAGTGTATTATCCACGTATTTGGAAAGACAGAAAAAGATTCAAGCAGTCCACTAGGCTGATACCAGAGGCCTCACAAGCTTTGGGGCTCAGCGTATACTAAGAGTGTTTTCTTCTCAAGTCAAATGTGTTAATATATTCAGAATATCCAGTCACCAAGAGCTTGGAATTGACATCTTCAGTTTCAACAAGACAAGACGACACTGTTATTGATTGCTAATGGAGAAACTAGGGCGTGATGTGTATTTTGAAATTTAAGAACCACAGAAAGTTTAGGCACAGATGGCTATCCTCACTGAAGACACCACAGCCTCTGGACATGGGTGAACAAAATATGGCAGATTTGAATTTGGAGGGTGGGAATGGGTGAGAATGGAACTTTCAGCAGGTCCCAAGAGGGTTTCTTCTGACTAAAATAGTTATGAATAATATGAAGAAAAAAAAGGAAACTCGAGCAAAAGCTGGTGCATCCACATGCGCACATAAAAACATTACTATTAATTATGTAGTATAGCCAAATTTAATTCATTTTAATCTCTACACTGAAAGAGCACTTTTTTAAAAACTGAGACATGGCTCATACACTGTAAGTTTAAAGCATTTTACATTAAAATATACAATTTAGTGGGTTTTGGTATATTCTTTAGGTTATAAAATCATCACTAGTATCAAATTCCAGAATATTCATCACCCTCAAAAGAAGACCTTGTTCCCACTAGCAGTCACCCCTAATTCTGTGTCCTTCAGTTCCTGGTAACCATCAATCCACTCTACAGATTTCCTATTCTGGACGTTTTATACAAGTGCAATCACAGAGCACGTGGCCTTTCAAGCAAGCATAAATTTTATGATTATTTTACACACATGTCCTGCAGTAGCAAAAAGAAAAAAGACTCAACAGATGCATGCCATGTTACATGACTAGCCAAAAGTGAGGATGGGAAACGCTGTCAGTGCTGGACGGAGCACCACCTGCCTTGGCTCCGAGGGAAAGGAGACAGGAGTACGGGAGTCACGAGGTGACTCCAGGCGGGAGAGAGAATGACTGCCAGGGGCACCTAGATTATTGATGCAGGCGAGACAGCTGAGGAGCACCCAGGACGTGTCCTGGAAAGATTCATCTACACCCACACATCTCACCAAGCAGACCCGTGTTCCCTTAGCTCACCATCATCAGAAGGACAAATACAGCAGAGTAAGAGAATCTGAAACAGAGGGAAGAGACCATCTTCAAATAGCTTCTTTTGTTATAATTGTCTACTACTTTATTATTCGTTGTTGTTGCTGATCTCTTAGTGTACCTTATTCATACACATTTTTTGCAGGTATGTATGTACAGGCGCAGATATTGCATGTATAGAATTCAGTACAATACAGGTTCTAGGAACTCACCAGGGATCTTGACACATGTTCCCTCAAGTAAGGGGGATCTGCTGTAGTTCTTTACATGGAAGGCCATTTAGTTTTCACCTATCCATGTTAGCTGGATGGTCACAGAGCTAAAGGATGGCAGTGGAGCTTTCTACGCCTTGTCAGAAAAGAGAAAATGGGCACAGACTGCTGGTCCTAATCCCTCAGGACAGTCTCGTCCTATCTATCTTCTGGACACTACCCTAGGCAAGTTGTGTACCCCTTGTTTTAGTGAAACGCTAATAGGTGTACCCCATATGTCAGTCAAGAGCTGCAGGTGTATGATGTACAAAGCACATCCAACTTTTTTTTTCCATTAGACACAGGTAACTTTCACTGAAGAAAAAAAAAAAAACTTTCAAAGAGTGACACCATAAAGTTACTGGAAAACACAGCCCTTTGAGAGTAACAGTAGGATACTAGAGACTTTTCATGTGAAAAGAACCAAACATTTATCGTAAAACAATTTATTTTGTTTGCAATGCTGGAGTTCACATCTGCTGACAAACTCATAGAACAAGACATATGTCTACTGCTCTACACACCCAGCTCCATGAAACACAAAGCATAAATTGTGGTAGGTTATAATAAAAATAAAGCATTGACTGTAAAGCTTTACCCATGTCAAAAGTACGCATTATGGCCCAGAAGCAAAGACTAGATATTATATAGCGTAGTTTCCCAGATAAGGATTCTAGGACAAAAAGGGGATATTAGGTAGAAACAAAGGAGACATGCATGGATTTTCGTCAAGAACATATCAACGTTGTGTGATATATATACATATATCACACTAATGTAAGGTGTTAGCAAACAGGGAGAGGGGGGAATGGAGAAAAGGGTCCTCGTGCTACTGTCACAGCTTAACCACACATTCCATCATATTGTTCTACCCCCCAGACAAGGTTTACAGGCTAATGACAACCTACACGAAACAACCTATCTTCACATACCTTACATTCATAATTCCCAATCATCAGAAAATGCCCCCAAATCAAGCATGAGTGCTAACTGACTGAGCAGAAAACAGCCCAGAATCACTGGGCTGAATATGTGTTGTTCGGTGACTTGTACCAGGCATGCCAGAGACCAGGCGGAAACAAAATACCCCAGAAACATTGAGGATTTTAAGCTGAATCCTATACCAATTTTCACTGGCATGGTGATATCAATTCTGAAGCAGGAACTTAAGGCATACTCCCAGAAGCACATTATAAATGTCCTGTTATTCAAGACTAAACTAATTGTTGTGCCCAGATGACCAAAGGGGAAGGATTCACTGCTGGTATCAGCGATGTTTATCAGTGGGCAGTACACACTGGGGCACACCAGAGACAGGTGCTGGCTCCAACCAAATAGGTAAGAATGCTGAGTAAAAAGACACTCTGCAACAGTCAAGCAAAAAAACTCTTCTGCAAATCCCTTTTCAATAGGGACCTCTCATGGAGCATCTAGATGGGTGGTATGAAGAAGAGAAATTCACATGTGTTAAGTGGTAAGAAAGTCCGCTCTGTTCCCAGGCTTTGGTCTGAATCTCACAGAATAATCTCACTCTCATTACTAGCAGAGACACTCGCTATTAGGCAAGAATTTACTAACGAAGTTCAACCTATGCCCTTGGACTTGGAGCTACTCTGGTTTTGGTCTGGGCCTCTTTTTAACCACGTCTTGTTGTTCAGACTTTTCTTCCATTAATCTCTTCACCTGTTGATCAGCATGCTCACTGTGATGTAATTAGATGCAGTCTTCAGAAAGCACACTGGGATAACTTCAAAGCTGGCTCCTTTTTAATTACGGAGGAGATTTTATTCACCAAATCTTCTCATCTTAGATCTGGTTGTCTTTGTGGAAACGTGTAATTTCCAGGGTGTGAGAATGGAATCACGCCGCTACAGAGGCAAGTCGGGATCCTACGGTGAGCTACATTACACAGAAGTAGACAGTGTGCCCACCTGCCCATCGGTCCCCTGCCAGGGGAAATTCCAGTCACAGCTATCTCAGCTTCACATCAGTGCATCAAATCAAAACACATCTGTGATGCTGAAAATGTAGCATTTGAAGAAAAAATAATAATTGGAGTGGAGGAAGTCCTGAAAAGGTACGTCCAAAAGTCTGGGAACCGGGCCAGCCAAAGTATGCCAATACTAAAGCGACCCAATAACGTTTCAGGGAATATGCTTATTAAAACCTTATGCCAGGTGTTTTAATTGCCAGCTAGAAATCCACACAGCATTTGGGGTGAGCTGCCAGTATCTAATTGGTAGTGGTCTTAACAGTTTGTAATTTTTTATTTTAATTATGTCTAACTTTGGGTTGAAAAAAATACTGGCCTCTGGTTCTAAGTTCCTTTAAGGGCTGGCTTTACTCTGCTTTGGAAATACAAAGTAAAATTCAACAACCTGGAGACGGAGTATGCAGTGTCTCTTGCTGGTTTAACCTTGGCCTTGATCCCACTTCTCCAGCAAACATTTATATCCCCAGGGAGTCTGTGCACCAGCCCAGACCCCTCCAATACTGCCTTCGGAAAGCTTTTTCGATCTTCTGCCGCTGAAGGCCCAGAGCCCCCAACAAAAGCTTACTGTCAGGGGTTAAGGGAATATTGGCTGAAGAGGGAGAGAGGCTGTTCAGCAGGATGAATTGGAGCCTTTCATGGACTTTACTTTCCTCTACAGCCCCTGGCAGCTACCTATAGTGGGCATGGCCACGGCTGCCCCAGCAGATGCAGCTGGGAAGGCGAGCTCCCACCCCTTCCCTGGGACAGCAGATGCTAGGACCTGCTCTGTCTCTTACATCCGCGTATTTTACACCGAGACCTGGAAACAAAGAGCAAACAGAAATGCTCAGCAAGTCCTTTGAGTGCGTCTTGTCATTTGGTTTGGCGAAAGAGTCTTTTGAGGATCAGTTATTCCATCACAAAGAGTCACTTTTTCAACTTGGACGTCTAGAAAGATTTTTAATTAAAGGTGGTAAGGAAATAAGATGTCTTTTAAAAAAACAAACTAAAGAGAAAAGAATTAAATTACACTGCCCCACGGCAATGAAGAAGGGATCCTTTATTTGGCCTAAGCTGACATGCTGTCCCCCTGGACACAGGCCACTGGAGGGCACTCAGGGATGACCAGAGAGGCTTTAGAGTGAAATGAAGTCCAGAGGCCCTTGAAGCCACAGTCTCCACTTCCACAGAGCTGGTGAACAAGTTCAAAATTCAGGGGCAGCCATCATCTCCAAGTCCAGGAAACAACTGGGAGTAAATGTCTGATATGCTTAGAGGTATCTTCTGTGTGAGTTTCCCAGGAAAGCCGTAACAAACAGACTACAGGAAGAAATTCTCTCAGCGTTCCAAAGGCTCCCAGTTAAAGGTCAGGTGTGGTGGGGTTGGTCCCTTCTGAGGCCAGCAAGGGAACTCTGTCATGGCCTTTCTCTTTGGCCTGCAGATGGCCAGCTTCTTCCGTTTCTTCATGTCATTATTCTTGTACAGGTGTCTTATCTCTGGGTCCAAATTTCTCCTTCCTAAAGGACTCTGGTCATATGGGATCAGGATTCATCCTAACAACCATTTTTTAGATCGATTACAGGAGGTTAAGATTTCAACGTATTCATTTTTAAGACTGTGAGGACAGATTTAAAATGTCCTCCAAAAGTCTCCCGTGTTTCGAAGGTGACTGGATTACAGCTGAGGTACTGTCAGGAGGTAGGTGTGGCTGGAGGGACGCATCACTGGAGGAATCATCCAAACAGCCCACTTTGTCTCTTTCCTCTCTGCTTCCTGGCTGCCAGGTGGTGGAGAGTTGTTTTCTGCCATGCCACTCTGCTATGTGATTTCTGCTTTAGAGATGCTGACCATGGACTGAACTCAAGGAAACTTTAATCCATAATATGCCTCTCTCCCTTCAAGCTGCACATGTCTAGAAAAGTGACTAATATACAAGTACACAACTCAATATGTACCAGTAGTGGTATTTGTGTCCATAATTAATGTGGATCTGAAAGTGATTTATATGACAGACTTGCACGGAATGACACCATGAAAAAGGATGTCAGGTTATTTGAATGAAGTACAGGAGTTTACGAGATTGGGCTGCCCGCGGGCCAGAAATGCTGCACCATCTGCTAGTAACTGGCTCTGGTACCCTCAAACTTCTTCCCACGCCAGCCTCTTTCTTATAGAAAGATACCCTGCTTGGTGGCCCCAAACCCTCAGCACACATGGGTGGACATGGCTATCCACCAAGCTCTCTGCTAGAATTTCCAGGAACACCCAGGCTATCTCCCTTCACCCCAGCTTTGTGCCCAAACGAATTCTTCACATCCTCTCTTGTCGGCTGACATTCCTTGTCCTCATAATATTTATACTAATGGCACTCCAGGTCTCCAATGAGCAGCACGGCAGGTCAGGGGCACTTGGATGGATTAGAGCCCAGCCTCACACAGCCAGTGTGACCATTTTTGGTAAAGACCCTGCTGGACATCTACACAATGTTTCCTGATTTACGCCTACCCTCCTGCCAACTCTCTTCACTTGCTTGTGTGTGCCCAGATCTTTTTCTGCCTCGGTCTCCCTCAGGTCTTAGTTACTCCTCACTCCAGTCCTCTACCCAGAAAAGTTTTCCTTCACTTTTTCAGCTTTGACCTCTGGATGACCTACTTGACAGACATCCAAATCCCCACAGCTCCCAAATTATCTTTCCTAGCCAGACTGCTCCCTCCTCCACTTGCACATCTTAAAGGCAAGTCGCACTTGGCGTGTCCACACATGAATCCAACACCCTGAGCAATCCAGCTCCCTGGTTCCCGACGGCTGCATAAACACTGACTCCACCCTTGTCTTGTCTTCCGGCTGTGGATGCTGGAGTGATCTTTGACTCCTTTTCCTTCAAACCCCCCATCCGATCCATCAAGAAGTGGTGTTTGCTTTGTCTTCCAGAATCTGCCCTGCTTCCTGCATCCTGTAAACCCCTGGTCCTTGCTTCTCCTACCTCAGCAAGATTACATGCGGCAACTGCCCTTAAAAGGCCTACCTGCCAGCCCTGTTCTGTGACGCCTGTCTGCCCTCTACAAAGCGGCCACGGCATCTAGCACTGTCCCTGCAACACCACGAGGGAAGTTCCGAAGCACGAGGCTGACAGAAGAGTCAGACACGAGGAACATGCACTGTACGATTCACTCACATTCGGGTCCAAGACTGGCAAAGGTCACCCTTGGTCACTTTTAGGGTCATACCTGAGTAGGAACAGGAGGGTGTTTTCTGCAAGGGTGCTAGAGTTGCTATTGGTTAGATGTGTGTACACACATAATTCATCAATTTATAGATTCTGAGAGCATACATGCTTTTGTGCCTAAGTGTGTAAGTCATATTTATGCATGAAGTATACCAAAATGTTAAAAGCCTGTCTAGACAGGGCTATTTCCTTGAGCAAGGTTCTTCTTGGTCCTGTTTAAAATGTCAAACATTTACCTCTCCAAATAAGCAGACTCTCCAAACCTATCAATTCCTGCCAGCCTCCCTGGTTTACTTACACCCTTAACACTTTCTAAGTACCTATTTACCTATTCAGTTTTCTCTTTCCCCTTCTTGGTAGCAAACATGTCCATTGTGCGCCCGCTGCTCAATCCCCAGCACTTGGAGCATGGCTTCACAGTTGTTCCCCAGATGGACGGGTGGAAGAATGAATGAACGAACAAATGAGTGTTTCTGTGTTCACTGTCTTTCAACATGTTCTCACCTACTCCGAGCAGATGCCAGAGTCCTTCACTGACCGCTGCACACACACACGCATGCACGCACACACCCATGGCATGACTTCCATGCCTTGCCCTTCACTCTGCTCTAATTATAGTTTCTCCTGCTCTGGAGTTTACATTTATTCCCTTCTGTCTGGGCCATGCTTCCCTTGGGACCCAGTCAGCATCCTCCCTCCTTTTTCAGGGGTCTGCTCCAGTGTTAGCACATAAGTGAGGTCTCCACAGTCACCTTCACTTAAATCACCTTAGTCCAACCTCTCCCTTCTCTCCTCTTTGCCGAGCACCTCCGTTTAATACACTCTGTGTGTGTGTGTGTGTGTGTGTGTGTGTGTGTGTGTGGGTAGGTGTGTGGGTGTGTGTGTACACCTGTTTATTCCATCTGAAATCAAATCAAAAAAGGGTAAATTCTGGGGTTGGAGGAACGGCACAGCGGTTAAAGTGAATTGAACTGCAAGGCCCTCGGTTCAACTGCCTAGCACCACATAAATCTGGACATGATGACACATGCCTGTAAGCCCAGCACTCAGAAAGCTGAGGCAGCCAATTGTCCTGAGTCCAAGGCCAGCCTGGGCTACCTCAGTGAGTTCAGGATGAGCCTTTGCTATAGACCTTGTCTCAGAAAAAAAGAAAAATAAAAAAAGAGAGGGTAAATTCCATGATAGCACAGCTTGGCCGATTGCTCTATGTTCTTTACCTAGAAATGTGCACGACACACTCCAGACACTGCAGAAACATCAATGAGGTAGCAAAAAGTTGTGGTGTCAGAGGAGCACCATGTTCACACTGAAAAGCCTCTAAGGTCCCATTCAGTATAAGCCAGCATCATGCTGACTCCAAGTGTGGGGTGGCAGCCACAGCAACAGGGCCACGTCGCCTCGACTACATCCATCACCTTGTCTTCCCAGAGGGAGGTGATGGTGTCACAAGTCAGAGCCCCTGCTTCCTGTCTTCTGGTCCTACATACCACAGGGGCACCAACTTGCCCACTGCCCTCAGCCCGTGTTTCTCAGGAGCTCTGCGGGCCTCAGTTCCTACCCTCTCTCTGACAGTAACCCCTTTTAACCACATGCACACATTTACAAAGGAATATAACTCAAAAAAAAAAAAAAAAAAAACTTGGCTACTTTAAAATTCTATCCGATTCTACTGGGCCGTAAACGGATGCAAGGGCTGACATACACAGCAGAAGTATCTCCAATGTACTCTGCTCGGTGATAGATACCAGGCTGCAAGAATGGTGGAATGGGGGCTAGGATGAACTTGCGCTCCTCCAACAGGAAAAATACAGGTATGACAACTAAAATCAACAATCTCACAACTCTAGGAACTAACCAGAGCTACAGATTAAAGGAAAAAATCACCTACCTAGGAGAAACTACTGAACCTCAGTAAGACGGCAAGTCTATGTAGCAATGCCCATCCCTTCTTCCTCCTGTAGCAGCTGTGAGGTAGGCAAAAGCCACCGGCTTACCAACAGCCAAGAGATCTGAGCATCTTGGAGCTCTGTGAAAAGTACCATCTCTATAGCAAACTCCATAAACCTTCTGGGCTTGTAGCTCAGTAAATCTCTGCATTTGACTGAGGGCTCACTAGGGCTAAGGAGAAGGAAGGTAGCAAATGGCAGACAGCCCAGGGCTGCTACTCAAAGAACAAGCTGCCAGAAACATCTCACCTGCCTGACACTGAGACCACACCTGCAGTACCTGTGGGCTTGGTCCAGAATAAGAAAGAGAATCCTAAAGAATTAGAGAATATCAGGGACTTCAAAAGTTCTTACACAATTACAGAGAAGCTGTACATGCTGAGAATACCCACAGGCCCAGGAGAGATGTAGGTAAAGAGTAAGCACGCCACACCTTTGGTGGCCTTGGGCCAATGTGCAATTAGACGGTGACGCTAAGGCTATCTGGTGAACTGCTGAAGTCTCTCACCCAGATCCTCTTGGCAGAAGGCCTGGCAAAGGCAAGGCACATAGGAAGTTGGAGCAGTGAGTGGCTGACCATACATTTATACCCACTTAGATGTTACTCAAGGAATCCCGAATTGAAAATAAAAATAACTTTAAAAATATATAAGTAACTCAGTGGTCACATATGACACAAAAGTAGTGAAGGAAAACTGCAAAACAAATTAACACTAATGAGAAAAATACCACCAACAACCAAAATTTTAAAAGCAAAGCGAAACAAAGCATCAACAAGCTTTGAAGGGCCCAGGGACTTGCTACCCCAAACATCTAACTGTCCTCAAGACATGCAAGGATATAGGCAGCAAACCAAAACAACATGAACAAAAACACTCTCTGGGGGGGTGGGGGGGGAGGCTGAGGCTTTGGACATAACAAAGATTTAAAATTTACTATTATAAATATGTCCAAACAACTGAAGAATAAAGAATTATATGAAGTGACAACTTCATCTTCTCAAATACAGAATATCAATAAAAGGAATAAATTTTACAGTTGGAAGTACAGTATCTGATACTCACTAGATGGGGTCTAGAACAGATGTGAGGGGACAGAAGTATGAATTATTGAGCTGGGAGATAGGGTCCACCAACATATATGTAATGAAGTAAGAAACGAAAGGCAGGAGAAAGTGTGTGAAGAAATCATAATCAAAATGTCTTACTTACCCGTTGCTAGGACAGAATACCTGACATCCACAACTTAAGAAAGAAAAGATTTATTTTAGCTCAGTTTCAGAAGGTCTCACACACTCTATTCATGGGCAGCTGGTAGAGGCAGAGGAAACGTGGTTGTGGCACTGCAGACAGGAAGCCAAGTCCAGGATGAAGAGCAGAACTAGTATATACTCTTCCAGGTCATCTCCCAGGACCTGCCCCTTCCAGGCCACATGCCCAGTAATGTGCCACACAGCCACAATCTGCAGTCTACCACATCCCTGCCTTCTACCATACACCCATAATCCACCCCTCTTGACCAGGCCTCATCTTCTAATAGTGCATAGTTCCACAGATAATTCATAATATCCAAGTACATGAGGCTTTTGGAGGACATGGCAGATCCAACCACAACACAAAAATTGACCAAATCTGAACACATTTTAATTTAAAAATTTAAGAATTTCAAAGAACTCCAAGAAGGAGAAACTCTAAAACTCCCAAGTTGAAAGTCTAGTATCCGAAATTCACTAGATGTGCTCTGACAACAGATCTGAGGCGGGTCAAAAACAAGCTACTGAAACACCAAGACAGAATCCTGAAAGCATCATGAGAAATGACTCAGCTTGTTCAAGAGACTCTCAGTAAGACTCCTCATCAGAGCCAGGGGACACAGCAGTCTCAGAGCGCTGAAAGAAAACCATCACCCACCAACAATTCCACAGCCGGCTGAGTTCTTCAGAAATGAAGAACTGAGAACATTTCCTGGTAAACGAAAGGCAACTAAGTCTAACACTCGTAGATAAGTCTCATATTTGTAGACAAAAGAGAATCATTTCAGGTGAAATGGAAGGACACTGGACAGAAATGTCAATTCATATAAAAAAAGTAAAAAAGTGTCAGTAAAAACAGCCATGAAGTAATACTATGCAGAATGGTAAAAGAATGCTTTAGTAATTCTTTTCTTAATCTATTCACATTAAACCCTAATTTTAAAACTGTGTTGATGGGCTTATCACACATAAAGTTGTAAAAGGAAGATACACTGGAATAAAAATTGTATTTACTATTATGTTTCCATTAATCCAAACTAGATTTTTAAAAGGAATTTTTAAATTATGAAGCAATCCCTAGGAAATTATTACACAGGCACCTATGACAAAACTTCAAAAGCGTAACTGGGAACTGTCTAACACAAAAAGGAAGTGAGAGAACAATTAAAAGAACTTGAACTGAATAAAAAGCAAGCAATAGAACAGTAAATACAAAATCTAGCATACTGGCAACTAAACTAAATATAAATTATTTTAATAAGAGCAAAACAAAACACCAAGATTCACAGAATGAGCTTTTAAAACATTCTCCAACCATATGTTATTACGTGATACACTTTAGACTCAAAAATACACAAATAGGTTGAAAAGATGCATCATAAAACCAGCCTCAGTAAGAAAGAATAGCTATCCTAGTAACAGACATAGTAAACCATGAGGCAAAAGTAGTTAGCAGAAAAAAGATGAATATTTAATAATGACAAGAGGGTCAACCCATCAATCCATTGTAAATGCCCATGAACTCAACAGAATTCCATGACACAGGAAGCAAAACCTTACAGAAATAAAGAGAGAAGTAGATAATGCAACAGCAGTAATTGGAAATATCAGTGCCCTACCTTCAGTAACAGAACTAGACAGCAAGTGAACAAGGGAATAAAACATTCTAGCAGTAACATAAACCAAGGAGACAGAACACGCTACCCCCTCTGCAGGATATCCATTCTTCTAAAGCCCATATGGACATTCTCCAGGGTGTCTGGCCATAAAACAACCTTCAATAAATTTGAAAGGAATTTTAAAAGATCATAAAATATGTTCTCTAATGGCAATGAAATAAAATTGGAAATCACTTAAGAACTTTTGGGAAATTAACCAATATAAAAATTATGAAGCAAAGAAAAAAGCGATTAGAAAATACTTGGGGAATGAATGAAAATGAAGCACAGTATGACAAAACGTGTGTCAAAGCAATACACAGAGGAACATTTATAGCTTAAAGCTTTTAGTCTTCATCAGAAAAAGCATTCAGATCAATAATCAAAGTTTAAATAGAAAGCAAATGAAAACCAAAGTAAACAGACGGAAGACAATAGTGAAAACTAGAGAGGAAATAAATAATTTTAAAAATAAAACAATAGGGAAAAATCAAGAAACCAAAAGTTGGTTCTTTGGAAAGATGAACAAAATGAGCAAGCCTCTAGTTAATGACTGACCATAAAAAGGAGAGACTCAAACTATTAATATTAGGAATGAAAAAGAGGACATTACTACAACCACACCAAAATTAAACAGACTATGAGAAAATACTACAAACTACTGGTCTCAACAAATTATATAATGGAGAGAAAAGGAATAAATTTCTACAGAATCAAAAACTACTGAGACTGACTGAAACACAGAAAATCAAAACAAAGTTAAAGAGACTGAGTTAGTAATCAAAAAACTTCCTAGTAAGAAAGGACCAAAAGCCTTTGCTGTGGATTCCACCTAACACTTAGAAAAAACTCCAGTCCTATGCAGACTTTTCCAAAAAATAGAAAAGAGAAACTTTCCAACCCATTCAATGGTGTCAGAACACTAACACACACCAACACCAGTCATCGGCTGTGCACAACCCCATAGCCAGGGATTTGTCTTGGAAGTGGCACCTTAGTGATCCTTGACCCAGCCCTTGCTGAAGCACCAAATTTCAACCAAGCTCAAACTGGTTGATCATGCAACAGCACAGACACGCAACGGTTACATGTAACAGATGACAATGTGTATGATAAACGCACAAGAACAACAGCAATGATCACAGGTTTTGAGCACTTAAGCTGGGTACCAGCAAAGCCGCTTCCCATGAATCATCCTGTTTCACTCTCACAGCAATGATCACAAGTTTTGAGCACTTAAGCTGGGTACCAGCAAAGCCACTTCTCATGAATCATCCTGTTTCACTCTCAAAGTGATGTCATACGTTTCCATTGTCAGCCAGACTGGGGAGAGAAACTACAGAAAGGTGACAGAGACTGAACAAGAACAAACAAAGCAAGCAGAGAACCAGCTGTGTGGGGCAGGTCCCTCTCACGGCACTCCGGGTAACCCCCTGGATATTCCCTATGTACAACCCCAGGAGCCAGGGAGAAAGGGCTCTGTACAGAAGCTTTAGAGCGAGATTCTGCCAGTATCTTTTTAGCACATTCAGCCTTTTCTTCTCAATTAAAAAAAAAAAAAAAACTAGAACAGCTTCTTCAAACAAAAAGAAATAAATAAAACTTAATTCACATTATTCTGTGGTTAGAATTCTCTAGTTTTCTCAAAGTATTAAGAACAAAGCAATTATATAACTTGTAGCGTCTATTACACAAACAAGGTGCAGCCGTGTTTAGATGGCTTTGCCCCGTGCCACACAAAGCTCACAACTTGAGGACACGGTCTACATTCTGTTTCCCAAGTGTCGTGAATCCACCCTCTTTACACACTGGGTACCATTACAGGACATCTGACTTCCACATAGGAAGAAGAGCAAGGACTTTTCAACAACAACAACATAAATATTTGTATTTTATAGTAACAGTGTTGCAGCATTGAAGTCAAACATAATAAAAAGACACAAACCACTGGTAGTCAGTGGTTATTATAAAAACGTATGTATTCACTGGAGGAATGGCTCAGTGGTTAAAGGACTTGCCCAGCAAGTGAAAAGTCAAGCACTAAGTACCCGAGGGCAATTACCCAGCACCACATAAGCCGGACGTGGTGCTGCACGCCTGTAATACCAGTATTCGGGAGGCTGAGACAGGAGGGAGGATAGCTGTGAGTTAAAGGCCAGCCTGGGCTGCATAGTGAGTTCAGAACCAGCCTGGACTACAGAGTGAGACCCTGTCTCAAAAAAACAAATAAAAAAGGTTTGTAATTCCCAACTGTGAATTTTTTCTCCCTAAACCAATGCCTGTCAATTCCAAAGCTCCTTTTTCTGTAGTCCAGGCTGGTTCTGAACTCACTATATAGCCCAGGCTGGTCTTAGACTCAGGCCAATCTGTCTGCCACAGCGTCCCGAGTGCTGGGATTGTGGGCATGCGACACCACGTCCAGTTCATGTGGTGCTGGGGAATCAATCTCGGGTACTTAGCGCGTTAACCTCAGAGCTACTCCTCCAGCCCCCTTAAGCTCTTTCTAAAGGAAAAGTATTTACTGTGAGAAGTTAGCGATCCTGTCACTGGACGCTACTTACTTCCAATGCACTATTAAAAAGGACATTTTTCGATGTGTTGTTTTATCTCACTGAGACTCATAAACTCACATACATAGTCCAGTCCAAGCTCCTCTGTGAAGTTCTGTGACAGTCACAGGCAGGAGCACAGAGTTAACCAGTCAGGACACCATGCCATGGGTGATGGCAGCATGCGTCCAGGTCTTTCTGTCTTGGGGACAGCAGGTGGCACTCTGGCCTTTACAAGCTGTCAATTATTTTTGCAAAAACACAGGTGAACATCCACACAGGGCAGCCAGGAAACCTGCACACGTGCACACCGAGGGGCATACAGCAATCTGAGCAGTGGGTTCCACGCAAGTAAGAGCCGAGAATGACTCACTCCGGAGGACAGCCAGGGCCAGGCGCCGGGCAGAGGACCCCACCTATGACGGCACGCCTTTCCTGCAGATCTACCCTTTTCTAAATCACATTTAGTCCTTCACCTATTTTTTAAATTCTTACACTACATTTTCACTCTTTGTGTATCTTCTGCATCCCCCCAGACCTATTTCCAGGGGCACCTTGATAAGGCATCTTTTGAGATTCCCTGGTCCAGGGTGAGCACAGGGTGCTGAGCACTGCGGCGGGCAGGAGCCGAGCCTCAGCACAAGCAGCCCGAGAGGCCTGGCACCCTCGGTTCAGTTTCCTCACCCATTACTACTTCAGCCAACCCTGCACCTCGTGAGCCTCCGGCCTTGCGTTTGGCTTTCCTCCAGCCCCTTTGGCCAGCAGCCCCTTTAGCCAAGCCGTCCCGGCTCTGTGTCAGGGAGGCTTGCAGGAGACGGAGCGGCCATGGCACAGTCACTGGCAACACCTGCAGGCGACTCCACCCTGACAGACACTCATGGAGGCCTGCTGCTAAGGAGCTTCCAAAGCGACACAGGGACGCAGACACCTGTCTCTCCTGGTCTCTCCCATCTTTCTCCCTCCCCGCCCCCCCCCCAACCCGCCACACACTCTGCCCTCTCCCTCTTAATTTTCTACACTTCCATTTTTTGCCCCGTCAGGGAGGGAGCTGCAATGCAATCCTCTTTTCTTCTTTGTTCTAGCTCTTCTCTTGCCCTCCTGAGAGCTCTTCCTCTACTCCACTGGTTCCCGTGGGATTCTGGTCCCGTCCCGTGTGTGTAGGGTAGGGAGGGCAGCAGGTACATGACCACACCTGCAGGCACTGGGAAATGACAGAGGGTGCCCTGTGCTGGGTGGGGACTCCACCGTAAAGGACGAGGGTGAGACGCTCGGCCCAGCTCCAGGTTACCTTGGGTGTCTTGTACATTTTCTTATTTTGAAGCCAACAACTTTCAGAGTTTAAATAAATTTTCACTACAACTTACTAGAGCCATCAATTCTGGGCTCCATTCCCCCATGCACAGGCAGAAATGGAGCCTCCAAAGGTTCTGGTGAGTCAAAAGAGCTTAACCCTTCCTGCCTCTGCTGTGTCTTAACCTGAAAGCAGGGGGGAGAGAGAGAGGGAGAGAGAGAGGCTGGCTGGCTGGCTGGCTGGAATTTTCTCAGAAATTCAATATCCTTAAATGTGAAAATGAAAATAAAGAAACCTTACTCTCTGGAGGACCACAACAAAAAAAAACTTCTTAAATTGTGCTTCACGCTCCTGAAGAGTCCATATATTCAACACGTGCTTATCACTGTTTTTCTCCATCTGTCCCCTCTTTCTCATTTCTTCCCCCTCCAACAACTCATTTAGAAGACACCCTTGATGCCAGCAGCACCCTGCCAACTTTTCTCAGCAGGGGCTATGGCTTCTTCCTCACAGGACCCCCACAACTAGGCACCCAGTCTCAAAGGTGCAGGTCTCTTGAAATAAATACATATAAGTATTTGCAGTGCCAGGAATGAAACCCAGGGCTCTGTACATGCTAGAGAAGTTTATTACCAGTAAGCTACACCCCCAGGCCCTTATTTGTTCTTTATGACACAATGGTTTCTGAGAGAATAGTGCCACTGCAGACCTTGCCATGGCCAACAGTCCCCCATTTGACAATGACTCAACTTGCGACTTTTCAAGTTTACGATAGGGCTGAAGCAATCTCACTGGAGGGAAGCTGGACTTCAGATTTTAGATTGGTTCCGTCCCTGGGTGGTGATAGGCAGTGCAAGGCTTTCTCACAATGCAGGGCAGTGGCCGTGAGCCACGGCTCCAAGTCCGCCTGCTGTCATGAAGGCAAGCAGCCAGTGCCACCACTCTGCCTGCCGTATTCTGCCGGTTATCCGTACTCAACACACTCGCAAATGATGATGTTTGAAAACTACAATGGGTTTATCGGGGAAATTCCCCTTTGTAAGCGGAGGAACATGTGTGTTTATTCTCTTGGTCAAAGGTAGTAACAATGCAGTCAGTGGCAAATACGCAGAAATGTTGACTATTTAAGGAATTACAATTGAGGAATTTAAGGAATCACAAGGCCTAAAACCAGGAAGGGAATGACTTCTTTGTAGCATTCCCTTTGAGAGTCGCTGAGCTCACTTGTGATGAAAATGAAAATGCAAACAGGGACAGAAGGGCAGCAGGATAGAAATGCAGCCTAAACCAAGAAGGAACCCAGCAGAGTAAGGGGGCCAAAACTCAAGGCACAGGGACCCAAATGAGCACACAGCCCTAGCCCATCCAGCCCTTCCCCAGATGGTTTAGGACTTAGTAAGTGCACCCCAGTAAAGTTCACAGCCATGTTTCCACAGAGACTCAGTATGTATGCAAATACAGTCTTCCGCCCATATACTGGCTGGAAGACAGCAAGGAACCCTTAATGGGCCGCAGACTGATTTAAAATATTTACCAAAATAGATGCCAAGTCTAGCACCATGTAAAAGTCGTTGAGGAGAGGAGGCCTGGAAATCTTTCATTCCTAGAGGGTAAAGTCTTGCAGAAATGAGAATATCAGACCAAGTCAGCTCTGCGTATGTGTGTGTGTCCTGCAGGAGAAAGTGAGCCTCAGGACTCACAGGCTTCGCACTCCCCACCATTCTTTTTATATGAAAAGAGCAACCTGGAAGAATTCATTGATGATTAGGTGTTTCTTTACAGCGCTGAGGCAGGAACCCAAGGCTTAGTGCATGCCAGGTAAGCATATTACCACTGAGCTATGCACCTCAGGCCTTCTACAAGTATGGAGTCATTTCTCAATGGTTACCTACACTGGCCCAAACACTCTGTATTATGACATTTCCATAGCTGTCCAACCAGGAGCACAAGGGTTCGGTTCTAAATGCTTCTGCTGAGTCGCCATTTTTCTTGTGAGGACTCTCACGTCCAATTAAAACCAAGTAAACAAAGTGAGGGGGTTTTTCCACGGTGGATCTGTCTCACCTCGGCTTAATTCGTAGGCCCAGCCAGAACACCAGGACAAGAAGAGAAGGTATGCCTCTCACACAAGGAGCTGTGATACTTGACGGTTCTACTGAACATGGCCGACCTGTCCCATAGGAGGACACGAAGCCAGTATAACGTCCTCCACGCAGGTTGACTTTTCTGGAACAAGTTCTCCAGGTGTTCTGAGCACAAACTGGCCAGAGGTCAGATCTGCAGGGCGGGTTAACAGGCATGGCCTGAAAAGTTTCTGGTTATCTTCTTTCCAAGGCCTGCCTCCTCAAAGGGAGGAGTAAAAACATGAATAATCCAAGAGTGCTCCCAAGGTTATTATCCAAGGAAAGACAAACGACAAGAGATCAATGTGGATCAGATAAACCTTCCTCTGTGGAGTCAGAGACAGGCTCCCCACGCATGCCACACAGGAGAGTGGGAACCAGCCCCAAAGGCCTGAGGAACACCTGGGCATGCCCGAGTGGCCTCATATGAGGGTCAAAGTCAGCAGCAAAGCCATGCTGGAAGGAAGGTTTCTGAACAACCAAGGCCACACTGGTCTATTCAAACTACCCGGAGTAACCTTACAGCCCATGTGGGGTCCTGAAGAAGGGGGAGGGGCTTATTATGATTTGAATCTGAAATGTTCTCCAAAAGTCTCACATATCTGGATGTTGTGGAATACCTGTGGAACCATGTGCTGTTAAGAGGCAGGGCCTGTTCAGAAGGGGCAGATCACCAGGACATGACCTGGGAGGGTATATATGTTAGCTCCACCCTTCCTTGCTCACTCGGCTTCCTGTCTGCCACGTTGTGGACAGCTTTCCTCTTACCACCCCTCTGCCATGTGTTTTCACCACTGCCAACCACCCATGAATAGGCTGAGGCCTCCTGAAACTGTAAACTGAAAGAAATCTTTCCTCTCTTAAGTTGTGGATGTCCGGTACTCTGTCCCAGCAATGAAAAAGTGACTAAGACAAGGCTGTTTTACAGACACGCCCCAGAAGACAAGTGCATGTAGGGAACGAAACTGCCTCTGGCAGGTTGTGTGAACCTTCGCTGTGGACAGTCCGCTGTGTCTTCTGGACTATGATCCCACTCTCCAAAACAAATCTTACTCAACCTTAAGAACTGTGGCTGGTTCACTCATTATATGAGCTGAGGCCACTAGGCCAAGTCGACTAAGCTGTTCTTGGTGGGGCCTTCGCCCAGCAGCCTCTTGGAAGGCTCCAGCCCCATAGAGTGAACAGCTCAGGAGCCCCCCAAAGGCAGGGTCTGCGTACTCCCCAAGGCTTACTGGAGGACTGTACCAAGACCATAGGGAAGAGGGCTGGGAGCAATTATCTCTACCAGCCTTGGCAAGGGGACTTTACATTCCTGCTAGGGAAGAGGGCACAAAGCTGCCCATCTCAGATTTGGGGCTGACCGGAACAGTGAGAGGGCATCGCAGTCCCAGGTCACTCCTGGTCCTGAGTTCAGCAAACAGGGGATCTGCAGAGATGAGATGACAGTGATGGATTTAAGAAGCCCATGAGTTTGAGCTCTGGAAATCAGAGGTGTGAACGGGAATTGCTGGATAAATTCCTCTGTCATCAGCTGAGTCTGGATCACTTGAAAGCTTCATCCGGCCTTCTTTTGCTACTTCTTTTAGCACCCAGAAGCCAGGCCTCAGATCCTCAGGATTGGTGTGTCTGCACAGAAGATTTCACCTATTTCTAACTGTAACTGTCCGGATGTTTTCATAGAATTCTGAAAACTCCCAATTGTAATAATCTGAAACTTCCATTTTTTCTGGATCACCTATTGCCCCTTCTAGCCAATGCATCTAGCTGACTGCCTAGCACAGGAACAGCTTTTTAAAAAGTAAAATCAAATAAACAGATCAGATATAGTGGCGCAGGCTTATAATCTGAGTATTTGGAAGGCTGAGGAAGGAGGGTCACAAGTCAAACCTAGCCTTCATGCCTTAGCAAGGCTCTCTTGAAAGTTGTTTTTTTTTTTTTTTTTTTTAAAGATTGTAGAAAGGAAACTGGAGATGGAGCTCAGAATACAGAAGGGGATCGGACCAAAGAATTAACCAACCCTGAGTGAGAAGACAAGACTCGGCCCAGTAGGGCTGAGCCCCACTGATGGACTACGGAGAGGCAAACAAAAGAATTTTATTCCGTACCTATAGGCATGCGGTAAGGGAGTCAGGACAGTGCCTGGCTCTCCTCACAAAGAATAACCTACTATCACAGCAAAATACAAGAAATCACAGGCTGGGTGATGACATGCATTTGGCAGGACCCATTTCCCAGTTTTAGATGATACACAGTTGCCCCTCAACGGGACCAGGGGCCCTCCACAGACACAAAACCCCAAGGTGCTCCAGCCCCTGACGTGAAAGGATGTAATATTTGCATAGACCAGAACCCACATCTATCCTTCTTCGTATTTTCAGTCAGTTCTGGGTGATTTATATAGCACAAAATAAATGCTACAAAAATAGTTGTTAGACTGTGGCATTCAGGGCAAGGATTGGGAACCATTTATTATGCTAAAGACCACTTTATATTTATGGGCCATCCAAGATTATCAACTGAAGAAAGAGTCGAAAATATTTGGTAAAACATTTAATTATTATATAATTAACTCATCCCTAGTATGATGGCTGCCTTGGCTGAACCAGACCAAGAGATTCCACAGGCAGGATACCGAAATGGCTTCCCGGGATGCTGAACTTGTTTGTAAACAGTTTTCAGGTCATTAATGCCTACCTGGTGTGTCAGTCACACAAGCATGTAGACGTTCTTCACGTGTAGCCACCTCCCTGTGCAACAGGGAGACAGGGTGTTGAAGAAACAGCTGGGAAGCCACCGGCTGGGGTGTGGAGCTGGTCACCCTAAAGTCTGCGAATAGCCCACAGCACAGTCACAGGGATGGTCCTAAATCTCCGGCTCAGGAGGGACCCAGACCTTTTAAGTAACTTAGGCGTGAACACCTGTCACACTCCCTGGAGGTCCAGAAGACAGTGAGGCACGGCCACTGCAGGAGGCCCTGGCATTTCAAGGCCACCTGGTTGTGCAAAGCAACCTCGCGGTGAGGCACTCCCCTCTGCCCAGGCTCCAGAATCACAAGCAGCTTGCTGAGAGACCCAACGTGACGGGCAGCACTTGTTCACGAGGCGTGCAGTACAGCCCAGGAATGTGCACCGCTGTTAAGTTCCAGGGTTACTGGAGCTGCTGGTCCTGGGACCCCACCACCGAGCCCACCTGTTCAACTGCATCCTGTCCATAAACATCTACGACTTGAGATGCAAGTGCCCTATGGAGGAACACACAAACAAATCACAATGACTTTAAAAGAATCCACAGGCATGAAACTGTTTATCTTCCACTGGGTTTCAGGATTCTCTCACTTAGAAAACAAGAACGACTATGACCTGAAGGCCAGCAGACTTCATTCTTTCTAAGAATCGCATCCTTCCTGTCTGCAGAAGAGGGGTGCCTGTGGTTGGCTTCCTGGGGTTCCCCGCAGCATCCTTCCCGCCTTCTAGTCTCACCCACTGTGCTTGTGTGCCAATTATTCCATGAAAGCAAAGCAGGTCATTATGGAGGTCATGTGTCACTTTGCTCATCAGCTAGGCCACCATGGGTGTCCTTTGAAGCTGTTCCCCAGCCCTCTGCCACTAGGAACCACAATGGAGGGGCCTATCAAGTACAACAGGGCACCAGCATCCAGGCATTTCCTCTGCCTTTTGTTCCTCATTCAGGAAACACAGCCTACCTGCTCCATGTAGTGCTGGGGAATCAAATTCAGGGCCTTGCGCTTGCAAGCACTTTAACTGCGATGTCATTCCTCTAGTCCCAGGAGGGGAAATATTTGATGAAAAGCTACTACCTTGCTATGGACGTAGACTATGTAGCTAGGCTTATACTGGCTGCATCTTAACTGAACAAGCAAGCAATAAAGTGTCACAACTGTGTACATAACATTTACATTACCTTAGTTATTTTAAATAAATCTAGAGATGATCTGAGGTATATGGGTGGATATGCGTAAGTTCTATTCAGATACTAAGGCAGTTTTGTAAGGGATTTGAGCACTCATGCATTTTGCTATCCTTGGAGTATGCTGGAACCAAAAGCCCAGGGGACATCAAGGACGACTACGCCCCCGTTCGTTTCACACTAGCTTCTGGCAAAAACGATTCTCTGTATCCTTCCTAAAAAGTCGCTGACATCTCTCTTTTACTCTCTTTCACCCTAGAGAGAGAGAGAGGGGGAAAAGGGAGGTAGGTACAAAAGGGAGCGAGTAGGCCTGTGGGCAGCTGTGTGCAGGAGCCAACTGGCTACCCAGCTCACGCTAACTGGGATGCCAAGGGCCAAACCAAAGCCCTTCAGGGGCCAGCCAACACTCACCAGCGTGACTCATTTGTCACAATTCACTGACACGTGTGGCGACACCTCACACGGGGATCAGTGTGCAGACGGAGTGGATAAAGGCCATGGACATCCTACTACTACCATGCAAAGATGTGTGGGCCTGAATGCCCAGGCCTAGGCAGTGCTCTCTCTTCGGCTGCAAGTGGCAGGGGGCTCCCGGGAACTTCACAAAACTGGTCTGAGATGTTTCCCACCATGCCTGAGGCTGTGGTGGTGACAGAATCTGGAACAGCGTTCGGCTTCCTGAAGTTCACGTAGATTTCGGCGCCGTGTCTGGCCGCTCTGGGAAGAGCTTGCGCAGCTAGGATATCTATTTCACAGTGAACCTCAAGTATAGCCTAAAGTAATCGTGCAAGAGGATTTACAACTCAAACACAAGAAGCCGTCAGCAGACACCTTCTTAGAAGCGAGTTTCAGGCCTGAAGCGCCTCCAGGATTGACAGGTGCGGTTTTGCCTTCTGCTGTGGCAGATGTTTTCCCAGGCATTACCTCCTTGTAATACATGATCGCCTAGTTCTACATGCAGGGACCCGAACAGGCCAGCTGATACAGCGCCCCATGGCTCCACACTCTGAAGGGCTGGGAAGGTGGCGGATGACAACTGTTCCAAGCCCCTGCCCGCTACTGCCGGTCACTGCTCAGTGCAGGGCTGGCTACGCAGTCACGCACATGACATCCACACCCAACCTCCAACAGTGGGGTCACAAAGGGCACCTGCCCACTCACTCCTAATGAGAGCTGTGCACTCAAGAACTACGGATGCCATGAGGACTGCTGGATGTACCACGGGGACCCTGGCCTGTATTACCAGATATGGCCTTGACGAAGGGGATCACATTCACGTGATCAAGTGATCCCAGCTCAGGGACAACCAGGGAGGCTCAGCAGACCCCACACCAGCCAGGAAGTGCCCATATATATCCTAGCAATGAGGAGGAGGGAGCCAGAAAGGAAGGCAGGTCTGTTCAAGCTGTCCACAGGTCCAGGTGGATGGAGACTCAAGCTCTCGCCCTCTCCACCCTGACCACCCACCTCACTGGGGACCTTCTCAAAGCGTTAGTGATGGCAACAACGAGAAAGAAGCAGAACAGCCCAGCTCACTTTCCTTCCCACCGCTGACCAGAGGCTAGATTTCCACGTGGGCAGCCCGAGCTACACTTCCTGCTGCATCTATGATAGGCTGCACTGGATCCCTGTGGTGAAGGCCCAACCATGAGTAGTCTCGGAATATGACTACAGGATTGAAAGTAAAATTTGGTTATCTGGGTAGACGCTAATCCCACAGGACTAGTGTCCTTATAAGAAATTAGGGCAGTAACATACTCCTACAGGTGACCACATGAAGACAAAGGGAGAAGAAAGTGAATACAAGCCACCAAAGAGGACTTAGGAGAACTAGCCTGCTGACTCCTGGACCTTGGACGTCTAACCTCCAGAACCAAGGAGCAACCCATTTCTGTTGCCTAAGTGTGCCAATCTGGGGTGCTTTGTCACAGTAGTCAAAGCGTGATAATCAGAGAAGTCAATAAATGCAGCAAATGCTAACAAGGCACAATGTAGACAAAAGGGCCACCAAAGCTCCCAGAGGTAGCACTTATTCACAGAAGAACAGAGCCAGGCCAGTGTGCTGCTCCCCGTTGTCCTGGCACCTCCATAGCCCCTGCTCGCTGCTATTACTGTGCTATTTTTTTGCCAGGAGTTGTTCCCATAATAATTCATAATCTGCTTTTGATACTACACTTGAGATAAAGAGAAGTAACCAAAAACAGAGGGTCATACTGGTGGTCCTACTTCTGGCTTTCTGGTACCAGCTAGGGTTACGTGGTACCAGACCACGGATGGAGCTCTTCTAGAGACAGATTTCATCCAATAACAGAGTCCCATTCTCAAGGAGAGGAATCTGCATCCTATGCACCAAGGATGCCTTCTGCCCAGGCCAGAAGATGACCATCAAGTGTCACAGGTGCTCACATCTAGCAGAGAAGCCCAGGAGCCACAAGCCATGCCCACAAAACACGTATATCTTCAGATACAAGTAGTGCATACTCTGCAAAGGGACAAAGCCGAGGGTGGCCAGGCTGGGACATGGCATGAGGGAGACATGCAAGGGTCCTGGGAGAATCTGGGTGAGATTGGGCTTGTGTCGGGCCAGTGTGCTTGCTCGGTGAGGACATAAGGCAAGGTAGGAGACCAAGTAGGGCAGTCTGTGAGGGCTGATCTGCAGGTAGAAACGGTCAGAAAGGCTCTGACTAGACAGGGAGGGAGCAAGCAGCATCAGTCAGAATCCACAACAAAGCTGAAAGCAACATGGGACTCTGGGACAGAAGCTTGGACTAGAGACCAAGCCTGTGCAAGGTATTCACTCCATTCCCATTTTTTTCAGATCATCAAGGGAAAGAGTTTAGTGTCTTCCCAGAAGCAAAACTCATAGTCCTAACCTTTCTACTCCTCATCCACCAGAAAATCAGTGCCTCTGTTAGGAAGATGGGTATTAGTGCATTTCCCATTACTATAATGAAATACCTAAGGCTGGACACTTGATAAAGAGAACATATTTATTTAACATAGTCCAGAGGTTCAGGAGCATAGTGCCAGTATTGGCTTAGCTCTGGTGAAGTCTCAGGGTGCATAGTGTCAAAACAGAACAAGCACATCTTACAAGGAAAGACAAGAAGCCAGACAGGAAGAAGGGGCTTGTAACAACCACCAGCTACAGATCCCACCAACCCCCAAATAGGCACACTAAGGCAAAGTTCTAAGATAGGAACCTTTGAGGGACAGGCTACAGACAACCTACAGCAGATAAGGGGACAGCAAATGAAATCTGATTCCCCAGCGGGAATAAGTTTCCAAGGTCCAGTTACAATTTCTCCATATCCTGGCAAAAAATGATAAAAGACAGGAAATAGAAAGATTCCAACAGCAGCATTGTTGCCTCAGCCACAACCCTAACCCGTCCATGGGCACAGTGGAACGTGAATTACAAAGCACATTTCCAATGAGACTTGTCCTTGGTGATCACCTGCTAAGGAGAGCTCCAAAGCATAAAGACACAGTGCCCAACCCACTGGATGTGGGGGCCTCGCATGGGCAGGTCTCCCACACAAAACTCTGAGGCTTGCCTTCACACAGCAGATGCAAACGTAAGATAACCTTGAAAGTATAAGAGAGAAAGAAAAAGTGTAACGTGCCCTGATGACTTAATTTCTGGAACTATATGCCTGTAAAAGGCACAGGAGGGGTGTGTGTGTGTGTGTGTGTGTGTGTGTGTGTGTGTGTGTGTGTACACTGAGACAGTGTCATCTCAAGCATCGCTCTCCACCTTGTTTAGGTGGGCCTGGCACTCAAGGAAAGTATCAATCAGGCTTCTATTTCCTTGGATTCAACCATCTTACACTAAAAATATTAGGGAAGAAATGGAATCTATACTGAGCACATACTGATTCTTTTTGTCTTTCTTCCCTAAAAAGCAATTCAGCATAACATCTATTCCCACAGAATTTACTCTGTATTAGCTGTTACAAAGAAATCTAGAGGTGATTTAAGGCATATGGGAGGATGTGTGTAGGTTCTATGCAAATACTTCGTTCGCTGTTTGATAAAAGGGAGTTGAGAAACTACAGATTTGGCACCTGGGGAAGGAACGGGAACTGAGAAACAGTTGCTCTGGGAATTTGTGGCTTGAAATTCTCAGTATTTTTTCTCCAGATGACTTAGCTTTGTTGCCTTGTTCTTTATATCAAATTCTTGTTAACCAAATTAAATAAAATGGGAAAAATATTCTCCTGAAATATAACAGCTTCAAGATACCAACTATTACCCTTTCTGAACCTGTAAATTCATTCTTTCCTACAGCAAAGGAGAGTAAATACATGTTGAGCCCCATAGAGTAATACATATCTGTGATCTAATTAAAAGAGTAAAATATGTAAATTTAAAATCTGAATAAAATGAATTTACAGTACCACTTACATATATACATACATACACACAGGTAGTCAACCCTCCATACTAGTACTTCCACATCCATAGATTCAGCAATTGGCAGTGGAAAATATTTGGGGGAAAATTAATTGCATCTGTACTGGATATGTACAGACTTTCCTTCCTTGTCATTATTCCCTAGACAATACAAAACAATTACATATATAGCATTTACATTGATTTAAAATACGTAGGAGGATTTGTGAAGATGTTATGCCAACTGGATGCCACCTTATATAAGGGCCTTGAGCGGCTGCAGACATTGGCTGGTACCAAAAGGGGGCAAACTGTAACATACACTGTTACACATCTGTGGGGCATATACAGATGCTTCCTACAAAACATGATTTCATTCTAAATAATCTGATAACCAGCATAGTACCTGGTGAGTACCTTACACACTGTTCTCCAAAACAATTACACATCATGATGCAACATGTCTTAGTTACTTTCATGTTGCTGGAACAAAATACCCCATATCCACAACTTAAGGGAGCAAAGGTTTATTTTAGTTCAAGTCCAATCACCGGGCAGGCAGCAACGGTGACGGCCCACGGCAGAGGCCGAAGAGCAGCGGATGGCACTGCAGAGAGAAGCCAAGTGAGGCCGGGGCAAGCTGATCTCTGGAGAGTGGCAAGGCCAGAGCTTCCCAGGAAGAAACTTCAACAACGTTTCTTCTTCCTCCAGCCACACCCAGGGTGGGTGCCCCTCCCTCACTTCCTGGCCCGGGAGTCAACAGCACACACCCAAAACTCTTCCCTGAGCAACTACCGATCTCCCAGCCAGTTTTTTATCTACCAATAACACCCATTCCACAGTTACCCTCCACAATCAAATACATGAGGCTCTTGGGGGATGGTCCAGATCCAAACCACAGCAGAACTCCATCCCATCCTCACAACAGAACTAGAGCCCAGAGTATAAATACCCTGGGCTGGTGCAGATGTCCCTGGACCTACCTGTTCTCTGGATCCTTTTTCATTCCTGCTGCTCCAACAAAACATGTTAATCTTGTCCCAATGTCCTTGTGATTTAACACTGTGATTATTTCACAGACCACGAATAAGGGGCTAATTAACACAGAGGAGTATTTCTATAATATAGAAGATGCTCGTGTACAGCACTAGTGACAAAATGAGGCCAAGTGACACTGACCCTGGTCACAGACCACGGTGGTTTCTTTATCAGCACAAGGAAAAATATAGTTTCACATCAACAGGGCACAGAGACAAGCGTATGAGACCTTCCACTCTCTCTGGCCTAAAGCAGCTGGCCAGGAGGGCAGGGCCCACCCCCACCCTGCCTCTGATGGGTGGGAATGGGATGGAAATGCTGTGCCAATCCATCCCTCCCCATCTCCTCAACCAGGGCAGGGGCACTGCTGGGAAGAGCCGTCAGCAGCTCCAACAGCCTCTGCCTCCTGCCCTCCTCCTGAGGAGGAGTATCCAGAGAAAGGCAGGAAATGCTGCTCCTCAGGGGACCCTCCTGGGGCACCTGGATCACACAGCAGAAACCAGGTAAGAATCCTCTGCCTGCGGCTGCGGGTCCTCCCAGCCTGTGAGAAAAGCGTGGTGCTTTTCCGCCTCCTTTCTCCAGCCAAGCCCAACAGACCTCCTAAGGAATGGGCTATATTAATCATGCCTTTCTGATGTCTGCATTTTCCAATGTTTTGGCATATGACCTCTTGCTGGCCCTGGACACACGGCCCCTCCAAAGGCTGGCCAGTTCCTAGAGACGGCAACAGGTTGACTGCCTGCCAATTGCCTCCATGTGCCAATCGAGCCGTCTAAAGCCCAGTTCCCACACCATTCTGCATCCCCTGCCCCAGGCTCTTGGGTGCAGAGGCAGCTCATCTACCTGCAGCTACTCACACTACCCAGCCCTGCATCTGCCATGCCTGTTCACCCCCCCTCACTCCCCCCTCCCAGGAAAAGCACCATGAAAGAGCTTACCCACATCTCCCCTCCCTCACCCTGCCCCCACCCCTTCTTCTTCCAGACAGTCCACGTCTTCCCACATGACGGTCACTTCTGTGGCTGTGTACTTCCCCATCCCTCACCCAAACAAACCCCGGCTATGTTCTAAAAGGGGAGCCTCGGCGGGCATGGTGGCCCGCGCCTCTCATCCCAACGCTCTGGGAGACTGAAGCAGGAGTATTTAAAGTTTGAGTCTAACCTGGGCAACCTAGTGACTCAGTGAGACTACCTCAAAATTTAAAGAGAAAACATCTAGCTCAATGCAAAAACCCTGCATTCAGAACTCCGTACACCAAATGACAAGGGGCGAGAGCTTGCTCCTGAGTAAACCGCCCCCTGCTCCAGGCACCCTCCCGTTCTCTTCCCCTAGCTTGTCTTGTGTTTGTGTTCAATTCACTTGACCCATCATTCCCCCCGAAGACCATACAACCCCCTCATCTCTTTGCAAGTATGTTTGTGTAGAGGAAAACAAGTTGACTGAGCAAGTACCCAGCTGACATGTGATCCTTCCTACCCCATGTAGGTAAATCTTAAAACAAATACATTCTCAAGTACCCTTACAGGGCTGGGCACTGGGGGAAATGAGGCATCATGGCAGGCCTTGGAGGATGATCTGTGGATTCCAGGTGACTGTGAAGACCAACATCAAATGTGAATCAGCACCTCTGGGGTGGCTGGCACATATGTGTGTGGCCTGTCCCCACACACGTGTGGGCTGTTCTGCACACTGGGGCTTCTTACTCAGCCTTGGACTAGAGCCCGCTATGTCTTAACTGTGCTGTTGGTCAAGAGAAACCTGGTAATCCTTCACACCCACGTGACCTTCTGTCTTGCTCCTTGTAAAGAAAAATACTTAATTTTACAGGTCTTCAGACAGTTTCCACCTTGGCCAAAAAATAAAAAGAGAGCCTTCATGCTGCCCTTGCACCTTGGCGAAACCCAGCCAAAGGCTCTGTTGACTTACACAGCACAACTTCCTGTGTTCAGCCGGGAGCTGTAGCAATGTCGGTGGCTCTTTCTCACGTGGCCACTGGGTACTCACCGCTAGACTCTCCTTAACCCTGGGCCTCGGCAGTGACTCACAGTTACTTCTCAATGCTAGGCAAAGAACAACCAGGGAACTGCAGGTCCTCTTACAAAGTTAACCACCATCATCCAAATCACTCCTGCCAAGGCCACTTACACATTTACTTTTGGCAAAACAAAGAATGAAAAGCAAAAATGTTTTCTAGCAGATGATGCTTCCGAAGATTAATTCACAGCAAAAGAAACAGAACAAACTTAGGCTCTTGGCACAAGGACAAAGTATACATCAGTGAGACTCGGCTCCTATAGTTTACATCACTCACACCCCTCATACTACAAGGGCCTAAAAATTACAGCTGTTGATGTTTTCACATAACCTAAACTTTCACTCCGCAGAACTCTTACTTGTCTACGTATATTTATGCTCTCAGCTGCGGAGGGTTCATTATGTACACCGGTTGTTTAAACAGTAACCAGATTGTTTGGGACTGTGCGTCTGGGTCAGGCTGGGCCTGCCGTCTGCAGAGCGCCACTCAGAACCCACGGGGCGAGAGGAGCCAGGCAAACTCTCAGAGGGAAAACCGTGACACCAGAAAGGGTCTTTGTGAAGTGTAAACAGGCCTACACTGTGGGGCTTGTTCTCTGGATCCTGAAGAGCCCCAGAGCCCAGGGATGTCAAATAATAACCAACCCCAGAAATCCAAACTGCCCAGCACCCGGCTCCCTGGAACCTAAAGGCTTCCATCCTTCCCTCCCCCTCCTCCTCCTCCGGCACGGGTGCAGCCCACTCTCCAAGCTCTCTGGAGGCGTTCCCAGCTCCCCCTCTACCCAGAGGACCTCAAGACCCACAGGTAAGGCACTATGGCCTTTAAAAACAGGGCTTCCCCCAAGCAAGATCACAGAAAGGCCCTGGATGCCAGGAAGAAGAAATAGCCACTAGGACAACTTACAAGTGGCAGGAAGCTGAGGGTCTGAGGGAGAATATTGCGGCACTGAATGCTCACCTTGAATTGTACGGTGTTTTCTCCTCAAAAGGAGAAGAAACTGAAAAATGAGATGTTTTATCAAGAAGAAAAGTGCGGGGAAAGATCAAAATAAGTCTTAACAGTCGAGCCCAGTGGTATAGGACTGTGATCCCAACAATCTGGGAGGCTGAGGCAGAGGGAGTACAACTCTGAATCGAGCCTGGGTAATTTAGTGACTTAGCAAGATCCTGTCTTAAAATCAAAATCAAGCAATGGGCTAGGGATGTAGCACATCGCCAAGGCCCCAGAGTCCACCCTCAGAACAAAAGCAAAACAAAACAGAATAACAAACCACAGCTTGACAGATTTCTAATCTTTTTAGGCATGCTCCACCCTAGAGGGCAACAACCTGGCCCTGCCACCCTCCCAGAGAGGACTCCAACCTGATCGGCCCTCCATGAAGCTGTTAGCAGAGTCAAGGCCGGGCCTTGCTGGACGGCAGGTTCCATCATGGACCTGGTGGGGTCCTGGCATAACAACTCTGTCTTCTCGCATCTAGTCCTGCACACAGTTAACGAATCACAACTTCTGAACACATGACGAAAACACAAATTCACTATAAATAATACCATGTAAGCAAACTCACTGGTAAGTACACACTTCAAAAGAAATCCACAAATTTTAAAAATGTTTAACTTCAGTTGTCCTATCTCCAACACTATCCCAGGTGCTCAGATGCCCTCAACAATCCAAACTGTAAGACATTATCACGATGCACCCCTACCTTCTTTCTTTGTTCCTCTTCTGGAGACAGGGTATATTGCACTATAGTACGGGCTGGTACTGAATCTACTACATAGCCCAGGCTGGCCCAGAACATATGGTAATCCTCCTCTTCAGACTTCCAAGTGCTGGGATTACAGAGAGGCACCACTGTGCCTGGAATATATGGTGCTGGAAATCGAGTCCAGGGCCCTGCACTTGCTAGGCAGGCATTGCACTCCCAGCCCCTAATTTCTTACCTATAAGAAAGAAAACCAGCCAGGTTCCTGCCTTCCAAGGGCCTGACTAGCGGTGTGAAGACAGTGGAATTCCTGAGAAAAGGAGAACAAGGGTCTTTGACGTGGTTGAGGACCCTCAGGCCTTCAAGACTGAAGAGAAAAATCAGTGTTGTTGATCTGTACTATGCAGTTAGGCCTAAGACAGTTGTCTCTGGACTGAGCACAAAAGACATAAGAAAATTCAGTACAGCAACTGTCTATATGGTATTAATGTTTACGGGGCATCTATGTGTGTGATACTAGAGTTTTCACACTGAAATACATTCTCAGCCCATTTTTATTTCTGATTTTGAGACAAGGCCTAACTGAGTAACGAAGTTCCCTAAGTTGGGCTCCTGCCTCAGCCTCTCAGAATGCTGGAATTACAGGTTGGCACCACCAGGCCTCACTTGAATTAGGTAGTATAAACATTAAATTGAATTGCTGACTCTAAAGCTGCCTCCTGGTTGCAGGAGGAGTGACTGAGAGCCTGACCTAGAAGGGTATATTCTTGTCCCCAAATATTTTAAATTTGGCCTAAAAGTTTGGCCTATGAACACAACGGATCTTAACTTCACTTGATGAATAAACAAAGTGCAATTTACTGTTATAACAGGCAGCAGAGTTCAAAAAAAATTTTTTTTTAATTGTTAGAGCTGCAGCTACCTCACTTCTGTTTTCTGTGTGTCGATTCCTTTTACGGCTACACAGAATCTTGCCACATGGGGTGCAGGATATTCTGAACCAGTTTGGTCTAAGACACTGCCTATTCTAGAACGGAAATCATACAAGTTAAGATGTGCAAAAAGAGTTCTGTTATAATTTTGTCATTTAATACAAGTAAGCTGAGAAAACCTGAAGTGTATGCAAGCACTGTGAAGGTAGAACACGAACCCTATGCCATGTCACATATGGGACTTGAGCATCTGCAGATTTTGGTATCCACAGAGGAGACGTACTAGAACCAAACCTGTGGCCTACTGAGAGGTAACTGTGGGGACAAACACACACACCCACACACACCATGGTTGTAAAATAAGAACACGAGCTATATAATTTAAGACCCGAGCCCCAGGAAACTGAGTTGCTACCCACTACCTGTTGCCTGTTTCCAGTACCTTAGCTAAACCGTCCAGGTGCCCCTTCCTCATCGGCACCAGCAATGCCATAGCTGGTGTCACTTTGCAAAGCACCCAGCCAAATGAATGTCACCACCAGCAGCTCAAAAACCTGCCCTCTCACTGCCTGCACAGCAAATCATTAAGAGTTCTAAGGCAAGATCATAAATGTAAATAATTTTATTCTTCTAGTGAAATTGCGAAGGGCTATTGTATTAGCCACTTTCCTGTCAGTGGAACAAAATGGGACATTAAGTTGTCAATGGGACAATTTAAAGGAGAGGTTTATTTTTAGCTCAGTTTTCAGCTGCCCTCACGTGGCTGCAAGGCCCTCACGGTGGAAAGGCACAGGGAGGAAAGCCAATGAACCATTAGCAGTCAGGAGGCAGAGAGATAAGGGAGGAGGAGCTGGGGACAAGAGCAGACCCTTCCAGTTCAGGCTCTCCGTGAGGCCTCCTCCAACCAGGCCCCACCTCCTAAAACCACTGATGGGAAATCCACGGATGAGCACACAAACCACAGGATTAACTAAATGCTAGAGAGTCAGGTGGGACATTTCAGTTGTGAATTACACCATCTACTTACCAAACGGGTATATGAAAAAGTTCATGGTTATATAAATGGTTACACAGATTATGTTTCAAGAAAACCCAAGTACTTTCTCTCATAATAAATGATCTGTTCTCTTTTTAAAAATAATCTATGGCTTCTAACATGCCATATTATAGATTCGTGGCGCGTGCAAAACGATTTTCCTCTGATGAGCAGTTATTATTACAAAGCCATGCAGCTTCCTCTCGGTAGCAAAGAAACCACAGGCATTTTCATTCATACTGAAAGTTATTTGAAAAATAGACTTTAAAAGCAGTTAGAATATATGGGTCAAATATTAAATATTCACAGATAAAATGGGTGCAGCAAGGAAGAAAAACTGACCCAAGCTCCTCTTGATTCTGACAGACTCATAGTAAATTATGGGATTTTCACTAATCCTCAAATAAACAGCATAAATACAGTTCTTAACACAGAAACTGCCTGCTGGCTCTGCAGGGGTATTCCTGATGAAGCATGTGACACTTATCAACACTGTCAGCCTCTGAGAAATGGATGATCTTCTAGATAAATTCCCTGCAAACTAAAACTATCTGATAGG
Source organism: Ctenodactylus gundi (assembly GCA_004027205.1). Taxonomy (NCBI): domain Eukaryota; kingdom Metazoa; phylum Chordata; class Mammalia; order Rodentia; family Ctenodactylidae; genus Ctenodactylus; species Ctenodactylus gundi. Next base: position 819,622 of record PVKB01000072.1, on the reverse strand, counting down.
GTGCCAAAGAAGTCAACACAGCAGAGCTGCTCGAGAGGACCTTCTAGTTGACCAAGAAGGGAGAGCCAAACTTCTCAGCAACACCCAAATGTCTGGAAATTGTATGCCTAAAAGAAAAAGAAAGAAAGGAAAAGAAAAGAAAAGAAAAACAGAAGCAACCAACTCCATAGAGAAAGACCTGCCTTGGGATCTGCTTCAAACGTGCTCACTTGTGAACCTTTAGGCCACTGTATGATCATAAGTTCCCAAAGCCTCACATTTGCTACCTGAGAAGATACTCCATACACGGAAAAGACATCATCTTCTGTCCAGTTGGCTAAGGTAAACAAGGACCACCTTGCTCCCTTTTCCCCTAACTTCTCCTATCTAAAGGGGCCATCATCAGTTCTATCTCCAGACAGGCGATAAAGCCACGCTGCTCCCTCCTTCTCACTAACCCTCCCAGGACCACCAATCCCTTACCTGGCCACCATCATCTATTTATTCATATGCGGCCAGGGGAATCTCTTCAAACATAGTGGATTATATTGCTTCCTTGCTTAAAAATGCTCCAAATTAGCTCCCATACCACTCTGATAAAAGTTCCACATTCTCTGCACAACTGCAAAGAGCCTGTCCTCGCTCTCAGGGTGGCCTCATCTCCTAGCAGATAGATACCCTGTCCCTCCTGTTGCTCTTGGTCAATACAAGCTCATTCTTGTTCCAAGACGCAGGCACTTACATTTGTGTCTTTGCCAGGGTCACCAGCTGCATCACTTTCAGGAGCCTCCTTCTCAGACAGGCCTTCTGGCTCCCCTCTGGTATCTCCCATCTCACTGTGTCCTGTCAAGCATCTTCCTGTTCCTGACTTCCCACAATCCCCTCATCTATTCATTACTTTTTTATTGCCTATCTCACATAAAGTGACCACCTCTGTAAATGACATGGCCATGTCTCCCCGGAAGCTCATGTTGAGGAATGGTCCCAAAACTAAATGTTGAGAGGTGGTGAGATTACAAGAGGTAAGGAAGTCATGGGCAAGGGTTGGAGGGTAACAACCTTCTTTCTTTCTTTCTTTTTTGGGGGCATCCTGGGGATTAAACCCTGAATCTTCATACTGACCAGTATTTCCAGGTTTTTTAGGGGTAGGGGACAGGCTCTTAGTAAGTAGCTAAACGCCCAAGCTGGGCTCAAACTTGTGATTTTCCTGCCTCAGCCTTCCCAAAGTGCTAGGATTACCGATCTGCTCCACCAGGCCAGATAATACATTACTTGAGGGACTTCATTAGTTATCCTGAGAGTATGTACTTATAAAGCTAGTCTACCGCTCAAGTTCAGTCTCATGCACACACAGCCCACACATACGCCGTAAACCCTCTGCTTCCCATCATGAGTTGAAGACATACAAGACCATTACAAGAAGCCCAATAGCTACTATAACAGGTCCTTCCCAGCTTCCAGAGCCATGAACCAAATAATCTTTTCTTTATAAATCATCCTCACCTAGGTATTGTGCTATAGCAAGAAACAGGAACTAAGATACACTCCACAGAAATTTAGAATTGAAATAATGAAGCAAGACACAGACAGTAGAGTAAATATCATCACTGACCATTTATGATTGGTTTTAAGCCTAATTTCAAAAAACAAAAAGATAAATAGAATCGGACAAATTTTCTAACAGTTACACAAGCAAAGTGTCCTATGTAAAGTTGGCATTACCTTAAGTCTCCAAAAAAATGTGACAAAGCCATTTATGCTTTCAAATTACTTTGAACCGATCAAGCATTTCTGAAGGATACAGGATTCCGGGGAGGGGTCCCAGCTAGCTGCGGTTCCACCTGCCCCCTGGTGCTTCTGCCTCACCTGCAGCAAAGTGCTGGAGCAGGCAGCAGGCTCTGCCAAACATGCCATTTCCAGTGTGCAGGCCATGCAACCTCCAGCTCAGGGCTGGCGAAGCGCCTGGCCTCATTTCTGAGATACAGTCGTGGGGGGGTGAAAGCTTGGACCCATCTGTGAAGGACAGGACTTAGGTGCCCCAACATCAAGCTCGTGCCAGGACAGGGACATGTTGCTGCCACCAAGCAGGACTACAGTGGGGGCACGTAGGTCCCCACAGATGGTCCCAACAAGTCAGGACAAGCTGTACTACAGCCTCAGGATACGTTAATGTGTCTAAGAAAGCACTATCTAAAACAAGGGGTCAGAAAAAAGGGTTCCTCTTACTCGCTAGTTCAAACCCCAAAGGCTAACTTCCCATATCTGCCTGTGTTTCTTGCAGGCCTGAGCTTGGCTGCCTATGTGTGTCCACTCCGGAGAGAGGGCCCTCCCACAGGCCACACTGGGCCAAGCACTGGTGCCCAGGGCCATCCTGCCACAGTCACCTACGCCACAGCAGCACACCTCATCTGCCAACTACCAGGCCAACGGTATCCTCTCAGCATGGCAGTCCCAAGGCTGAGATGAAGGCCCCGTCTGGTATGCACTGCAACAGAAAGAAAGTCAGGACTGGGTTTAATGATCATTTTAAGATTTACTTAGGAAGGAGAAGCAAGAAAGAAAACAAAGGCCCAGCTAGTCATTAACGGAGGGAGGGGTGGGGGAAGGGACCAGGCAGCTATTTGAGTGTCTCCAGCTTTTGTTTATAGCTGTTCCAGACTATCTTAAAATTCTCGGATGGGGGAGAGGGAGCCCCAACACACTTGGGTCCACGATGCAATTGATGAAGTATTTCCTTTTCTCTGGGGCCAGAGCAGCGATCACATGAGCTTTTGCTTTTCTAAACTTCATGTTTGTTTTTGTAGTTTCTGCCAAACTAAATCAATTCAGTTTGTGGCAACATTAAAAGAATCATGCCTCTCAAACAGTCTCAGTCTTTGACTTCTTTCCAAGAGCGTCTAGCAACCTTTGTATAGGTTTCACATGCCTGGTGATCAAATCCTCTAATTACTCAAATCTGTGTCACAGAGCTGCAAATTAGCGACTTCTCTGATGACAGATTTCTATTCTTTGATATTCAGGGCCAAATTTCTTCCTTTTATTTAAGTACAACAGAAACACTCAACTTCTCTTGAATAACACAACCTGTGTGTAATTATCTCTTATCGTATCTGTAACTGGAACAAAATGCCACCTCATCTCCCAGCCACCTTCCCCTCCTTCATCCAGACCACTGGCTCCCAGGTGGTATGGTCAACCCTTTCCTCCACCCTTCCTGCTACCTGGGCCTTCCTGAAGGCCAGAACACTTTAGCTCTACTAGCAATGAGTACAATAAATGACTCATGCCTACCAAAGCCTTCTGGAATGGAAAAGCAAAACATTTGTTGAAAGCCCCCACCCCTTTGGTTCTCTGTACAAGAGAGCTGGCAAAGAGAGCCTAATATTGCATCCACAAGAAAACAAAAAGGACCAAGTAGGATTACAGGGTAGTCAGTCATTGTCCCAATGGGCCTGAAAACACCAAAAGGTTAAGACCACCCTACTCAGGAACATCGTCTCTGGCCTTGTCATTTCAGAAGATGCAATTACCTAAAAATGCTCTCGTTCCCATAACCTCTCCACTCCGGAACATGGGACCCCGACCAATTCCCACTTGTCAGCACCTCACAAAGCCAGGGCATCTCTGACCTTTAATCCTGTCTCCCTCTTCACCTCTGCTCTATCTGGAATCATGCTGCAGCTCAGCAGTAGAAATCAGGCCTTACATCTGTAAGGTGCTGGAGGTCATTCCCAACATTCAAAAAAAGAATCTTAAGGCCATAAAATAAGACAGATATGACACATCTGAAAGAAAATGGGACCACTATGAGTCAACAATGCTCAGTGAAATGGGTCAAACACAGAAGACTATTGATGGGTGTCCCTCTTATGTAATTCACAAAAATAATTGTATTAAAAAACCCTAATGTGACAGTGAGGGTAGGACAGAAAAAGGAGTGATGGACTGCTAGGAAAGGGATGACTCTGAGAGTGGGAACAGGGTGAGGCGTAAGGTAAGGGTGAGGTGAGAAAAAGAGGCCACAAGTGGTGTAGATAGCCTTGGTCTCTGCAAACCGTATGTTATTGAATGTGTTACTGAATCTGTAGTTCATGCATGATATATTTTTTTAAAGAAAAGAAAAAAAGAATAGAACATCGTCCTCCTTTCCACTCTGGGACAGACAGACAGCCTCATGCTCATCCCACTATTTCCTCCAAACAGAGTCTAGGGAAATAGATACGTTTTTCTGTGGCTTCAGCGCTCATTCTCATGACAAAAGCAATCTCCATGCACAGTAGGAAGGTAAGGCCACGAACAGAAAGTCAATGTTAAGACGCGTGTGGTCTCACCTGCGAGTCTTCAGTGTTCTAGTGTACAGTGCTTTGCATTTGCAATGCCCTGCAAAAGTCTTGTGTATTTGGATGTGAGATCAGGGGCCTATTCTGGAGGGGTGGATTGAGGCGTGTGGATTGGATTACAGGCATGTGGTGGGGGTTAAACCTGGAAGGGGCAGGACACTGAAGCTGGATTCAGAATGGGGCGGACCACTGGATGGGACCTGGAAGGACATATGCTGCTTCTTGCCTTTCTCTGGGGACTTGACTGGACTGAATTCCCGTTTGCAACGCCGTGAGGAGCCGACTCCACCGCTGCCTCCGCCACGTGCTTCCACTGTTGCTGGCTGCCCATGGATTGACCGTGACCCTCTGAAACTGTGAGCTAAAATGAAGCTGTTCCTCTCCTATTTTGTGGATGTCAGGTATTCAGTCACAGCAATGATAAAGCAACAGATATCCCGACATCTAGCTTCAGGGCAAACACAGGAGAGAGGAGGCAGCACGAGATCAGTGGGGAGGCAGACTCCTGCAGGGCTGTCTCCAATGGCCGTCTTCAGGCAGACGCAAGCACACAGACTCAGCTCTCCCAAAGTCTCAACAGCTGCAGCCTCCACATCCATGACTGGGTCCTGCCTGGTCTAGGACAGGGTAGAAAACATTACAAGGAGGACTGAAACAAGGTTGAAACATGAAACGTCCCCCAAGACACACACCAACAGCTTGATCCTCAATGCAGTCATGTTTTGGGGACGGGGCCTACAGAGACAACTGAACATGGAAGCACCAACCTTATCCATGGAGTAATTTATGGATGAATTTCTAGCTGAATTTAAAAATTCATCCATGTGAAGAGGTGAAGCTCAGCAGCAGAAGTCACTGGGAGTGTCCCTGTGAAGGGTGTGTCCCTGTGAAGGGTACACATGCTCCCCTCCCCTCTTGTCAGGCTCCTTCTGCCTCTCTGTGGCTGCCATGAAGCCAACAGCCTTTTTCGATCGGACGCAACAGGATACCAACAGGGTGCCAACAGCTGCCCTCTCGCTGCGAGGCTCCTGCCTTGGAGCCGCCAGCGACGGAGCAAACACTTGAAGAAAACCACATCTTTCCTTCTCTAAGCATGGATGTCAATATTTTATTCTAGGGGTGAAAAAAGTGACTAATACGCAGATGAACATCAAATAACCCTTAGAGAGTATCGTGGGACAGCTGTTAATTTTTCTCTGTGTAAGAAACATTTTGCAGTTAGAGCAAAAAAAAAAAAATTCATTATTTTTAGAAGATAAATGGGAGCATTGAGGTGTTGATAACTCATTTTCAAACTGTTCAGGAAAACATTTTTATAAACTGTACATAAAAGCACAGCAAGAAACACATCTGGTAAGGAGTTTGTGTTTGCCACACTATCTCTCAAATTCTTTACGCTATTTGTAAACTTTCATAATTAAAAGACAGAAACACAAAGGCCCACATCTCCGAGTTAACAAGGAATAAACAGGATGCGTTTAGTTAGATTTGGGCCTCAGGGAAGGCATCCCCAAAGCCCCAAATGTGTGTGGCTTCACAGTCTCCTAAATATCTCTGAAATACACATTTCATGCTGGATTCAGGAGGAGTTTTACCGAGACCTTCCACATCTGGCCTCAGCCAGGTCTTGCCCAGCGCTACAAGCTCAGCTCTTAGAAAACAGACTGTCAGCCCATTTTCTGCTGCTGTAACAGAAATATGAGACTGTGTCTTTTGTAATGAAGAAGAACTTACTTGGGTTCAGGGATTTAGGGGCTGCAAAGAAGAAAAGCTCAGTTTGGGCACCTGGACAGAGCCTTGCTAACTGTGTCCTCCTATGACCGGAGGGGCTAAACTGGTCTTCAAGCCCTTTCTAACGGGCATTAATCCACTGGCAAGGTGTAGCACAGCACTCAAGGGATAATAAATACATTCTGCTGGGCTCCACCTTACACTACTGTGGCACTCAGGATCAAGTTTTCAACATATGACTTTGGGGGACGCACCCAAACTATTACATAAGTCTTCGATGAGCTGATAGCTGAAAGCAGTGCAACACCAAATTTTACAGGATGACAAAATAAAAAGTATGTTCATGAAAGACAGTTCACCATACTCTACCTCACATCACCCCAAATAACCACGACCAGTATTTACAGACAAAGCTGAATTTAGGCAAATAAAATGTTCTGAGAAACAGGAAGTGGATCTGGTCCAGGTCCTTCAGACGGCAAGCCTACGAGGTCACCCCATGCACACCCGTTCTGCATGTTCAGGGGCCCTCCCTCCTCATGGACTGCTGCCTCCTCATGGTCTGGGGAGTCGTGTGTCCATATAGCGTAGGGTCCTCACCGTTCGTGAGGGAAAAGGAACTTCACCAAGGAGGTGAAACTCATCCACGTGGGCTGCATAGGGATCCATCTGCAGGGCACAGCTCATTCGTCCACTTTGTAAGAGCAGACACACCCTCGGGAAGGGAAAGGGGACGGAGAACATTTCACAGTCATTCACCAGAAGTGCAACAGGAAACGGAGGAGGATGAAAGCAACCAAACCCCCAAACTACATCGTCTATCAGAAACGCTCAAGGCAGGCACGCAGAGGGAGCCAGAGAGCTCACCCACCTAGACAGCTGTCCTCCGGCCCTGGTAAATGACACCCCAATTTCCTTGACACGAAACAGGGCGTCAGGGGTGGGACACACACATCTCTCATCAGGCAGGCCGCAGAATCTGTCCCCTCGCTCTGGAACTCACCCATGTGTTTGCAATCAGGAGGCAGCCGCCCTGCAAGCCGGGAGGGGAGGGGGCAGCCAGGCCTTTTGCCAGCCGCCATTTCTTTTCTGCCAAACCAAAGCTCCCCTTCCCCCAGCGGACAGCCCTGTTCATGGGGCTCTCTGAACTTCTGGCTTCAGGAAGGCGGAAGGAGCTCTGGACTTCAGTCACGTTCCCTAAGTCAGACAGGCCACACTGGACTCTCGGTGTTTCTCTGGCCTCAAGGAAGCCAGTGACAAATACCATGTGTCTCAGACACAGACCAATGAAAGAAAAGACACGCATCTGTTTCCACCACTGGAGATGAGTCTGTGATACACAGAAGCTCTTAAAGGAAAGCTACCTCTGCAAATGCAAAAGAATTCTTTGATAAGAAGGGAAGGCTAGTGACAGAAGATAAACTAAAATTTACACTCAGACCTTGTGCCCCACTCCGACCAGAGGCACTGAGGTACCAGGCAAGGTCATGCAAGAAGAGGCCATTTACAGAAACCGGGGCTTGTGTGGGATGCTGGCGAATAAATCAACGTAAAGCTTTCGGACCCCTTGAGGTCCTACGCAACAGGTGAACAACAAAGGAATCCTGACTCCTTGTGACACAGCTACTTTCTGAGTAGGGGAAGTCACTGTATCTTAGTGGACATGGTGGATGATTTTGTAACTTACAGTCCCTGGATTCAAACTCCAGCTCAGCCATAAGTACCAGGGAACTACAAGAAACATGAAGCCCGCACACCTTGGTCTTCTCATCCTTAAGATGGGAGAAAGGCTTCTATCCTAAATGTAATGAACCTAGAACACAGCATGCCAAGTGGCGTGCCACCTGCATTGATGCCACAATTTTATACCTGTACGTGTCCTCACACACTCCAGGCCCCATTTCGTATGTTATGGTATTTTTATCCTTGATGTATTTTATATCTATACTTGCAGTGTAATCAAAATATTCCTTTAAAAAACAAATCAAAGAGCCAGGTGCACTACACTTGTAGTGTCATCTACTTGGGAGGCTGAGGCAAGAGGATCACCAGATCCAGGCCAGCATGGGTAACTCAGAAAGACCCTGACTCAAAAAAGGAAAGTCAAAAAAAAAAAAAAAGATTGGGGTTGTAGCTCAGTGCTAAGAGTGTAGCTGGGTTCAATGACCAGCACCATACATACACACACACACACCCTTAAAATTATATACATACATACATATACACATATATGTATATATACATATACCCCGTGTACACACACACACACACACACACACACACACACATAGTGGTTAAATTACTTGATGTTGATGTTACCCAAGGGTGACTTACCTTGAAGAACTTTTTTTTTTTTTTTTTGAGACAGGGTCTCCCTCTGCAGCCCAGGCTGACTTAGAACTCATCGAAATCCTCCTGCCCCAGACTTTTGAGTACTGCGATTGCTGGCATGCTCACCTATTATGTGGTGCTGACAGATCGAAGCCTGGGCCTTGCACTTGCTAGGCAAGCACTGAGCTACACTCCAGCCCCAAATAAATGATCTTTTGTAAATATGATTAATCAATAATTGTTTTTGTATACAGTAACATTTTGGGAAGGGGAAACAAGTTTCCTTTTTAATTTTGTTCTGGATTACTAAACATAACATAAACATAAACATTTTATACAAAATTTGAAAATCACTAGAAAGCATAAGAAGCAAAAATTACCTGTCAAAATTACCATGACAAAAACCATTAAAAATCTGTGCATTTCTTTCTGACTTCCCAAACTGCATACACATACTCTCTATCTTTCTCTTTGTCTACATATGTTCTCTAATCATGGAATACTATGCTTGAAAGGCTTTATGTTGTTAATTACTGTTTTAAAATGTAATTCTTTTTTAATGCCTATGAAGTCTGCCAAAGGTACCTAAGCATTCCACTGCTACTGAACACCCAGATCATTTCTAATTATCAGCTGTACCAAATAAAGATCCACAGAAGACCTCTGTGCATAAATCTTTATTTCTCTTTTTCAGGACAGATTCCTGGAAATGAAAGTCCTGAGTCAGACAGGTGGACAGATGGATTTGTATATAATGAATACCTGAGAGATTCTGCAATACCTAGAAGCATACTTTTTCTTGCATTTTCATAAGTCAAACGTTATTTGTTCTTAAGCATAATTTCTATTTTTAAAACGTGACTGATTCTGAGATTTCATAATCTGTAACTACATATGTGTATTTTAGATATTTTTCTTTGGAGGATTTACTTGTCTATTTTGCCCCATCTATTAGCATTCGTCATTTTGATTCGTGTCATATTGGTTTATCTTTGTAGGTTTCTAACACATTTTCAATGTCTCCTTTCATTACATGTCATACTTATTTTCTTTGTCATTTATCATCTCTTTATTTTTCCAGGTGAGCCACAGGATCATGTTGTTCAGTGTTCCATCTCCCCACTACCCCTGCAAAAAAGGCCCACTAAGCTGTGGCTTGAGGTTATTTTAAATATTTGCTACCTTACAAAGAATTGACCTTTTGAAAGCTGGTAGTCTCACAGAGCATGAATATTCTATTGTTGATTTTTGAAACAATACTCTAGCATACGTCCATACTGTTTACTAGTAAAGTTTTCAAGTTACTTCAACAGTATCTACATGTTTTAAAGGCAGAAGATGTATTCTTGGAAAAACTTTTACCCTCCATACCTTCTGATTACTGGCTACATACAGGAAAGCTTTTCCGTATATTCTAACTATATTTATTAACAAATTTACAATTTAATTCTAGAGGTTTCTAGCCTGCTGACTGGGGCTTTCATAGGACATACAGCTTCATAAAAATAGTAGCTGCATCTCACCGAGTCTGCCAGATCTCCCTTGCTTCTGTTTCACATCCAGCTGCATTGGCAAAACCTGCACAGCAATCTCACCTACGGCTTTTTAACTTATTGCTGTTAACAGCAATATTTATATTACATGAATATTTATTGAGTTTGGCATAAATATTGAGTAGTATTCTAAAAAGCTTTTCTTCTATATCTAGTTACCTAGGTGTGTTTGTTTATAAACCGGAAATGGGTGATTCAATTTTCCTAAAAGCCTTGTGGGGGGTCTCACAGGGATGTATTCAATGGCTAAGTGACGACAGCCATCAGAAGGGAAGCTGAGGATTATGGAGAATTCCAATTTCAAATGTCCTCCAAGTACAGTTTCAATGTACAATCACTAGACAGTGTAACCCTGTTCTGCCTTCAAACACATCAAGCTATACGAGCAGCCACTTCTGTGGACCACAGGCTGGGTGAGACCCTCAAACCTAGGGGCACACTGATCTGCACTTAAACACCGACACCCCACGGGAGGTAGAAAGCTCAGCTCTGACCCATGGACCCAGAATTTTCACAGTGCCAGATCTGGTAAGGTAGCACTCAATGTATTTTTGATCGCAAATTACAAAAATATTCAGAAAGTGCCAAGAGTAATGGGATAAGCAAGCTTGAAGCAAGGCAGAATATCCCGGGGAGAAGTTAGGGCAATCTGTCTTTTAATTGTAACATATTCTTATTTAAATATTTATCATATCTTTCAATTACACCTTGTACATCCTTGAGTCATTAAGTGAGGACATTTGTTGAGCTTGTCTACTTCCAGAATCAACAGGTCAGAGAACGGCCACTCTGCTTCCTTCCTGAAGGGGCCTGGGTCCATGCGGCTGGCCATACCCAAGGCTCCATTGAACACAGACTTAGGTGACACTCTCAAGGCACGCTGTGATATAATTCAAGTCATGCTAGGTTGACTTGAAATCAGAGAAATGGCCTGAGATAAACTGGGCAGCCCTGGTTCCATCAGCTGGAAGTCTTGAGGGGTACAGCAGAAACATTCCATGATACCCTACCAATGCCTAGCAGCTCAGTCTGTACACAGGGCGCCAGCCAGCACTGCCCCGTGGCCTGCCTGATAGACTCAACTAACAGTAGGGTCCAACATGGTGTATCCTCACCAAAATTCATGCTGAGTCTGGGTCCTTAATGCAGCAGTGGTGGGATGTGAGGTCTAATTGGAGATACTTAAAGTCTTAGATCATGGCCTTTCCTCATGAGTGAGTCTGGCTCTCAAAGACTGGATTAGTTAGTGTGACCGCCAGTTGTCATAAACCAAGGCAGCCTCTTCCCCCCGGGCCTGCCTGCTCTTCCACTTTCTGCTTTAGATGAAGAAGTGCAAGGCCCTCACCAGCCACAGCTGCCACATCTTGGATTTCTCAGTCTTCAGAACCATGAATTAAATAAACCTGTTTTCTTTATAAATTATTCGGTTCCATACGTTCTATTAAAGCAACAGAAAATGGACTAAGACGTTTTCAGACATCATCATCACATAAATCAATTCTTTGTGATAAACCCCTTCACATATATCTCCTATCAATTTTGTTTCTCTGGTTGCGCTCTGACTCCAAATCACTCTAATAAAATGGCAAAGAATGAAATGCAGTTTCCATCTTAGAGGAAAGTGGAAGCCTATGTTGGAAGCCCCAACTCTCAGTAGAGAAAAAGGGCTCCCAGTACAGAAGAGAAACGCCAAGAGAAGATACAGCGGGGCCAGCCCCTGGGAACCAGCGCAATGCCGCTCTCCCTAGCCAGAGGCCCCGCATGACCTGGGACTTGAACAGCAAAAGCAGGTGCTCAGGCCCTGAAACAGCCCCTTTGAGAAACGGGAAGGAGGACTGAAAAAACCCAGGGCTCTCTTCAGAAGTGCCAAAAGGTACGGCCTCCAGGGTGCCACTAAAGCAACCTGCAGATCAGGAGGAAGACTTACACTGTCCCACTGCACCATCACTCTCTCCCTCACTGCCGGCTCCAGCACCCACCCTTGGTCTGCAAGCTCCTCCTCTCCTAGCTGGCTGGCCCTCTGGTGATGCTTCCTCATCCTGCCACCTCAAAGTGGGAGAAGTCTAAGTGGCCCGCTGCCCACATCCCAACTCCAAACTCCACAGTCTCGCCTGGCAAATGGCAGCCACACCATTTCACATGCTCAGGCCAAACTCCTGGAAGTCTCTGACTGAGTTTGCCCTAAGCCAATTCCCAGTGCTCCTTTGCATGCTTCTGACTAATCTGCATGTATCTCGCAGTGGAGATCCCCTCACCCACGCTAGCCTGCAGACCTGAACAAGCCAGCCCCTGGGCACAGCCTGGTCTCTGGTAGCCTTCTAATCAACTCTCTTAAGCTCCCTGCACCTGGCGCTGAGAGCCAGGCCTGTGAGCCTTGCTGGGTTGCTCGACAAAGGCAGGTTGAATAACACTAAAGGGATGTCTCCTCAACTGAAGTCAAGAACAGCTTTTCCCCAGCCCTCTTTTGGGATAATCAGTTTCACAGGTGAGCAATGTGCCCCCTCCTTCAGTCTTGACCCCAGCCAAGGCCCCAGAGGGCATCCGCAGAGAGGAGCCAAGCCTCTTCTGGCAGAAGGCACATTCAAGCTGGAGGGTGGGGAGCAACAACAGGTCTCAGGTTCCAAAGCACAGAAATCACCATGGTAAAGGGCAAGAACAACATTTTAAGGAGACTTCCAGGATAGGTCCAGGAGGACAAGAAGGCCACAGGCGCCCAGGCAGAGTGAGCGTGTCCCAGGAGTGTTTCCAGGCATCTGTATGTAGGTGAACCCACACAAAGCCTGAGCACTGTGCTTCCTACTTCCCGCTCCAAGGATACCCCAAGACCAGCTTCCTACCACTCAGACCTACTACCCACAAGTCATTCAATAGCTGCTGACTCCTAAAGCCAGCCCAGCTTGAAGGACAACCGGTTTGTGGTTTATTTTTTCAGTCCAGCCACAGAGCAAATGCTGATCCTCGACTCAGCCCAGCATGAGTCTGTCTGGGTTTTCCTGACATCTAACTCCATCTGAGGCAAAGGAGTCAGCAGGACTGCCCCTCAAAAGCCACAGGAAGCCAGCACCAGCAGGATTTGCATCCCAACCCAAGTGAATGCACATCTCTAAGAACACATGTGCCCCAACACAAAGATCCAACTGGAAAAGTGCATAGGTAGTCAAAGGCCTTCGCGAAGGGGGTGGGCCCCTAATGAACGTGCTTATAATTTTAAAGTTGAAATGAAAGGAAGTCGGGGTCCCTGTGACGAAGGTGGGGTCTGCTCGCGTGCACACAGGTCCACTGAGAAGTTCCATTTTCAGGGCGGCTCTGGACTCCCACAGGGCTCAGGATAAACACAGCTCCAATAAAACCCGATAGCACAAGCTCTGCTCGAGGGACACCAGTTTACAGCCTGGCCAAACTCTTTGCCAGGAAATGACTGCTTTTCCAGCCTGGCCCAGGAATGCATCTTGCCTTCTGTTTCAGGGCACAGACATCACTGTGAGTGAGGAGACTAGGGGACAAGAGTCCAGGCCAACACGGTGAGGGACTGAGGATGCCCAAAGAAATCCCTGCCAACACATGGCTCCTGGAGTCATCATGCACTGCCCCCATACTGACAGCAGCAGAATGGGACCCTAATTCTTCAGCTGCTCACTTCCAGGTGTTCCCTAACAACCCAGCTAACCAGCACACAGCGCTCTGCTACCGCAGTCATGCTGAGCGTTGTTCACCAAGTGTGGGGTGCCTGTCCCCAAAGCGCCTGACCTTGCCTGTCTTAAAGAACCCCAGTCTACGGTGTTTTGAGGATGTGAACTGAGCCCAGTGGTGCAGGCCTATAACCCTAGCATTCTGGAAGACAGAGGCAGAAGGATAGCAAGCTCATGCTCAGCCTCAGGAACTTAGCAATTTAGTCAGATCTTGTCTTAAAATGAAAAAAAGGGATGCCTGGGGATGTAGCTCAGTCCGAAGGGCCTGGGCTCAATCCCCTCACCTCGCCCCTCCCCCAAAAAAGATGCACAATTGCACCATGACTACAGCACCTGCCGAAGCTTTCCTTGTCCTCTCCTCCACACCCTGTGCTATCCCCCACTCCAAACCCAGAAGACACATAAGCTGCAAAAACACCACACAGGGGCTACTGGGGTTGACCTCATGTGCTTCTAGCTACATGTGGAGACACCGGGGCAGGTTTCTGCACCACATCACACCCTTCCTACAGGAAACACGTTCTTGGTGAGACCCTGACTCATGTCTACAGGCATAGAGTGGGCATCTTTCGAGAAGATGTCCATAGCAGAAGTGAACAAAATCTCCCCAGGAGGGCTGGCAGTGCAGCTCACGGGTAGAGCACTTGCCTGGCATGAGTGAAGCCTTGGGATCCAGCCCTAGCACCTCAACTTTAAAAAAAAAAAGAAAAGAAAAAGATTGAAGATGCAGAGACAAACCCAAACACCCTCAATTACTTAATCTTTAACAAAAGAGCCAAATGCATACACTGGAAAAAGGACAGCCTGTTCAACAAATGGTGCTGGGAAAACTGGACTGCCGCATGCAGAAGAATAAAACCAGTCACACACCTGTCACCATGCACCAAAATCAAATCAAAGTGGATCAAAGACCTAGGCATTAAAAGTGAAACTCTGAACCTCCTAGAAGACAAATTACGCAAATATCTAAAAGACATAAGGGTAGGCAAAGACTTCCTTGACAAGACACCAAAAGCAAAAGAAATTTTCCCTATTATTGACAAATGGGATCTTGTCAAATTAAAAAGTTTCTGCACAGCAAAGGAAACTATCAACATTGTAAAAAGGAAACCAACAGACTGGGAAAAAATATTCACCACCCACACCTCAGATAGGAGGCTCATAACCAGAATATACAGGGAACTGAAGAAAAGCAAGCCCCCAAAAGCAAGGATCCTATTAAAAAATGGGCAAATGAAATGAAGAGGCAGTTCACTCAGGAAGAAGTACAAAAGGCCAATAGATAACATGAAAAGATGCTCAACATCCCTAGCCCTAGAGAAATGCAAATCAAAACAACGCTAAGATACCATCTCACTCCAGAGAGAATGGCTTATATCAACAAATCAAATAGCAATCAGTGCTGGCGAGGCTGTGGGGAGAAAGGATCCCTCCTGCACTGCTGGTGGAAATGTAAATTCATACAACCACTCTGGAAAGCAGTATGGAGAGCTCTCAAAAGACTGGAAATAAATATCCCCTTCGATCCAGCGACACCCCTCCTGGGAATATTTCCAAAAGAGGTCAAAACAACACATAACAGAGGTACATGTAGACCCATGTTCATAGCAGCACAACTAACAATAGCTAAAATCTGGAAGTCACCAAAATACCCATCAATAGACCAATGGATACACAAACTGTGGTATTTATACACAATGGAATACTAGGCATCTATAAAGTCCAACAGCGTGGAGGCTTTTATAGGCAAATGGAAGAAACTTGAGAACATCGTGCTTAGTGAAGTGAGTCAGAAGCAGAAGGTGAAACATCGGATGGTCTCTCTGATATGAGAAACCCAAATCACAACTATGTCAAGGAACTTAAAATGAAAAACAAAGTGAACCAGGGGGGTCGGGTGGGGAGGGAAGGAGGGGTGGGTAGGGGGTTGGACAAAAGGAGAGTGGGAAAGTCCTTGTCACCTTGACAAGATACGTATGTGCACAAAATGCTCAACTTCATTGTAAACCTTAAATTTTGCACTTATACATATCAATAAAATGGAGGGGAAAAAGAAAAAGAAAGAAAAATATCTTTCTAGGAAGTGCCAGCAGAGGCACAGTGGCACAGGCCTGTAGTCCAGCACTCTGGGAGGCTGAGTCAGGAGGAACTTAAGTTTGAGCCCAGCCTGAGCTACTTAGTGACTTAAAAAGATTCTGTCTCAAAATCAAAACTAAAAATGGACTGAGGATACAGCTCAGTGTGAAGGCCCTGGACACGATCCCTAGTACCACAAAAACAAACAGAGGACACAAGGATACCCGTGACTATCAGTTGTCCCTGCAAAGATAAAAGCCGACAGATAGAGGCAAAGCATCCGGACCTGGGGAGAAGTCTTCAAGAAAACATCACGAACACACTTGCGCGGGACACTTCCACTGTGTGTTCCCCTTCCCGAAGCGTCCACTTACCTTGTCAACAACACTATGACAATGTTGTCATGATAATTATCTCCCTACTTTTTGTGTACTTCATCTTCTTACATTTCCCTCTAAACAACAGGGCTCAGTTTTACCTGTTATTTGAAAATAAAAATACACTGTAGATGAAATGCCAACATGATGGTCCATGGCTCCCTTTCCTTTGATATCTGGTGTGGGAATATACCCCCTGTGTCACTTGTGCATGAAGTTCATTTGCATTGCTATATAGCACCCAATTATACGAAGAGTTACCAACTCCTTGATGTGCAGCTGGTGGATGTTTACAAGCAGCAATGCTAACAATGTCCGGGACCAAGTCTCCTCTGCCTACTGTGGGAATAAAGCTACTGGCTGCCTAGCCCCATGCTGCTCAGATCTGGGGTAGCCCAGGCCAGTGTGAGCTCCAAGAGTGGGAGCTGAGATGCTATTCAGGGGTACTAAGCCTACCTAGTCCTGAGTCACACCTTGTTCCTCCTTTTTGTCATGGCAAGGAACAAAGCCACATGTGAGTCAGGGATGCACTCAGTTTACACATGCCATGCTAGTGCCCTGAACCAGAATCCATGCTACAGTTTGGACCTGCAGTATCTCCCAAAGGTTCATATGCTGGAGGCTTGGTGCCCAGTCCATGGCACTGCTGGGAGACGGTGGGAAACTTCAAGAAGTGAGGCCCGATAAAAGGAAGGCACATCGCTGGGGGCGTGCCCCTGAGGGGTTATGTAAACCCTTCCCGTCTATTTTCCTGCCTCTGACCTGCCAGGTGAGGTGAACTGGTCTCCTTGGCCATGTACCTCCACCATGATATACTATACACAAACAGATCCAAAGAAACCATGGA
This sequence comes from Ctenodactylus gundi, assembly GCA_004027205.1. NCBI lineage: Eukaryota > Metazoa > Chordata > Mammalia > Rodentia > Ctenodactylidae > Ctenodactylus > Ctenodactylus gundi. Next base: position 802,699 of record PVKB01000072.1, on the reverse strand, counting down.
CTGAACCTCGGAAACTGTGAGCCAAAATAAACCATTCCTTCTTTAAAGTTTACCATCTCAATATTTGTCACAGCAACAGGAATCTGACTGACACAGTCCCTTCGCAGGCCCTCAGTGCATCCAGACCTCCTGGATTTGACAGCGTCCTGATGATCACTTACGCTCTGTTTGAGCCGAATCTAGAGGAAGGACCCTCCACTGAATATTTCCCAAGGTCCTACTCTGTGTGCCAGCACATCTCACACACATCTACTTTGATACAAATATAACACTGGTTCTTAACCTTGGCCATACTTTAAAACTGCTTGAAACTATATATTCCAGGGCCATACGCTGAACCAATGAAATTAAAGTCTTTAGGCACACGGACCTGGGCTTCTGCATTTCTGAATACTGCTCCGTACTAACCACAGTGTCTAAAATGTTGCTGACTCTTGTTGCAACTTCAGCCCGTGGTGTAAGGCACATCTGTTTACAGAGGAAGGAAGGTGCAAAAATAGATGACTGGATAGATTTTGGAATCATGAGAAGTGAAATAATGAAATCACTTTTTAAGGCAAGCTATTTCAACTGCTCTCCAAAAAACCCACCTCAGATATTATAGAATATCTTTCTTTGAAAAATTTCTGTTCTACTCCACTCCTGGTCTTAAAACAAGAGGCCATGTAATAAGACCACATCATGTCCACTAGAATGCAACCAAATATTAGAACAATAAATGAAAATCATCAAGTATTATAAGCCGTAAGTCACATGTTTAAGAGCAGAATGGGGAAAGCATCGCCATAATGAAATGACCGCACACTCCCTTGGCGTTTTACGAACACCACGTGAAGGTGATGCATCGTGAGAGGCTTAAGGGAAGAGGCCAATCGCATAAAGGGTCAGAGTTATTCTCAAAGCCATCTCACCAATTTTCCATTTCCCAATAGTCTCATTTTCAGGATGTTTAAAAAGAGATGATTTGGAACTGTTTACCAAAAAATAATTGTCTTCAAGTCTGGAGATCTTGGATCAATTTACACAAATTTACATTTGGCAAATTGGGAAAAGAGCTCATCGCTGTTACGCGTTCAATTTGCTTCCCCATACCTTTCATTTAGACTATAAAGTAGAAGTTTAAGGATGAGAGACAATGGTTAGGGAGCCACATGCTCACCCACTATAAATGGGACACACAAAAGAAGAAAGTTCTCGAAGAATGATTTTTAGTGTCAAACTGACACTTTAAATACTTACTTCCAGGGAAACAAAACAAAACTTACCCATGCTCCCTCGTCCCTCACAAAACTGGTTTAATTTCTGCATGTTGACATGTAGCTTTTACTGCCTTGTCCAGGAATTCATTTCGGGATTTATAGGCAGTCAAAGCCATTACCATATCCTTACCCTGGGCCTACCTTCATGTATACGCTCACCTGGCATTCTGAAAGACCTGTCCACTGCAACTGGCAGAATATCTAAAAAGAAGCCCTCGAAATGATCGGCTTCACTGGTCACTGGAAAAAAGCATGTTAAACCCAGCAATATGAGGCCATCTCAAGACAGAAATGAGGTTTGAGACCGGATTACCCGAAAGCTGGAGAAGCAGGAACGGGAAGGGACGAGCTCCGGTCGCTGAGGCCTCAGTTCCCGCCCACCCAGAGGCTAAGCTGTGGAAAACTGAGCTCAGAGCATCTCATCCCCTCCCATCCCAGATGGGAGCATCTGTTATGCAAGCACAGGACAAGACATGGCACAGAAACATCAAACCGGAGCACCACCTATTCAAACCGTCCACTCGTTCTTATTTGTTTATTTGTGCAGTGCTAAGAACAAAAGCCAGGGCCTCACCCGTGCTGGGCAAGCACTCTGCTACCAAGTGTAACCCCTGCCCTTCACTTCCGATGCCCGCCTGGTGTAAATCAGGGTTGAATTCCACCCTTGGGCTAGCAGGCTGATGTCTCCAGCAGGACTCTGGCCTCTCCAGAGGAAAAGGACCCAGATTTCTGCGGACAGACACCCTGGACACTGGGGTGAATGGCTGTCCACATAAGACAAGCCGTTAAGAGTCAGAAAACATAATCTCTCCTCTTGGGACCCTTAAAAAGGGGAAAGCAGGCATTGTGTACCTAAGCATTTGGCCATTACAGATGTTGAAAGGTTTTGTGAAACTCGGATTCATAAAAGAAAGTGCTTCCAGGACAAATTTTAAATAAGGGGAATAAAGAACAAGAAAATCATTTTTCACTATATAGTAGAAGTCTACGGCAGCAGAAACCGAAGAGAAGGTCTCTTTGTGAACTCTAAAGTGGGTAAATTTCAGATTGGTAGAGAGGAAAACCTAGCCACTGAATCGTAGGCGCAAAGTCAAAACTGGCACTGGAATGAAGACACTCCGCGCACACAATGTACACGGGAAGGCCCGTGTACTGCTCCTGTGCAGGCCTTGCGGCAGTGTGGACGCAAAAATACGGCACACTAGGAACAAACCCACTGGTTAAAGAGGCGAAGGGGTTTCGAAGTGGGCAGTGGTAGATTACAGATACGCAACAATGGGCAGCTAGGATTACCAGCGTTTTTAAACTTCCTCCGTGCCCAGTTGCTCTGTGTGGCAGCAGGCATGGGGGACGATAAACTGTGGACTTAATTTTCTTTATCAAAACACCTCTTCTGGTATCTCCACCTGACTCCAGTGTTGCCAGAGCAGTGTGATGAGCGTCTGCATGCGTATGTGTACTGTGGGGTGAGTATATGGTCTGCCACGTGCATGTGTTTGGTGTGTGCGGCGTGTGCAAGTGTGTACATATATGTACATACACCTGCACATGAGCTGGGATGTGTGTTGAGATGTACAACCCACTGTGTGTGCAGTGCAAATGTGGTGTGTGTGGATAATGTAAGTGTGTGTAGTGTACATGTGATGAATACTGAATGTGTATGGTACATACGATGTGTTTCTATGTGCTATGAATGTGTCGAGCACTGTGTGACTCTGGATGTGTGTATTTCATGAGTGGCTTGTGTAGGATGTGTACATGGCATCAGTGGTGTGTGTACATATGTCATTGTAGTATATGAGCAGGGTGTAAGCGTGTGAGTGTGGTGTGCACGGTGCATGCGTGTCTGCGGGAGTGCGTGTGGTGGCAGGGGTGCATCTTGTGGGAGTCCTATGAGCTAAGGAGCATTAGGAAGCCATTTTTCCCCTGATGCCAAGTTATATTTAATACAACTTCTGTTTCCCAGCTTTCTTCTATTCTAGGAGGTGACACAAAGAGTGTCCTCCTTATTCGCAAGTATGTCTGCTTCGGTGGCTCCAACAAAAGTTCTGGTAGAAATCATGGGACTATCCACACCTGTGCTACCTGGAGGCCCCACCAACATCCTTCAGTGGCCCTGGCCTGTCCCACAGCTGCACAGCAATGTTTCTCATAGGAAAAACAGCACCCTAAGGAGGAAACACCCCCGCTTAAGCACCGGAAGCCCCCAGGACATACGGATGTTTGGCAAACACTCCTAAGCAGGTCCACTTGTCCTGGGGAAGTGAGACCACAGGCGTGGGGGAGGGGAGGCAGGTAATAAAGTAATGGTACTTGCATGGGTGGCTTATGGAAATCACAGAGGATGTAAATAATTAGAGCAAAAACCACCAGTTGCACAGAACTATACACGCATGACCTCATTAAAACGCCGCAACGATCCAGGGTAACATTACTGCATTCCTCCTTTCTCTAGCTTCCTCCTTTTATGAATGAGGAAAGCCAGAGTTCCAAAGCCCACTAACAGCCACTGGCCTTCCCGCAGCAGGCCTATGACAGAAACAAACGCTTCGCGCATAATGAAGGCTGGCCCACCACACCAAATGCCCCCCAAGGGTGCCTTTCTCCCAAACAAAAAAACCATCAGTTTGCTCCCAACTCTCATGCCAGCCTTATTATAATGCTTCAGATCTGGGGCCGCACAGGAGGTGGGATCCCCAGATGGGGCCCTGCTGGGGGCTGAATGGGCCCAACAGGCAGTTGGCCACATTCCCTAGCCCTCCAACAGCACTGCCCTGGGCATATTTGAAAGTCAGCATTTGCCAAATATACAGTGAATGAAAAGAAAAGAAAAGACGAACACGCAACAGCCCTAGGAGCTGAGGAGGTAACAACCAGCACCAGCTAATCTCTCTAGGTCGAAACTCTCCCAGAGCTTCACGTACCCTAGGGAAGACATCTCCCATCCTTAGACCCAGACTGAGATGCACAGCCCGAGAGTCCCTGAATCCTCCCTCTCTGCTTCCCCTCACACCATTCAGCCACACGTATTTGATGTATTTTTCCATACGTGATAACACTACGGATGTAGGACAACAGGCTACAAGGATTAATGGCATTATTTAGAAAACCTGTGTCAACCACAAAAGTGAAGTTGGAAGTGCTCCTTAAACACCTTATAGCAAAGCATTTTTCCCTCTAGGCAGTTAAGGGACTGAGGCAGGCATCACCTCAGCCCACCCTACCCACTCTGCCCACAGTTTGCCCACCAGCTGAGAGTTCTCCAAACTCACAGACAGGCCCTTCTTTCTCACGCCATGAAGCCAGATGGAGCACAGCACAGAGCGGAATCTGAGTCACGACCTGCAGCCTGCGGGTGTTTACTCCCAGAGCAACGGCTGATTGATCCACCCAGTCCCTCCCTCCTGAGTCCATGAAGAACAATATGGTTTCTGGAGCCTGACCAAGAACTTTGCACGTGTCCTTTGCTTTCAGCTATATTTCTTTCATCAACACTTTAAATGTTCTTCCACCAACCAGGCATCAAATTCTCTAGGTCTCAGATGTAGCTTCTGTCCAAGTGCCTGCAGGACAGTGCCTATAGTCGTGGGCAAAGCCACGGTCCCTGATAGGCGGGCAGAGATTTGAAGCTCACCAAGATATTAATTTTTCAAAGATACCAAGTTTTTAAATGGATAGTAGTTGCTAATTTTCCATTGGTTTACTCAGAGTGATAATATTAAAAATCTCACCACCAGGTGATCTGCTAAAAGATAAGTCTGTGAGTGTGTACTCCTAAGGAAAAGCAGGTGCTTGGGTGCTTCACATGCTGGGCTCCTTGGCGGCCTCCCTGCTCCTTGCTGTCCCTCACATGCTACCAAGAGCCATTCTAGGAGCAAGTCCTAGCCTTGGATTCTGTGCTCTGCAGTCTTTGAAGGTGCGCTACTCTGAGTCCGTGTCCCCAGGTGCCTGCCCTGCGGGGCTCCCACCACCTTCCCTGCCGTCCCACCCACTTCCTTGTATTCATGGCATCGCAGCTGCCTGTACATTTCCTCCCACGCATTGTTCCCGACCACCATGGCATGCAGCGCATCTGCATTTTTTCTCCGCCCCCCCAATTTTATTGATATGTATAAGTGCAAAACTTAAGTTGAGCATTTTGTGCACAAAAATGAAGTTGAGCATGTATCTTGTCAAGGTGACAAGGGCTTTCCCACTCTCCTTTTGTCCCTCCCCCTACCCACCTCTCTCTCCCTCCCCACCCTACACCCCTGGTTCACTTTGTTTTTCACTTTAAGTTCCATGAGATAGTTGTGATCTGGGACTCTCACATCAGAGAGACCATTCAAAGTTTCACCTTCTGCTTCTGACTCACTTCACTAAGCATGATGTTCTCAAGTTTCTTCCATTTGCCTGCAAAAGCGTCCATGCTGTTGGACTTTATAGATGCCTAGTATTCCATTGTGTACAAATACCACAGTTTGTGTATCCATTGGTCTGTTGATGGGTATTTTGGTGACTTCCATATTTTAGCTATTGTTAGTTGTGCTGCTATGTACATGGGTCTACATGTACCTCTGTTATGTGTTGTTTGGACCTCTTTTGGATATATTCCCAGGAAGGGTGCTGCTGGATTGAAGGGGATACTTATGTCCATTCTTTTGAGAGCATCTGCATATTTCAAAGGAAGACAGAATCAAAGCTTTCCTTGAGGCCAGGCAATGAAGTGAGGGTGGGGAGGACATGCCTCTGATGCACTTGCCACTTCCTCAGAACAGGACGCAGCTCCAAACTGCCCCACGCAGGTCTGCATCTACAAAGCAGCACTGAAAAGAGAGAGGAGGGAAGAAGGACTGAAAGAAAAAGAGAGGCAGATCACAAAGAAGAGAGAAGGGACAAGGAAAGAGATTTTGAAAAATTGGAATAGCAGTCCCTTCTTATCCACGGAAAATATATTCTAAGACCCCAGCAGATGCTGAAACTGCACAATAAATACCAAATCCTATAGAGAATGATTTGATTATATGTCATAGGATTCTTCCTCTACATACATACTCATGATAAAGTTTAGCTTATAAATTAGACAGAGGTTAATAATAACTAAATAAGACGATCATAACAATATAGTATTTAAGAGTTATTACATACAGGTAACCCCACCATTCTGGGAGGCTGAGGCAGGAGAACTGCCAAGTTCCAGCCCAGCCCGGGCAGATCCTGTCTCAATCAATTGATCAATCAATGGGCTGGAATGTAGCTCAGTTTGAAGGCTCTGGGTTTAACCCCCCAAAAAGGTGTTTAGAACTTACAGTTCTGGCAAGGCTGTTGAGAAAAAAGAACCTTCTTACACTGCTGGCGAGGGTGGAAACTGGTAAAACCACTATGAAAAGTAGTATGGAAGTTTCTCAAAAGATTGAAAATAAATATCCCCTTTGATCCAGTGATCTCTCTTCTGGGAATTTTTCCAAAAGAGCTAAAAACATCTCCTAACAGAGACCCATGTTTATAGCAGCACAACTAACAACAGCTAAAATGTGGATGACACAAAAATACCCATCAGCTGACTAATGGATACATAAATTATGGTATCTGTACACAATGGAATACTGCTCCTCTATAAAAACAGATAGATCCAAGGCCTCTGTAGGTAAATGGATGCAACTTGAGACCATCACGCCCAGCAAGGTGAGTTAGAAGCAGCAAGTTAAATATCAAATGGTTTCTCTAATCTGAGGAACCCAGATTACAGTCATTTCACAGAACAGAATGGGGAGTCATGGGAATAGTGGGGAAGGGGCTGGTATGGGAAGGTCAGAAAGGAAGAAGGTAAGGACCTGTGATTTTGAAGGATATATATGTGCACAAAAGATTTAAGTTCAGTGTAAAGACTATGTATCACATATATAACAATAAAATGAGAAAAAATAAAACATGCGGGTTCTTTGTGTCTGTAATTTTCTATTTTCAAGCTGTGACAGCCTGTAGGTAACTGAAACCACAGAAATTAAAACTGGAGAAAGGGGTCCGGCATAGGCGCAGGAAGACATTCCCCCTTCTCTTGTTCAGCTACCCTAACACCCCTTTGATCATCGGGCACCACAGTATCCACCATCACCACGGACACTGCGGCTATCAAGCTTAGACATGGCCAGCGCTCTGTTGTCAGATGCTACACCTTCCTATCTTCTTTAATCCTCACGAGGACCCTATTGTTGTTCTCCTTAAAAGCTAAGAAAACTGAGGCACAATGAAGGCAGACCACCAGTCCAGGCAACAGCAGCACTGGAGTCCGCTTCAGCCTGCCTGGTCCTCGGCCTGGGTACTGGCTTCTCCAGCCAAAGCGAAGCTGCCTAAGACATCCCAGGGGGCCATCTCCATCCACCATCAGCTAACAGGGATAACACAGGCGACCACCCACCTCACTCACTCTTCTGCAATTTCTCTAAACCTCAGATGAAGGATGCTCGCCCAGGTATCAGCTCTGAACATTTACTTCTATCTCAATTCTGCTGGGTAGGGATGAGACCCAATGCTCCCCAGCGTCAGTCCAACTCAGGAGACTCAGAGCACTCCAGTAACTGAAGGGAGGTCACCAGGCAGGAGATGTTGGGGTTCCCATGCCCCATCCCCCCTCTCCACAAATGCTCTGCCCTGCACACAGCTGTCAGAAAAGCTGCAGGTGCCACTGAGTTCTCTCCAGCTCTTCGCTCATCTACAGTGGCAGCAAGGGAAGCAGCTCTTCAGGGTTTGTGTGTCCCCTTCCCTAATCCAAAGTGAACACACAGGACACCCCCAATGGACAAGTACCTGAGTACTCCTGCTAGTGATGTCCAAGAGAGGACACAGTCCTCTTGGCACTTAGCAGCCTTTTGCTAGGAAGGTATGAATGTTAAAGAGAACAGATCGGGAGGAAAGTGGGGGCAGGGATAACCCACGAGAACTGGCCACCTTTACGTGACCAAGGACAGCACACGCCAGGGCTACAAGGCACAGCTCTGGTTATCTAGATCATTTTGGGAAGAGGGGAGGATGGCTGGGGGTTCGCTGAGCCAGGGTAGAGGGTGGGAAGACCTCAACCTCACCATGGACACAGGAACTAAAGGATGTCATAGAACCTCCCATGGCTCCCAGGATGAGGGCCACAAACAGGCAGGTCTGGTTCAGAAGCACAATGGTCAGTAGCACCCAGGCCAGTGCCTCCTCTAGGACAGGCCAGGTACACACACATGTCAAAAGCTAAGATGGTCTACCATGACAGTCCATCTTACTCTGACTTATCTTCCCAGAAATGTTTTTATTCTCCACCTCATATACCACTCTGCACAGCACAGGCTCTTTTTAAAATAGTCATCTAGACTGGGGGTGGGAAGAGCTATTGGACCAAATCCTCCACTTCTTTGGGTGAAAATGGTCTCGCCTGAAAGCAGCAAATGCAAAGCACTCAGCTCATTCACACTCAGAAAGGACTGTCTATAGTCATGGTTCCCAACTTTTTGGCACTAGGGATTGATTTGGTAGAAGACCTTTCTCCCGAGGATGGGGGGGGGGGGGGGGGGGGG